>CM037847.1:6893983-7493983 GCA_021234535.1 Stichopus chloronotus
ATCACCAACAGTAGTAAGTAATGACATTTCTCATCCAGTACAGCGTGATGGCCTTAAGAAAGCTCACACGGATGTCGGAACACAGGAGTTAAGCGCATTCTAAACCTTCTTGTACAGACCATATATCATACATGTTCTTGAGATTTGTTCCAATGGTTTGATGCGAGAACAAATTCCTGTCTCCTTGCTTTGTGCTACTTGCATCTCACCTCATTGAACTTAAACCCAGGACAAAAACAACAGGAAAGATATTAAATATTTACTTTTTTATCCAGCGTAAGCTTTTACATTTATGTTTCATGACCTTTTATCCTCTTTCTTACCGGTAAAACCGACATGTCATCTCCAACATTCGTACTGATATGGACAGCCGTTTTGTGAAGATGAAGAAGCTCAATAGTTAAGCTTGAATGGGACTTGCATCGGCATCAATGACGCTCCGTGAAACAGAATGCTTTGGAGGGATCATCTGTCGACAGACTAGACAAGTTTTTCGGAGATTTATTGTCACCCGTTCTTTACATTTTTAATGACTACAAGGTGAACACTGCCAAGATAAAGGCTCATGAAGAGATGATCTCTAAGTGAGACATCTACCAATCTATGCATTTTTTTTCCCCTTTTGTTCTATTCATCCTTTGAAATAAAATAATAATACTGAAAATGTTTACATATCAAACCACAGAATTAAAAAGGAAGAATCATTTCAGGTCATAAAACCTTCGGCATTTTAAGCCTCTATTTCAGCTTTCACAGTTAGTTTCTAGAAATCCTGCCTCAAAACCGTTAGAGACTAACAAGGAGGCAGGATATGTGACGAATAGATCTTTGACCTTTGAGTTGGATATGTGACAAGGATAATGACAAGTTGAGGGAGGTATTTGTGACCTGAGGGATACTTGACAAGGATATGTGAACTGAGACAAGGATTTGTGACAAGCATGTGAGATAAGGATATAAGTCAAGGACATGTGACTCGAGGGATATGTGACAATATTATGTGACCAGAGAAAAAGCTATGTGACAACCACATGAGACAAGGATATGTGACTTGAGCAATATGTGACAGGGATATGTGACCAGAGAAAAAGCTACGTCACAAGAATAAAAGACATGGATATGTGACCTGAGAGATACGTGACAATATCATGTGACCAGAGACAAAGCTATGAGACAGGGAAATGAGACGAGGAAATGTGACCTTAGGGATACGTGACCTGAGATATACTTGACTTGAAGGATATGTGACAAGGCTGGACCAGAGTTATAACTACAATTGACGATCTATCTGGACAATTAGAAATGTAATATAATTTTACTATCAAATACAACACAAGTCTGCTAGCTAGTTTATTGTATTGTGGAATCAAGGCTATATGCAATCTCTTGTGTTTAGTTTTCCTGTAAGTACAGTAAGTGTGACCTTTTGTCCATGAATGAAGATTAGTAATTAATGACATCACCCCTGTGACTCTTTTACTTGCCGTTATTCCAAAACAAGCTGCATGTTAAAGAAAGCAAGAATACTAAAGGCTTTGTGATGGGCATGGTCAGCACTTGAGACCTGCGAGCGAACTTTGCGACCATAGACAACACGTTGCGGCTTGCAGCAGTGAAAAAGAAATGGGGGCTGATCGAGAATACGGAGGGCGCAATTCTGGAACTTTACTACACAGCGTGTTGCGAGTAACGTTAAACAATGCACTGGTTTAAGAGAGAGGTAAGTTTATTTACCTATACCATCTACTTTACATGAATACAAGTTGATGGCTGTTGAGTTTTATCTCTCTTGTTTTTTGGTTTTCAATATTATAAATTATCTCCAATTTCTTTGATTCAAATGATGAATACATCAGGATGCATGCATTGCAAGATGGCCAAAATTATAACGTGGTAAGTAATAAGGACAAAACAAAATAAAAAGTCCTTTAAGCACTACAGATGGTATACCAGGCAACATGAAACATGAAAAGTGCCACATGGCAAATGGGGGGTACCCTTCCATCATCCCCTTTGTAAGTTTTTTGTCTGGTGAACAGTCAGATCACTGTTTCTTGAATGTGTTCTTAAAATATCCAACATCTTGGTAAATTATTTCGACCTTGAGGAAACTTTCCAAAGTTCTACTCTGTTTTCAAAAATAACTTTGCTCAGCATTTTCTTCCAGCAATTTTCAGCACGCCTCTCTAAACCACATAGCTGCATCGCTTGGGGTGGGCATGCCGCTGTTTGGGGAAGCCTGCCATACACGCAGCCTGCACTATCGCACACACTGAAATGTTACCCGGACATTATCACAAGAAATACATTTCATCATCAGCAAAAAAAAAAAAACACTGAGAAATATACTATACCTCACAAAGTATGCACCCAATACAATGTAATATGGACTATAGTCATACTGCACCAACGCATAGCGTAGTAGACACCGTATATAACCTGGAGTTGCATGTTGATATTGAAGATCTGATGCGAGATTCACTGCAATACGAGCTGAAACTCGAGAGAGCACTCAAAAGATATTCTTGGCTTATTCTTCCTTCTCCCGCCACCACTTTCAAAATTGGTCATCAAGTTGAGCCACTTTGTTATGAAATTATGGACACCGGTGACATTAACCTGCGACCAACTACACACCTTAACGCAAGGTTGATTTACAACAACCCACCTTGCTTGCCCTAATTAGAGAGACCGCAGAGGTCTCAATTTGAAGGAAACATGAGTCCAAATTACTAAATCGTGAATAAGAGCCGTTGCAATATTCAGTCGTATTCTTTAATTCCTTACTGTAGCTAATATGGGATAAAACCTGAAAAAGAAGCCAGAGATTATAAAGGAAATGCAATAAAAGGAGATATAAGGTTTCACAAATGAAGGGCCACTTAGATTGTAAGGTGATCTCCGAGGGAACTGTCTCCTCTGCTGGATTTATACATTTGCATGCCGAGAAACTACCGAGAGGTACACGCTGCGGCACGTACTCCTGTGTATGAGTAAAGACACTCGTAACATCCTGCTAAATGAAAGGATCTGCCCAATGAAGGGAACACTGCAGGCAGTACGTGCGTAAGCCAGTCGGTTTGCCTGTCAGTCAGTCAGTTAGTCAGTCTGTCAGTGAGTCAGTTGTGAATCAACTTTTGACAGACTCTTTGTCAAGACATTGGAATGCCTCAAAACAGTTGATCATTTTTGAAAATTGTTGTCCTTAGAATTCTAAACATTAATTAAGGATGATTTATTTGAAGGGCACAGTTAAAAATCAACTGAGTACATTTAGCGACATTAATATGTATTTAATTGCAACAATTAAAAAACTTTATCAGCGAGGCCTTTCGAATAGTCAAGAACAGTTTTAGCATTCTTCTAGTTTTGCATGTATTAATTTATGGATTTAATAGTGCACCTAAATGACGGATATTCTGTGGTTAATGTTTCGTTTCAACCATCACCAAATTATGATTAAATCTTTTGTTTTCCTTCATTCCTAATTAATCATTTCAGTAACTGCCATGCTGCCTGGTGGGAGGCGTCATATTGAGAAGAAAACAAAAGCGTTTCAATATCGACTTGCTCAAGTCACTTTTTCCCCATTCAGCTGTGTCACAACAAACCTTTTTAGAGTTCACGAAATGACCTATATCCCCACAAAACTGTCTCTTGCTGCTCAGAAGATCTTTTTTATTCTTGAAATCGCCCAAGGCCTTGAGGCCTCCTCGGCCATTTCCTCTCAACTCCATTGTCAGAATTCTCGTTTAGCTCTTACAGCGCAACGTCTTCCCTTCCTGCTGGAAAAATGGCCTCCTGCAAGGCCAGTGAGGAATAATCAACTAGGATGATTTCTGCTGAAAGGACAGACCCAAGCCTGACCGCAAGGAGGTTTTCCTGAGTACCAGGGTATATTCTGAAGGACTCTAATGAAGCCAGCCAGCAAAAAAGGGCTGAGTAAACTTTCCTTGAGAGAAAGCATAAGACTTGATCAGCTGTCCCCCCGGGGTAGAGATGGAAATAAAATCCCTGAACTAACAGTTCAATAGCATAACTTGCACATATACTGGCTCTATTCCCTCAACTGCTAAGTCAATTGTTTGTATTGAATAGTCACCAAAGTAATAACACAAATTAGTTTATGCTTGCGATGTGTTCTTCAGCTGTGCTGTTATTGAATAGATTTCCGTGCACGCCGAAGAGAATGCAGGGAATCCCCCAGGACCAAAGACAATCAGACAATCATATTTAACACACTCGGTTAAATTTTACCTTCAGATTTCGACGTAAAACTTCATGCCTATCCAAAGCAATTCCCTTGTATTAAGAGAAAACCCCTCCTGTCTGGTGCAGTGCAGATTGTGCAATACTATGAGTTGAACATTTAAACAAACAGATGATATGCTCAATATTAAGTACTATTTAGAAGAAATCATACTAGCACCACTTGTATTAAGAACCAGATATCAAATGATATTCAAAATAGATGGTATCAAATGATATCTTTAAGGGATAATATCAAATGATATCACACAAAGATGATATCAAATGATGTAAGGGATGATATCAATTGAAATCTGTCAGGAAAGATATCAAGTGACACCAGTTAGGGTTCATGTAAAATGATATCAATGGATATCTATTAAAGATGGTATCAAATGATGTAAGAGATGATATCAATTGAAATCTGTCAGAGATGATATCAAGTGACACCAGTAAGGGTTCATGTAAAATGATATCAATGGATACCTATTAAAGATAGTATCAAATGATGTAAGGGATGGTATCAATTGAAATCTGTCAGAGATGATATCAAGTGACACCAGTAAGGGTCCTTGTCAAAAGATATCAGTTAGGGATGATATCAAATGATATCAAAAAAGGATGGTATCAAATCATGTCAGGGATGATATGAACTGAAACCTGTCAGGGACGCTGTCAAATTGCATTAGTTATGGTTTACGTCAAATGACATCAGTAAGGGATGATATCAAAAGATGGTATCAAATGATATCTGTAAGGGATGATACCAATCAAAATCTATTAGGGATGATTAAATGACATAAATGAGGGTTCATGTAAAAATGATATCAGTTAGGGATGATATAAAAAAAAATCTACAAAAGATGTAATCAAGTAATATCCGTAAGAGATGACATCAACTGAAATCAGTCAAGGACGATGTCGAATGACATCAGCAAGGGTTCATATCAAATTATATCAATAAGGGATGATATCAAATGATACCTGCAAAAGATAATCCGAAGATATACACAAAAGAAAGATATCTGCCAGAGATAACTGAATGTACAGACATATTAATACACAACATTGGCAGATCATCACTGCACAAAGCCTCATGCAAGTGCGTGTATTTAGCACGGTGCTCTTCAGGTGACTAGCTACATAGTACCCATTACGATCAGAGGATCTCATACCATCTACCTACGATCGAGGTTACGTACGCAGCATCTTTACCATACATTCAATTTACACTTAAACTGTAAGCTACCTGTTTGTCCCAGTCTGCATGTAAAATATCTGCCGCTTGTTTAAAGGTTTTTAATGGGTAAGCGTATTTGCAACGCAACATTTCTCAGAGTAAAGAAAATGTGGATGACAAAACTTGTTCAAATTCATCATATTGTGTTCCTCTTTGCATGCCTTTCTTGACAATCGTAATTACACAAGTTAAGCTCTCTCCCTTGATTTAATGACAGGGGGATTTCCTTGATTGTATGGGGGATTCAATTGGTTTTAAGATGATAACGGGCACCTCAAAAAATGGGCACAGACTGCAGGGAGACTGGGCCCTGAGAGTAAGTAAAACCTGCCCAGAGAACTGGGAAACAATCTTGACCAAAACTGAAGAAATAACAAAAAGCTGGAAATTCTATGAGGGCATTAATGATAAACTACATCCACTACACTAATTTAGTACATTTTGAATGAGAAATTAATGTTTTCAGTCGGATTATAAGTTAAGAGGAAACATTTTGAGTCAATTAAATCATGCCAGCAGATGAAAAACACTTAGAAAAGTTGCAAATTCTAATTATTTTGTATAAACACAAAGAAGACCTAACTCACAAGGTGATATATGCTACCATTTCCAGTTGTCATGGGCAGTGCTATGGTAAGCTTGAACTGTTTCCTAGAGTGTGGTATTAATGTTACACTACAACAGGTTCAAGGCTAAATCATTTAACAGAACAGTTTAAACTACACAATGTCAGCAAACAATTGCCTCATACCTGTTAAAACTACGAAATGTGAAAAAAGAAATACCAGCTGCCGGACTCAAGACTGCTGGAAAGCAGACAGATCAGTTCTCAACTAGCTCTACACAAACAAAATATTCTTTTCCCATGAAAATTCATTTAAAAACAGCAAAGCAAAGTGTTCTCTACATGACAAATTTAAACTCCTACTGTACATCCTCTCCTGTATCTCATCTCCAGCAGTCACATCTTTCTTTATTCTTTTGTGCACTTCCTACCAAACCCTTACCTAATCTCTCGTGCTTGTATCCCCCTGCATCTTCACTTCACCCTGACTACATTCTTCCCTGCACCCTTCCCCTCACCACCCCTCCCCTCACCACCTCCCTGCTCCTATATCCACCACTAGCATCCCTCACTTTAAAGTGACACCAAATTTAGCCTTCACTTCAAATTCAGTTGCCTAACAGTCTTCACATTGGGCACACTCTGGATCATTACGATATTTTTCGTCAAATTTTGTGGGATATTTAAATGTCTGATGAACTTTTCACACCTGATTGTTTGGATTGCCAGGTATTCTATGAGCTACTTCATCATTATGTCATTGACTCCTGATCCTTACTCTTAGAGTACACACATTAACTTCAATTATGTCAATGATAATTAATAGTGGGATGTTCACAAAGAACTTCAAACTGAAAAATGCAAACAAACTCCGGGTCTGTCGGGGCAAACCTTTGATGTCTGCTGGAGACTGCTTCATGTACGATGCTGGTTGACATATCTCATAAAAATTTAACATCTGGATCAACTGCAGACAAAAACTTTATTCACTGGTTGGTTCATTGTAAATACTACAGATGAAATGGTCATGCAGTAATGACAGGCTATAATTAGTTCTTTGTTCCTTTCGATTGTGTATTGTATTAACCTGTTGAATTGATTGATTCATGTCAAAAGTTCACTCTGGAAAATGTGAATTTAATTGTGACTGCATTATTCTTACGTACTATGTAAAACCTAGAATGTATCAAAAGGTTTGTGTGACATTGCATACAATGCATCCACCATTCAGATAGCTTACCTAGGACAGCCTATGTGCTGGTGTTAATACTAGGCCTATGGTACATCTGCCAAACACTGTGGATTCCTTACAAATGCACACAATGTAACCACATTAGTCTTGTAATGATACAGTGGGTATGCTACAAACTTGAGGGCCATATTGTAGCAGTACAGAAAAGGGAATTGGAAAAGTTGTGTGGAGACAGGGGAGTGAAAGGCAAACCAGGGTGAGCCAGGCCCAGACAGTGGAATGCTAGAATTGACTTCGAGATCATTTAGAGCAGGGTTAAATGAATGCATTAGTGAAATAAGGGGTAAGTATATATCTACAATGTGAAATGTACTGTAAATGCTGATAGTCTAAAATACTACAACTACAGTAACTACAACTGACGTCTACCGTGCAACACTTACTGTACATATTCTCAGGTGCAAGACAAGTAAGCAAAAGCAGGTAAAATAAAGAAAAGTAGACATGTCACTCAAGTTAAAGGGTAGGCAAGTAAGTAGATGTTGGTTCAAAGATTGATCATGAGGTAGACTAAGGTAGACAACCATGTGAGAAAGTAGTTGATGATAAAGCAGGCACTGAAAGGGATATAGGTAAAAGGGTAGATGGCAAGGTGGTAGATATATGTGAAAAGTACAGAAGAAGCAAAACCTAAGAAACAGAAATCAGAAGGGAGATAGCTGAGGAGGTAGACCGGTGAGGAAATATACTATACCAAAAAATATCAATGATGGACAATTTTAAGCCTCACAGGCACAGTGAAGTAACAGGCACAGTGAAGTAACTGTCACAGGGGTGGTTGTATTGACCTCAGTACTTCATGCTGTGAAAGAACACTCAGTATTCTTTTTCTGTATGGTACTTAACGATCCAAATACCAAATAAGTTGTTTTTTGTCTTGTGTTTTTTCTTTTTCACTTTTGGCTATCTGGGCGTTGAAACCCTTCCAACGCAAAGTCACTAATGCGTACGAAGAGTCCACGACATATGTTATTTGCAGCATATACTACTTCTGATGGTATAATACAGCGCTGCACGCGTAGCTGTGGGTGAAACCTAACACACAGACCACCACAGCCTCCATCATCTGGGGAGATACAAACATAATCAGCCATAGGAACCGCAGTCGTGTAGGACGGTTTGCTCTCTCCGAGTAAGTTGAAGTTAGTTCAAGATTTCCTTTAGTGGGTGTAGTGTTTCTGCTACCCTCCCCGAGTGCGCAATCAAGTGTTCTTCAGTCGTGAGCCAAGGCGGCTCTCCAGTGCATCGCCTTTTCTTTTGGCTTGTTGGCTTGCGACAGTTTTTTTCTCTCTTCCTGAGCCAAACTAAATGTTGTTTTCTTGATTTTTCATGCAAACCCAGACGCCATTTTTTTTTTAAATGGTGTACACAAAGAGATAGGCTATTGAGATGCACAATGATACCTTTATTACCATTTTTTTTTTACTTGCGAGCTCATCACATTTCTATCCATCTCAATTTCTTAGTTTCATTTCTCATGGTATGAAAGTATTAATTAAGTTATCAATGGATAACATTTCAAATCACATTAAGGTTGAAGTGGGTCAGTGAATGACCTAGAAAGTGAAAAACAGTTTTATACTACTCTATTTTTATGTGTTTTTCTTGTGGATTTGGGAAAAAAAACAACATATTGGCTTTATATCACTGATGAAGAAAAACACCCTGTTTAATATTCTCAAGGGTCCCATCACTAGCAACTTAAAAATTCAAATATTCAATATTGGAATTATCAGAAGTATGTGTAAAATATGAAAACTTACAAAAAGAGCGAAAATGAAACAAAAAGAAAAGATTCATGAAGGTTTAATTGTTGAGTGGTGACAAATATCTTATTCATGGTAGTTCAATAAGAAAACAAAACTCCGGTTCTTGCAGATGCGTATTACTAATTTAAACAATACCATCCCTGACATACGTAACAGGCATAAATCAATAAGAAAGGAATAGTTAATGCATTTTTAATATGCTTGGCAGGTGTGGGCGGGGGGTTAGGTTGGTTCATGCTTTCACCAAGACAGCAATCTGCAAGAAATACACGATTATGTAATACTTTGATGATTACACTATAAATACAGTGTTGTGATGTAATTCCATACAAGGTTGATCTTTCAAGTTGGACTATGCTATTGATTGGTGACTCACTTCCTGGATAGTTACAACTGACTTATTTCCTTAGTTCTACCTACTCACTGTGTAACATAATTTTCATTACAGTCTACTCTTGCATATAATGATATTTGATAATGGACACTCACAACTACCAAACTGACATACACCATATATGAATATTCATCATGGGGGTACAGCTTATATGTTACACATTGCAGGCTATATGAATTACTATAATGAACCATAACTTACTCATAACAGAGCGATACGCTATACTCAGTTACACCTACCCAAATAGTAAGATATGACACAAGCTACCATTCTAAGGGCAGAAAAAAGAGTGATTTAGCTTTTTTGGCTAAAAAGTTATGAGGAACCGGACCCTGCAGTAGATGTGCAGCACTGCGCAGCAAAATCAGGCTATACTTGGACAAAATAGACTCCTGTACGGAAGTTTTCATAGGTTTTAACAACTGCATAAGAAAGTATAGACAGTCCTTTGGTGTGCTTTGGAAAATGCAGGAATAATGATGCACCCTACTTTCAGGTATGGATGGACTAAACAGTTCAAAACTTTTAAGTTTGAACTAAAGCTGACAAAATGACATAAAGATGCTCCTTGAATTGTTTCAGGAAACTCAATAAATTTTCCGAAGCCTGTCAAATTTCCTTCAAATACATACAAAGTTACATTACATAGTAAGTAATTAACAAGTCATTTTGGTTTTTAAAAATTTGTGACCAGACACTTTCTCACATTGACACCAATTCATATGCACACCGCCAGTGCAAGTAAGGGTAAAAAAATTCAAAATTTTAATATCTACTGGACGTGAAACTTGACTGATTATGCTAATTATAAGCACAAACTAATTGGTATTAGCCCCTTTAATTGTCATTACATGGCTAGAGTTTCGCCAGAGTGTGGCCAGAGTGTGGCCGGAGGTTGGCCAGACAGGGAGTATGGATGGAGTGTGATGAGAGAAGAACCTTAGTAAGGTCAGAGTTTGCCTGGAGTATGGTTAAACTATGGCCAGAGTTTGGCTGGAGTATGACCAGAAGAAATGACCTTATTATGACCACAGTATGACAAGAGTATGACCAGAGTATGGAGGTAGCATGACCAGAGTATGGCACGAGTATGACCTGAGTACGACCTTATTATGGCCAGAGTATGACAGGAGTATGAACACAGTATGATGAGGGTATGACCAGAGTATGGAGGGAGTATGACCAGAGTATGGGTGGAGTTTGACCTGAGTGGGGTCGAAGTATGGCTGGAGCATGAATGGAGTATGACCAAATTTGACAGATGCTAGACCATGGTCAGTACAGTAATGCATAGGTTACATGAGCTGAGGGTGTACGCGCTGTGAATTTACTTTTCCTCTCAAATTACAAAGTGATTTTGACTACATTCAATTGATTTGTTATATCTCAATTTTTTCACACCACTACGGCTATAGACTTTAATGAGAAGCATATTCATCGTTTTCTTTCAACGAGTCCTAAACCTTTTCCTGCCTCTAGGATAACCAAGTAAACAGTAGTCCCATCTTTACATTGCATTCTAATTAATTTGTTTACCACTCTATTCACGAACAGCACCTCTAATAAAGGAGGCAAAAAAAAAAAAACCTGACAGAAACACTTTGGCTGCATCTGCTGGGAATACACGTGCTGGCAAAATGGACGAACGCTCCACGAAAAACTCTGTCGATTAGCTTTTAACAGAGGATGGGATTTGGTTAAACGTTTTTGAAAAACACTGAGGGATGACGACCTTCGGAGATTCAAAAATAATGAGGAGACGAAAATATTTTCAAGGTTATCGCTAGCAGACATGAAGTCTGGAAAAACTAATTACTCGTGTAGTCTGTGTGAGCTATACTTTGCACAATTTTGTTTTAAAATTAATTCAGCCTAGTTTGTCTTGTGCGCTCTCACGACTCTTGTTACGTACACCATCCCGGAGAGCGCAGTCAAACGGCTGCGGTGAAACACACGCCATATTAAAGACCCCTCTTTCAATTTTCATTTTTGCTTCCATGACACACTTCTATGTATTTTCCATCTAACATACGATGATGACAAAAGGAGACGGTGTTCTGAGAAACAGAAAGAAGAGAGAAAAAAAAAATTTACCAAAAGTAATTTGAAGTTTTTGAAGTTCATGACACCCTTTAGTTTTCGGGCAGCTGTGGCAGCTGTAGGACGGTTGAATTGTAATCAAACGTACGACGAACATACAGACGAACAGAAAATCACTCTAGAGACATTAGATCCATGGATTTATTCAATTTGTATGTTTGCTGCCTCCTCCTGTAGTTAGGCAATTGCTAATAAATCCAATCATAACCAATCCACACTGCCACATTTCCATTTTCTTCTTCTGGGAGTTTGCGACGACGACAACGATGACGAAGGATTTTTTCTTCCACATCGCTACCGGAATGGCATAAATACAAATTAGGCTTAATTCCTGCATTTCCAACGTAAATGGAAATGATTTACTGTCAGAGGCGCAAACTAAAATAGGTCAAGGGTTTCACATCTGAAGCCTGACACATGCAGTGTTAACAAGAAATCTGAGGGACTCAGAAATAGATATACGTGTTCACTGGCTTTGAGGGAGTCCCATAAGTACATCTGCTTGCAGAACCTTGTCAGAGTTACTTTTACCCAGATCGGAACTTTTCTAAACACCATCAAAGAGTACACACACACACATATGAAAAAATTCTTCATCACTGACAAGGTAACACACAGTTGAGGTCATACCAACTAACAACAACTAACAACATGATGTATCCCACGATGCAGAGCATTGTAAGATCATGAATGAAATGTATTTAGAAAGGTAACTATAACCCAATAATCTCCATGGTATATTTAAAGGGACTTATGTGAGAATTTTGAAGGGTATGTAAATAAATGACAATGCTTACGATTAGCGTAATTAGTCAAGTTTCACCTCCTATAGTTATGAAAACTGTCAAACTTTTTTGATTTTTTACTCTGATTTGCATTGGCTATGTGCACATGAATTGGTACTAATCTGAAAGGCGTTTGGTCACCGCTTCTCAAAAAAGCAATTTACTGAATCATCAATTACTCATTAATGTTCAATTTGTCATTAGTATGTGAGGGAATCTTGACAGAGTCAGGAAAATTTAGTGATCTTAGATCGACATTAGATCGACAGAAAATTCACTCACTTCAGTTGACCTTCTCCAAATTAATTGATCTCACACTCAAACAATGACATGACAAAAAATGAACTTGTAACATCATCTGCATGCTCAAAAACAATTCCTACTTTGCATTTTGAAACGAACAATCTATTTCCAAAAGTTTTTTTTTTTTTTCACTGCTCAGCTTCGAAGCTCTGTTAAACTTTAACCGTAAAGTGATAAAATCAACTAACTTATTCTCAATGGAGGAATTAACAGTACTCTAGAGATTATCCCCAAGATGTCACTTTTGAGAGCGTGGAAACGTCGCTCCAGGACATCGAGATGCCTACGATCATTGCGAAGAGATCAATGAAACCATATTTGATGGCCCACCAGGAGGATAGAACTAAAACAAATGAACAGATTGTCAAAGGAGTCACAAAATCACCTGTAATTGAAGAATGGGGAGGTGAGAAAAATCACACATTAAAAAGCGAATCCGCTGGTACTGAACGGGAACTGATTCAACAACGTAGGTCATAATAATAGCCTACGAGTGCTTCGATCGTGTACTCTAATCCAGTCGTGCCTACATTCTGTTGGCTTTTATTCAGTCAGGTATGTTTCAAGTGGACAACTCTTTTCACTTCTATTTCCTTGCCTTTACTCCATTTAAGTCTATTTCAAGTACACAACTGAACTCCAGTCTATCCTATTGGCTCTAATTCATTCAACTCAATTTCAAGTACACAACTCCACTCAAGTCTATTCTACTGGCTCTAATCCATTCAGGTCTATTTCAAATACAAAAGTCCATTCCAATCTACTATACTGCCTCAAGTCTTCCTTATTTGAAGTGCATAACTCCACTCAAGTCTTATTACATTGGCTCTAACCCACTAGGGGTATATTCCAAGTGTGCAAATCGACTCATTCCTATTGTGTTGGCTGTAACCAATTTCAAGTCTACTTTATACATCCTCCCATCCCTACGAGTGTAGTCTACTGGCTCTAATCTATTCAAGTCTATTCTGTGTGCTCTAACCCATACAAGCCATATTGTATTGTCAACATCTAACCCACTCAAGTGTATTTTAAGCGCATGACGGCAGTTAAGTCTATTGCGTATTGGCTCTGTGTAATTCAAGCCAATGTTTTGTGCTCATGGCCATTCATACCTATTTTAAGCATCCCAACCCAATTTTACTGGTCATTTCAAGTACAGTTCATGTGCACGAGGCCTTTCGAGTATGAAACGTGTTCTTGTCAATTGTCCTCTATATTACATACCTTTGTCCTTTCAGGTCTATACTAATTGCTCTAATCCAGGGGTGGGCAACTTACAGGCACAGTGCTAGAACTATATATGGGTGCACTTTGAACTAGATCAAACAGTTGATTTAGGGTGACCTAGGTCAGACAATGCATTAGTCTAGGTAAGAGCTCAGTATCTTTGATGGGAATACCAATATGACAGTAAAAAGAATAGAAATAGAAAAGAAAGAAAAGAATAGCTTAAAACTGGACATCCACAACAATGGTAACATCATCTTCCTATTGCTTCATTTCACACATTGTTACAGAGCTCTCTAAAACCAATAGACCAACTTTTACAAAGTTTTGACAATTGAAAAGTAAAGGGACATTCCTGCAAGCACAGGTCCCATTGAACGAACTCCACGGATCAAACTTACGAGAAATCAGCGTAAAAAGGAGATTTCTATCCCCACAGGGCAGTATTCTCATGAAAAACCTTCAACGCCTAAGGTAATCGATGTATACTCTGACACTGAGTAAGATGCATTTATTTCCAAATACTGATGGCAACATTACAAAGCTGTTGTCCAGGTGATTGGATTTCACAGATCGGAGTAGGATTCTTGTGTTGAGACAGGTAAGTCAGGAGCGAGAAAAATGACTGGCTGTCACAGTCGACCATATTTACTTCAAAAGTGTCACAAGAAACCAAAGCTCTGCTAGCTGTGTGACAACAAATGTTGAAATAATTATCACTCTGTAAACCTCACAAAATACTGAAATACTATACAACCTGTCTACGTGCAGAAATGTTACGAGGCATGGGTTCATATTGTAAACTGTAATTCAATTATCATGATGACAAGTTTATTTTTACATCAGAGGGACTGCATGGTAAAAGACCAAACAGTGACTTGATAGTATTATTTACTGCTGTAATTGGCAAATATTTAACATGATAGCATGCAAGTGTGGTTATAGTCACTAAACTTGTCTAATTGCTTCGCAAAAACCATAATAGGCCGGAAGATCTCAAAGAAATCTGTCGGTCCTTCCTTGTGATAAAATAGCTGAAATGTGAAACCATGGAAACGCTAATACTTCAGTGATGAACTGTTTTTCTGGCAATAAACTGGTAGATCATTTTGCAATCTCCCTAGGTACAAACAAGACACTATTTTCGATACAGGGTAATAACCGTTGCATTCATTCCAAATAAGTCGGCACAGCAGAAGGATGGACCTACTCCTGGCATCGAAGTAGTAACCTGGTCCCATTTTGAAAAATTATTCCTAGGACCAAGAATGACTTTGAAATAAGACAAAGTAGTGTGTGAGTGAAATGTGTCAAGCCTGTATTAATTTAAAGACGCTCCTTGAGTTGTTTCATGAAACGTTTTATTTCCTAAACGTGTCAAGTTTCCTTCAAATACTAACTACAAATGGTCAAACAGAGAATCATAATATGTCACGTACAAAGGAACGTTAATTAGTAAACAATTAAAAGATTCCTGATGGTTTTTGAAAATTCGTCGACCAGCCACTTTTCACATAAGTACCAATTCATATGCACACGGCCAGTACAAGTAAGGGTCAAAAATTCAAAATTTTGATATCAATCGAATGTGAAACTTGACCGATCCGGCTGATTATAAGCATTGCCAAGCATTTGCACCTTTCAAAAATCTCACAAACTGATTGATGTTGACTCAACGAGCCCTTTAAAATGGAAACTTTCTCAATCATTCCCTCACCTATACCTGAAGAACGACCTTTTGATATCAAACCTAAAATACAAATTTCCAGCTTAGGGTGTATCTTTTCGCTGACGTTTAGGGTGCCATTGCATAGGACTGGAAATGTCAGCATAAAGGAAAGTGTCACATCAAGAAGACAATTATGCCGATGAGGTATGCACAGCTGCCTCTCCAATCAAGTAGGAGGAGTTAGGTATCGACCATTTCACAACAAAGGTTAGAAAGATTACAAGTTGTACGATCCCCTGTTATGAGCTTGCACTTTCAACAATGAAAACAGTAGTTAGGTACTTAATGTTGACATCAAATCTCACGTTACTGGTGCCACCTACGATATAAGATGTCACATTAACACATCACATTACTTCAAACGTATGTGTATCCATGTGGGTTTGTCACCACGGTGATTTGCATCTCCTCAAAATAAAAGAGAGGATACAAATCTGGTTGTTCCAATGCATACACATCAACATCTTTAATACCACTTTTGCAAAACAATTCTGGCAAAGTATGCTGACATGGCTGGCACAACATTATCGAGCACAACACACTTGAACTGCATGAATATATTGTATGATAATGAATGTACAATTGGCAAACTACAGATAAGAAACCTTATCTGGTTAGGGCATTAACGAGCAATGAACTCCCCTCGTTCTCATATTACCTATGCAGTTAATACATTGATTGCAATCTAGCAATCTGGCACATGTGCATCCAGTCACCAGCCTTTCGTAGTTCCCAGAGCGCTGGACAATCAAAAAGATTCACTAAGTTGCAAGAAAGTACTGAACTTTTAAAGGCCTAACTAACCTGTCAATGAGGCTAGCAATCACAGAAAGTTGGTGACCAAAGCACACATTTGGCAGATGCTAGATCGTGGTCAATTGCACATATTGTTATATGACATGAGGGAAGCGCACGCTTTGAATCATTGATGCTATCAAAGGCAATGTGAAGAAAAATTAATATAGAACAGGCTCTCTTAAAATTATAGGTCTTATATTTCACACCTTAATCCATAGAGAGTATTATTTTAAAACACCGGCACCTGTTTCTACAGTGCATAAACACCTGATGATTATGATATACTGGATTAGTTTTAAAGGGAATTACGATATTATACAATTGGCAAGTCAACGGAAAAATGTGGCCTATGGGCGTACGAGCCAGCAAAGAAAAAGCAAGTGAGCATACTGTCGGACATGCTCTCTTTTTTTTTTTTTCAGCACAATTAAATTTAACCAAATAAGCACTGACTTAAAAATATTTAAGACAAACATAGTCTACCTTACACTTTTTGCCTCCTTTCCCAAATGCCCACCATTCCCAAGCATACAGTCACCCACCCGGATTATGCAGTCCCCTGCCCCCAAATACTATACTTGGGGCATTTCTTATGTGTGTAACAATTTACAGTGAAGAGATAATATCTGCAATATTGCTGCTACTACAATCCACAACTGATTCATCCTTAACCACAGCGGACGACGATAACTTCCCTTCCACGGATCGCATTACGACCACCACTGTGGAGTAATACGATAGCTTCCTGTATATGTTTAGATAGATATAGAAAACTAAACAGCCAAACAGTTCTTGTATTATCACATTAAGGGCATAATTTTCTATTAAAATGTAATATATTGGCAATATCTTTGCTTTTGAGTTATGGACATTACAAGCTGGACATAAATGTTCCAAGCTTAGGCGATTTTGTACACTGCAGCATTCTGTGCACAATGGCATCGGTTACACAATTCTCATGTACTAATTTTTAGTTTTGCTTTTAGGTTTATGGCTAAATCGGATGCCTCTGGAATGATGCAGAAATTGAAGGCCAGAGAAAAAAATAATTCACCTTGTTTATTTCAGCCTCTCCTATAACTTCCATCTCAAAGTCAAGTATGTTGGACCTTGTCATCTTTAAAATACTCCAATCATCGACATGGCAACGTCATGAATATTCATGAGGCAACACCGTATCTGGCGGATGACACTTGGAATGACGCTCACTGCCTGGTGGATGGGATCACTTCAAGGCCAGTTAAAAGTTTGAGAAGTGAAAAACGCTAGCCTAGCACTAAGGCGGCTAACTATAACCTATCATCATACGGATCCGTCCAATACGAATTCCATTTAAAAAGGACAAGGTATCATATTACAGCTATCTGAGCAGAGGGGAAGAGCAACACTGTCAGTTAAACGTTGGAGCAGTAATACGAGAATGGCCTTCCTTCGTAAACTAATTAGCATAATTACACTCAAAACATACATTACGAGGTCTATAATATATGGAAACTGTGGTCGACTCGAGCACACAAACCCTGAGACTATCGAAGCCAAGGTTTCAATTTTAAAAGTAAATGCCAACTTAATATGACATTGTGCAGCATGTTGAATCTGGAGTGCCATACAAACTGCAAATGGTAACAATATTGTTGTGGAGTAATTTTGAATCTCAAAGTCAGCCGTAACGCTCGGCACCAACGATGGGCGTGAGTTGTGAACAATGACACCTTCTTGGATTTCTTAGGACCAAGGATATAAAACAAAAATCAAGCAAACAAAACTGAAGTGATAAGGACTACCTCATTTGAGAGTAAAGTATTTACTTTAAAAATATGGGTAAATTCAAACATTCTGAGAGAAGTTTTTGATTACAATCAATTGATTTGACATCCTCTCCGAAGGACGGTCTTTGCTGACACATACATGAATATACGCACACAAACAGACATTTTATGTGTGACAGTGACATTTGTAACTGTGACAGAAATCCGGTTACATATTGGATAATTATTTAATAGCTATGAAGATAATGTTGTCATAGACGTAGTGAATGTATAATGAATCTCATCAAATTCTCATCACTATTAACAAATACAGTTCTCAATTCACACTTAAAGACCAACTGAAACTCAGGGACATTGTGAATCTCTTAGATGGTTTGGAGATAAAATGCCTGGAAGGGTGCGAAACCGCTTACAGTTGGAGGGTAAATTTGCCAATTACATGCACTTGGGGAAAAACAAAAATCTCAGGTGTTATAGTATCCCTTTGTCAAAAAGAGCATCATACATAAAAAACTGGGGGAGGGTAAATATCCCACTTGCCCCTTCCCTTGCAGAGTAGGCTAGGAAACCTGGTGAACTTAAAAATAATATCTGCAAAAAGTATTTGATAATAGCCGTACTTGAGTATTTGCCAGGAACTGTGAGAATGCTTTGGAAGTCAACAGAAAACACAAGCATACTCATGGTTTAGACTTTGCAGCTTATGCTATGAGAGGAAAAAGGCATTTCCATACAAGTTCAGTGAGTGCCTCTGGGAGCAAACGTCAAATGAGTCTGGCTTGGGGTGTAGAGGGCACGGTGCTAGAACTTTGTTTAGGAGCACTTTGCCTGGTGTTGAACAATGCATTTAGTGAAAGAAAGAAAAAAGAATATCTTTATTATGCAAATCATACAATTTCAAATGGAATTTTTTTTTTTTTTCAAAATAAATGAATAACTACGAATTCACTGCTGCAGTCACCTACTTGCAGTAATCGGAGGGACTACAAAGCAATCAACTAGAAAATGGGACGCTGACTATCACTGCTACTTGAACACAAGCTCAGAAAAATCTTTTACTGTACTTTCAAAGAAAAATATGGACCAAACAACAATGTTCAACACTTGATGTTCTTTTCTACGTTGCAGAAACGGCAAGTCATAAATTACCAAATGCACAGCTTGGAAATCAGAACGTTCATCGGGGATCAATGTGTACTGATGACGAGAGTATTACTTTTGATTGGTCAAACATTGCCCAATGACCAATCACCATGGTAACACCTGATTACCATGGTAACACCAAAGCCTTAGGACATATTTTAGTACACCACTAGCCTTGCAGCTGAAGGCCTATGAAATCTTACTCAAGGATTTATTAATCAATACCTCTACTTAGTCTGTTAAAATATTATCTACTTTGGTAACATTACATATTGTCTTTACCTTCTGCGTATGCACTGTGTGAAGGTAAAATCTGAAGGAAAAAAAAACTCTCAACAAATTGAGAACTACTCAAGATTTATCTTCATGAAACAATTTTGGTTAAAATTAGCATTTTTTTCTTCTGATGTAACTGGCAGAGATACTAATCTGAAATAAAAAAAAAATTGAATATTTATAACAGATAAACCCTGTTGTTGTCTGGATATCATTATAATGAAATGCCAGTTATGTTATTAAAGCAATTAATTCCACCATTTTACTCGGATGAGATAGGTGAATAAATATGGCAACTTTTTGTGCCACCATATTTCACTTCCAATGAGTTTCACTCGACTGTTGCAAAGCATTTACTTTTTTACAATTAGTTTTTTTTTTTTTTTTTTTTCATATTTAACATGAGGGCTTGACTTGAGCACTGTTATCCTCTGTGCATTTATATCATAACAGTGCATATAATATGACAAATAAAATATAAAAATATGAGACATAAGAGCCAACAAATGTCTGAAATAACTCATACCCCAAAAATAATATGCAAATGAGGTCTAATCGTATGTTGAAAGGGCCTCAGGTAACATTCACTTGGATATAATTTTCAAAGACATCTTCACATCAGATAGCATTCATCACCAGATATCATTCACGGATATGTTCACATCTGATAACATTTCCGTTTACAGTACATTCACAGATATGTTAAAATGGGAAGGTGCTTACAGATATGTTCACATCAGATAGCATTCACCACCAGATATCATTCACAGATATGTTCACATCAGATAATATTCAAA
The DNA here is from genome assembly GCA_021234535.1 of Stichopus chloronotus. NCBI lineage: Eukaryota > Metazoa > Echinodermata > Holothuroidea > Aspidochirotida > Stichopodidae > Stichopus > Stichopus chloronotus. The sequence continues at coordinate 6,914,382 of CM037847.1, forward strand.
AACATTCATTGGTGCATTCACATGAGATAAAATATGTAGTGCACTACTTTTTACAGGTTTGTTCACACCGTATAATATTCACTATGCATTATATTCACAGATATATATGTTCACAACAGACAACATTCACATAAGAAGGTAATACTTTCAGATATGTTCAAATGAGATGACATTCTCAAAAATGTTCACATGAGATAGAATTCACAATGTGATTTCAAATGTGTTCACATGAGATATCTTCCATACTGAAAGAACATTAACAGACATGTTTACATGAGATAATATTCACTTTATTAGATTTTCAAATATGTTCAAGTGAGATAAAATTCACAATAAGATTTCAATGTGTGCACATGAGATAACTTTCACATTGACATAATATCAACATGTTTACATGAGATAATATGCACTTCATGAGATTTGAAATAAGTTCACATGAGATAAAATTCACAATTAGATTTCAAATGTGTTCACATGAGATGAAATTCACAATGAGATTTCAAATGTCTTGACATGGGAAAGATAATTTTCACACTTGAAATAACAATTAGGACATGTCCACATGAGATAACATTCACTATGAAAAGAGACATCCCATTCTTCTAAACAGGATTGTTGGTGATCAACATTTAAAAGACCACATCACAGGAGTTGACAATTTGGATCGTAATTAGCCTCAGTCCTACTGGATAAATACGTTAATATCATGATAATAACACACATACACACCATGTCGATATGAAGAATTTTTCCGCGTATCCCCGGCAACGACACACAGTAATGCTTATCATACAACTTTTTACATCGATATCACCATAACATGTTACCTAGCTCCTGACATCTTGTGTATGAGTGACCTGTCATCACATGGCTGTTGTGACACGTAGACCACGTTCATTATCATATGCATGTTCTACTGTCTAAAAATCCTGCTGTGATTTGCAACGAATACAAGATAAACATCATAAGAAGAGATCATTCTGAGTCCATAACTTAGAAATTAAAAAAATTCAGATCAGATTATTGGCTCATTATCACATGTGAACGCAAGTTTTTAATTTGCAAACGAATCGAATAATCAGCGAACTGTAGGCTGATGAATGTTGTAGCATTTTCACTTCAATTGAATGTTATCCTGCAGCTATGCATTTCTGAAAATAACATCGATCTTTCATGAATGTAATTAGCATCGTTGCCACGGATTAAGCATCCGCTTTCTACCTTGGCAACGACAACTGTGTCTATGTCTGACAGCCGACCTTCAGATTTAATTTGCATCTAGATCTGGCTAAAGAAGTTTTATCGCAAGAATAATTCGAGAATTGTGAAGGGCTGCAATAAATAATGTGTTTCTCTCACTGTCGCATGACATTATATTCTGACATCCAATGCAGCTCTTGCTGAAAAAAAAAAATGTATACCAAGCAGCAAAGAAAGAGGAAGGTAACCAGGTTTGCGTGCACCAGGACCGGGGTTGTTCCTAGCTACGGCAGTCGGCGATTGTCCACTTTCACTGGAACATCCATCACTTTTCACAAGTTTCAACAGTGAGAAAGTAAATTACAGCGAGCAATTTTCAGCTTCACAAGCTCTTCAGTTTTCATTCAAAAGTTACAACTCATGACAATAATGCTAAAGACAAAACATGAATACTGACTGAAAACACAATGCATGCAACACCCCCTCCCCGGACGCAGGACGCAACAGTTGTGTTCACATGCTGCACTAACAGACTGGCATTGATTGCAATCCATTCACAAATTAGCCATTGCTTGCACCACAACAGCCACCACTCCAGTCTATCCAGCTACAACTTTGAAAAGGACAACTGTTTTGCTGATTTTCCCATTGGGGGAATTTGAAGTCAGTACAGATAAAATTACATCACTCCACAAAGTTTTTCAAAAAATAATAATAAAACTCTTTTTGTTCATGATCAAAAAAACACACAGAACAGAAGCCATTGACAGAGGCCACTAAGAAAAAGACACTTTTCTCTTTGGTTTGCAAATATCCCAATTTATGATACACTGTTAGAATAAGGTCCACCCTTGAGCCGGTTTTGGTGTATCCTTTCAATATTCACGACGGATACCATGGTGACCCAGCCACTACAAGAAATGATGTTTAAAAATGTAGAGCCTCTGTAAAATAGGAATTGGTGCAACAACAAAAAAAAACCTGAGTGACCATAAAGAGGGGATGGTGCTGAAAAGTGGCACACCACCACACAGTAAATGGTGCTGAGAATGCACAGTGCTGAAAAGAACTAGAGCAACAGTTTAGTAGGATGGGAAGTCGGGAACACACCCATCATACAGTGATCTAGTAGAAGAGTTCCCATCCATAGAGGCTGAGTAACTTCCTTCATTTTGAAGCTACTTAAGCTCAAATTAGCTACTTGTTTATTTCATTGGAAGCGGATTCACATTAGCGATTAAACAACTTGACGAGCTATTATTAACGTTCACTGGAACCAACGGTTGAGAAGAAGATGTTGATCACACATTGTTCATATAGCCAAAGGGCCATAGTGATGGACACCTTGACGGTGTCATGGCAACATGAGAGAGGTACAGGAGACAAAGGGTGCATACACCAAACTATACTGCTACAAAATCATTTTGAAAGCATCAATGTGATCTTAGGCAATTCATAAGTAAAGGTGTATGGTGTGAAACACTGTTCCTCTTGCCACTCTCCAGTGATACCCTAAGGATATATGTATGGTTCATTTCCAGGTCAAATTACTTTCTACTTCTGTGTTTTGATATAGAAGGAGGCACAATTTTCTGCTACCTTCACATGGAAAAGTCCCGAGTTACAGAAAAAATAGAGTTAGGGAATAGCTGAGTGGGCGGGTTACGTTATTTGTTATAGATACATATATGTATATATATATATACATATAAAGAGAAAGTATGTAAATAATTTATTAATTTCAATACATTTAGCAAATTAAAAAAATTAAAGCAATACGTCATGCTTTGAACTGCAGCCACTTTATTAATTTAATTTCTTGTGCACACAAACTGCACATTGACAGTGAGGTCAAAAGAAATCTACAACCTCTAGCATTCATTCCACTTGAAGTTAATTGTCGTCGTACCTAGCAGCAATCTGAAGTGTCCCAATAAAAGATTACTTCTCGAAAATATGCCGGCAGTACGCTGCTGATTGCCGTTAATGGATTTCATCACTAATAAAATCTTTGAAAATTTTTTGTTACTTTTAGAAAAGACAATAATTACGCCGATGCCGAAATACAACGCCCACAACCAATGCCCAAATATCAGTAATTATTGCCACTTTTTATAGAAAGCTCTGTGTATTTAAATCTGTGGATCGAAAGAAGTAATAATAATTATATCATAATAGTGCATGGCCCTTTCTTCACAACCAATCTCACAGATTCGTCTAGTGTACTGCTGTCCGCGTAGCTGGTGGTGGTTTGGTATTTGTAACTTTCACACTCTGTTGCACTATATTCATTACGGTTAAGGTAAACCCAAATGCTATCCATCAAATTTCTCATCTGTGACATTCACATGACTGTAACATTTCAAAAAAAAAAACCTGTTCTCGAGAGGGAAAGAAAAAGAAGGAAAAGGACATAAAAATATTGGAATTGAAAATGATATCCCGTACGGCGGAGCACAATAGTACATTGGAAACGACCCACAGACAGGTCTGAGTGAGAGGAAATTTAGCCACCCGGTAGGTGATATTCGCAGATGTCGTGTGTGTCCTTGACACAAATACCTGGTGAGATTGTAATTATGGAAACTTGTCAGATATGGTTTCCAGTCTACGGTACGGAGAGAAAGGAAGTGACCATATAGTTATTGAATTGATATTAACCATCGTACCAGAGTAGTTAGTCGGTCTCTTATCACACCTGGCCACAAATTGGAGTATCTGTCATTAGATTCAACTCACAAACACTCCAGTTAAACTGATATTGTTGCCAAAAAGTTTGGAGGTGAAGAAAAGTGCAACAAGACTACTGCTTGCTGTACTTACCACTATGATGATGGGGGTTGTCAAAGACTTTATACTTAAAATAATATAGTGAAAAAACCAAGCAACTCTGTCCTTGTGAAACACAAAGCTATATCTTTCACACATTAAATCTGCAACTGAAGGATGAATATACTGATTAACGTTGCAACCCGCCAAGGATACAAATTCATAAACAGCGCCCTCGGTAAAATGTTGCACATATCTGAGAAAATTATGCATCTCAGGATGATTCAAACAACATTTTTAATTAAAATTCAGAAGGAAGTGAAAGAGTCAACAGTATTTATACATCACCTGAAATATGAATGGTAGTTTTTGTACTACAAGCAAATGACTCCTGAATGTGAGCAGTGAGGATTACGACACCTATGTATCCATGTATCATCCCAACATTGTAAACATTGTAGCTCCTCTGGGATATTTACACTGTATTCGACACTGTATTCTTGACTGTTCTGGAACATGACTAGAACATGAGAACTCGTTTTACAGTATCGAAGACAGACCTTTCAGCGTGCGGGTACAGTTACCGTGGATACATGGACTCTACACAACTCCCTGCTGAGGGTGCTCAAAAAGTGACTACAATTACCTCTTGCCTCACTAATGCATACATTTGACCCATGCTCAAATTGTCCTCGAAACTCATTCTAGCAATGCCCCCTCTCGGGCTTGGACCAGCCTTGTAGGGCTGGGCTCTGAATTGTACATTTACCTACAGCATGTATATGCTACCCAATGTACAGGTTTTCGTACAACATCACTCTATCATAGGCAAATAGGACCTTCAGTGCAGCTTACACCATCTCATACTTACAGTAATAAGGTCGTGTGGGATTCGGGTGCGAGAGTAGCACACAAACTCATTCTTTTGTGAGCGAATTGCACAAGAACACCGTTCTTTGGTCCAAAAAAAAGGGGGTCAAATACAGCCTGGGCCTTTCACCACATTAAAAAGTGCATCATAGCAAACCATGATATACAGTACATGAAAATCCAAACTACAGGTCAACCCCCCCTCCTCTTTCTTTCATCTGCCTCTTTCTCCTTTATCCATCATTATCAATGGCCAAAAATAAACTTAGGGCACAGCTTGGAGAAATTACCAAAAAAAACTCTTAAATTACGGACAAACCACTCTTAATTTGGCTCCACAGCTGCTACAGGTCATGAAATTCTCCTTAGCAACGAGAATTTGTACGGCAGCATGACTGGGTATGGCAGTATGACGATAGCAGATTACCCGTAATTTGGCCACTGCTTTAGTCAATCCCAAAACTCACCCGATTTTCGTTACTTACAAAAGACTCGCATACCTGTCCCAACATAACAAATGCATTCCCATCCACCATGCCGAGAAGACCGGGTAACCTTTGATGTCACATCTGGTGTCATCCAGTCTAATGCCATGGCAGACCAACACCTTCCCATTCTGCCAGGGTGAGGAGTGAAGTCAATATGGGATTTTTGGTAGAAACAAAACCATAGAACTCTTCCTTTGGCCACTGCTAAAGACATGGACTCGAATTCTCCCTAGAAGGAGGACTGTGTGACATATATATATAAGCTAATTGTAGCAGAATACAATTTCATTGTGGCTACTGCTTATGGTCTTGAAATTCTTCCTTGCAACAGGAATTGTAATTAACTGCTATAAGTAAAGATGATAATAACAGCTTACAATTAATTCTGGCCACTGCTATGGTCACGCAATTGTCCCTAGCAAACGCTAAATTATGACTGGTATGAGCAACATGACCACGATGATAGCAGATCACCCTTTGTATGGCCACTGGAATCATCCTTAAATAACCAAAGGACCTTAATTGTGACTGGTAAGATCATTAAAGATGATAGAACTGAAATGCAGGTTCTCTTGTACTTGATAACATGTTATTTACAAGAGATATTTACAACATCAATCTAAACGATCTAAAGTAATAAGCAACTTCGTAATTTTATCAATATATCCGGTATTGCAAGTATCAATCTTTACTCAAACGGATAGAGAACATGGATATGCTTCAAGAAATGATGAGTAGCTACACGCCAATATTTACACTCCACCCACCCTACGGCATTTCTACTATAGTATACAGTCCACAACCCATCCAGCAAGTATTTATGACTAATTTGTTTGTCAACATGATATTCAATAATCGAATTGCCCTTTGATCTGAAGAAAAAAGTGCTACATACCCCCACTTCCAAAAAAATGCAAACCCAGGTTTGTTGGATGAAGTTCTTCTTTCCCTTTTGCTATCATAAAATGATCATGATCTACGTACAGGCAGTGAAGTCGTCACTACAAACCCCACGCTTTTCTCTCCGCGAGGAGGTGCAACCAAATTTGACTTTCATTGCTGAGTTTGTTCAGGATGGTCATGCTTGCTCGAGGAATAAAAAATCAATAGCATACATATCTGATGCATAATGCCGAATGTCTGTGCAAGCAAGGATGACAGCATGCATGCATGGCCTTAACTTGGTCAAAACTGCCCTACATTCTCCGGCACTTTTCAGCATGACCCTCAGTGACAGAAAGGACGAAACCCCTCGTGCAATGCAAAACCCCACTGTTGGCTCTGGCAGAGAATTCTCAACCTCAAGAATATACTCTTTGCCTTCAACAACGGCGTTCTTGCCAGCATGGTCTTGTTACAGGAAATCATGCTTCTGACGTCAAACTCAAATTTCTTCTTTTTTTTTTTCAACTTCCTACTTCTCGTTTCTCCGGCACTGTCAAGAAAGCAAGATGAAAAAGCTCTCACGGCAATTCAAGGTAGGCAGAGGAAGAGAAGACGAAGAAAAGACGAAGGAAGAATACGGGATGACGGTGAGAAAAGAAAAACCATCGGCAGAGAAGAAGAAGAAGAAGAAGGAAAAGCAAGAAAATATGGGGGGAAGATGAGAGCTACTGCGTTGTTGGGTTCGAGATGCCGAAGAATGATTTGGCATAATTACCCCGTGGCGAATTCCCCCATGTTGACGAAATCCAACCTTGAAATGGTAATCTTGCTAGTTTCATGGACAAAGCCATCCACATGAAGAAATACAATGTCAAGACATTAGCAGAAAGAAAAAAAAAAGAGAAAGAGAAACTGATGCATACACGACATGTGAATGCATGCATACACATTAGCAGCAGCACATGCAAGGCACATCTCGCGAGCTATGTCAGCCTCGTCGTAAATTATTCCGTCATTTTCCTCCGAAAACGAAATGCGCAAAAAATTCACTTTTTTTTTGCTTATGAATTTCATAGGATGATTCCTTGTGACTAAACCCAAAGACAGGTGAGATAACGAAGAGTTTGCACGCTTGCTTTGTCCCGTTTGATGCTTATCGTGCGAGAATTTGCAGACGTCAAAAATAAGGGGAGAAAAAGAAGAAAACATACAGAATTCAGGATGACAAGGAAAAGAAAGGAGCTACAAGTCTGAAAAAAAAAGATTGACAGGTAAGACTTAGGATGGCAGTAAAAGGGAGAAAACCAACAGAATTTGCTATTTTTACTTACGTAAAGTACTACCAAAATCCCCCATAACTTCCTGGTGTGGGTATTCACGAGTGACTATAGTAACCCCTCGCCTCACTAATGCAGCAGAGGACTGGAAACAGCGTGTTAAGGTACTCGAGCCAAGGGCAAACAAGGGCAGGCTAGGTCTTAGAGGGTGCGGTGCTAGAATTAAATTCGAGGACGATTTGAGCATGGGTCACATGTATGCATTAGTGAGGCGAGGGATAAGTATATGTCTGTGATGTGAATTCAGATGTACTGTACGCGCTAAGTACATCTTAAACTTTATTTTTTTACTTTAACAATATTATCAGGTATAATACAATCCATATCTTTAAGAGTTGTACCAGTGTACTGACACTCTGATTGTATCAGTAAGCTGATTACCTTAAAAGTTTGCAAACATTCCTCTTTGTTTTCTTTTCTGTTTTCTTTTCTTTTTGTTTTTGTGCTTATCATCATTAAGCCTCTTATGGCTTTTGGGGGAGACTTCTTTTTCACATTGTACACATTCTTGTGATGAAACAAAATTACAAACTACATACTTATGAAAGGGAAATACTGCGTTCTGTTTTACAAGAAAAATCATATTTACTAAACCAACATTTGTGGATACCGAAGGTTTGCTTATTCAAAATAAGGAAAGTCGGTAAGTCTTCTTTTCAAGAAATAAGTTTCTTACAGATAAAATTATTTCTTGCTCAAGAATATTTTGTTCACCCAAACTTATGAAATTTCAAATGATGCATATCTTCTGTAACTGATCTTATGCATAATGTTTTGAGATGAAGTTTTTGTAGATGTTTACTGATAAGACTGAATGGTTTAACAATGAGTAAAGCTACTTCGTACGTACGGCATTTTGGTGCATTGTAAATGCCATAGTTCCCTTTTAAAACTCTTCCGAAAGTGTTCTACCCACAGTAAATGGAATCCTCAAGACTTATTTTACTTTCAGACTCTTTAAAAAATACAAGCAAGATGATAAAATTTCAGTGGCAACTGGGTGGTAAAAAATAACTGTAACACAGGATGCTACTTCAACTTCCTTTTGGTTGTCCACGTAACCAGTCAGAATTAAACATCACATTACGTTTCATAAGTGCGAACCTGCGACATCACGTGCAATTGGTTCATGTTTGGTTATGAAATGATACGACTCGACATTTCACAACGCACCTTCGCAAACTTAGTCTGCACACTAGAAATGATATTAGGCTCATTTTCTTTCTCTTTCAAATACCAAAAGACTATCCTTCTTGGCTTATGATTACAATGTCAGGCAACTTCAGGTTGAGGGATACAAAGACCAGGTTTATGTCAGCTCTAAAATTGTCACAGCCACCAACAAAAGGTCTGTGTCTATGCACGGACAGACACATCACTTTCACAAAGCGTCAAGACCTCGCATACCTCTCTCATTTATAAAAGTTTGAAATGATTCAGAATTATTTGAATCCCCACCTAACCTCTGCTCACATAGTCATCTCGCTCACCTCTGCTCTCGCTGCAGATGTGTCGGCACATTCCCCTATACTTTTTCAAAGGCGGTTTCAAACTCTAGAGCGTTACACAGTAGCAAAAACTGTTTCAGATTTTAATCTTTTTGTTTTGGGGATATAATTTCAAGATTTGATATTCACTGCCACAAAAACATTATAGGCCTATATGTATTTTCTTCAGCCAGTATTTGTAGACCTTAGCAACCGTAGTTCAGTCTAAATCATAAAGTTTTAAAATATTTATAAGCATTTCACATAAAATGACTCTCACCACAAAAATTGCTGCAGGGATTTTTTTCTTCTTCACACCTAAGAATGTCTGATACATACAAAAGCCATAAATTACGGTAAGAAGAATTGGCACAATCAGACGAAAAAAAAAGAAAATTGTAAACAAACGAAGAACCGTAATAAAGGGATGATATACGCATATGTCCCTATTTTACGTCGCTTTAAAACAAGGGAAGACAAAAAAAGAATTGTCAGTATGAAAAGCCCTTTTCCTATCATTGTATCATTTATCTTGCCTGAGATCCTGTACACAACTGATCATACAGAACACAGTTGGCAAAAACGGTGGAATCTAAACATCATTTTTACAGATCCAAGCTCCACTTTACTTTTAATCAAGCAGGACGAAACGAACATCGATAAAAGAGATCGTAAAAGACGCCGCTTAGCCCTTTCCGCAGGTATAAAAGTCACCTTGCTGGAAGAAATATAGCAAAATAAAATCATGAATGTGGCACAACTTCTTATCATCACAAATCAGCGCTGTCAACCTGGATAAAAGTCACCTTTCTCCCCCCCCCCCCCATCTTGGGTGGCAATAGGTTATGGCTTAGTCAGGGAGGCAATATTAGTCAATCCGATCCTTTAACTGTCTACATTGATCTTGATCTTACATACAAGTACTACTGTTGCCCACTTCATTATTTTACAAAGTTTGCCACATTGCACAGCGGTTAGGCTTATCTGTGGGGCTCCTTGTAATGCTTGGAGAAGAAAACCAACGCAGATGGCTACAGAGGGAGCACCTGTACCGTAGATAATGGCTACTAGCAGCTTGATAAATATCTGAGTATCAATCCATGCATTTGACTGTAGCATACTATTGACTGCTATCTAACTTCTGTGGTGACAGCGAATGGACTTCGTCTATCGCTTCACGGTACAAAAGGCCCTCAATAAGAAGTTTATAGTTGCTGCCAAGTGACAGCAATTATTATAACCACCTTAGAAAGAAAGGGTACGGAAGAATGTTGAGGAATAGAGAATGACTTGATGGGGTATGGACATATATCAGAAAAGAGGTACACTACACATCAGCCATTGAAAGGTTAATCACTTAATGCATTTTAAAAGAGAGACTACAAACATGCTAAGACCTTGCACTACACAATGACAATCCATCTAAGGGACTTGCTATGTTGTTAGAAAGCAACCTTTCATTGCAGTAGTGTAGTTTAGCTTAAATCCATTCTTATGTGCGAGGAGTGCAGATGCTCAGAGTACAGTTGTTATGCAAAGACAGGTAAGTGAAGAGTGCAGTCAATCGTGATGACATGATTTAACTAACAAGCACAACAATTGATGATGGACTGTTTATTGTTGCTTGATGAAACATGACAGCCTAATGAAATTACTCTTCAATATTAAGGTTCCTTTCAATCATGTGAATTTCCAATGATGCTACAAACACACCAACACTCTATATGACAAACTTACAGACCCTTAAAATCCTGAAACTGATGTGAACCAAGGGTAGAAGTAGATCCAAAGTAGGTTTTGTTATTTGCAAATGATGCTATCAAAATGCCCTCCTGCCACTCAATCCTTACAACCAAGGTCTTTGCTGACCCTCGTCATAACACGACGATACAAGTTACATGAATGTCTCGCACCTCTATTCGAATGTAACATTGAGAGGGAGAGAAAACACTGGCCTTTTCTTCTCCATCTGTTGTTTTACAGGTCATGAGTGTTAGCGCATTGTCAATTTCTCTCTCCTATTACCAATAAAAATCTTACTTAGTGCTTTTTACATTTCTACCAAACCCATAGACCTACTAATCTAGATAACCCGTAAGCCGCTGCGTCCGTATCGTGATTTATGGCCTGTTTCCCAGGTTCACGTTTTCAACGCATTGATGGCTCCCTCTCCTCATCTCACTCACATTTTTATTATCAATAAGTTTTCAATAATCCCAAAAAATCAATGGAAACCTGATGTTTGTAATAAAAGCTGCTCGGCCCACTTAAATGTCTGGGTAAAACATTTTACAACTCCGAAGTTTGGAATGTGCAACTTTATAACTACAAACATTGACTAGCTGGCTGGGAAGTGCAAACATAATGAATTATGTATGTAAATAAGTCTTTTCTTGAAAAACATAGTAAGGTTAGACCCTGTAAATGCATTAAAGTAACAGATGACAAAATAGTCTCAGATTCACTGATTTTGAAGAATTCTAATTGAAATTAGGGAAATAATTTACTAGCGGAAAAGTAGGTTCCGAGGTATGAGCAGTCACAGTCTTGAAGTTACTCATTTCAATGTTGCTGGGAACAAACTATGTTATGCTATGCTACGTAACACAGAGGTACTAGGAGGGGACAGGCCTAGCCAAGCCCCCAATACAAACACACACATGACAAAAACAATGTTTGTGGAAAACACGAGACAATAAAAAGGCTACTCATCCAGAAGATAAGATAAGGATGAAGACAGATAACTCGTACTGTAGAAGGAATCCTGCAAAGATCACTTTAGAGAGGTAGAATGAAACAGACTGAAAATAAGTGGGGAAACTTCGCTGCTGGACCAAAAGGCTGGCAATTACGGAAGGACAGTGGCCAAATACGCACACCCACACAATTGCTAGATGCTAGACCATGGTCAAGTTGGTAATGCATAGTTTATATGAGGTAAGGGAGTACGCGGTGTGAATTTGAAGTTTCTCATTTCGTCGTTGCTAGGAACAATCAGCTGTTTTCGTCCAAATCACATGTGTTTACGTGTATTCACATCCACTGACTAATTTTTGAGGTGTCTGGAACACAAAGACAAAATGAAACTGAGCAAAAAAAAAGAAACTCTCTCCCTTCCCCTCCCCCAAAACAATTGTCGTCCCCCTCCAGTACCTTGTCTGGATACCAACATATCAGTCTTGGTGGAAATACTAGTCCTACAGTTCAACCGGTTGCATTGTTAACTGGCTGTTTGCACTACTGCATTTCCATTAGTTATTTTAAGGCTGGTAAGAAGTGCTTATGACATTTCTAAGAGACAAATCCAGGGAAAAGAATTTTTCAACAAGCAAACCGATAGACCCAGTGCTACCATCAACGATGCTGTACACGTTTTCAGACTTTGCTCTCTGATGATACTACACTTGAAAATGTATATCTGGTGAGTGAAAAAAAAAAATTTTCAACTTGTTGGATTAACAAAGAGATTATGTACGACAAAAACACCACAGTCTGGTCATGGCTTGGTCTATTTAAGGTGAATACTTCGATAGAATTTTGCGTTAAACTTTGCAGATATCAGAAAGGCTAATTAAACAAAAACAACATCAGTTCTCGGGTTCGTTATTATGGTTGGAGTCCTTCAGTTGGGTCAGACGTGTACAGAGTTTCATGTATAGCTTCTGCAAGTAATCCCACTGGGTGTTTACATCTTCATTTTACAAAATCACCTGCAATGTTGAGGAATCACTACCAGAGGTAGTGATGATTTCATTGAGACCAATAGCGAATAGGAGTCGCAATCGTAGCTTCAGACTTGGGAACAGCTTCACAGCCGCGACCGTACTCACGCCACAAGTACCCCACTCTAAAAATGTCGGAGTCACCCAAGCCTACAACAGAACCACTAACAACATCAAGCTTCCTTTTTTATGCTTGAGTTGGTTCCTTTTTTTTTTTTCCTATTTCTGTAAGGTCACAACAATGCCTTACTTTTCTGACATTTCAAAACAGTTAATTACATCTTCTGGACCAATTCTCCAACTTGTATTTTTGTTTGTTTGCTACATAATATTTTCTCTTCCTTTTTTTTTTTTTTTTCTGGTCACAGGCAAACAGGAGCAAGATTCAGTAAACCAGTTTCAAGGCCATGAATGAATACGGCTGGAATATCAATTCATCTCCTTGCTTCCTCCTTGATAACTCAGAATGCAGGCAACCGTCTGGTGAGAGGCGGATGACTTTGAAGTCTGCTAATGACTTGGATAATTCCTCACAAGACATCTCCACGGTAACGTGACTCGAATAATTTTACCATCAGGACTCTGCTGGCATGATCAACGGGATGGTAAACCATTGTGAAAATGCTACTTCCTGCGTTATTAGCTACGTACACTACCTCTATTTTCGTGGTGTCTGTGATGAAAAATTTCAAGCAGCAAATTTGTATCTGTCACAGCGAATTTGACAAACCACTGTGACATCAAATGTGTAGACATATCTATAGAAATGATGAGATTTCCTAGCCAATTCCTATTTGAAATGGTAGAACAAAAGTCAAGACGGTACAGCTTTCTGCTTCTCTTCTTTTTTTTTTCTGTCCTTTCTTGAGAGCCACTTTTCATTACTAAGTTGTGATAAACTCTACCCACTCGACGTTTACAACGAGGCAGGTCCTTGAATGATACCAGAAGATTTTGAAGTTCTAACTTAGCACTGGCTGTTCTTCCATCTCCCTCCTTCACTCACGGGTGTAATGTTTTGTGTGCGATACCTGATGTCGAATGACTGCAAGATGACCTGTGAATGAATCAGTTTTTAACCTCGCTCATGAATAAACATCACATCAGTGATTGGTTGAATTTGAATGGGTGGTTTGCATGCGATTTAACTCCAAGGAAGGGTCAGAAAGATACTTGCTTGAGAATCAAGTGTTGACCTCCCAAGTTCTCGGTAATTAACCTTGTTAGTGGGGGGGGGGGAAGTACGTCCATGCCCTAGTTAGTTTGATACTTCATGTCAGGAGTATATTACATTGGAAACTGCCTGGACATGCCGATATGGCAAGAAAATGAGCGCTGCAGAGCAAAATGCTGCTTTAACATGATGACTGACACTGGATATTCACCGTCCGAGGATGTTATGTATTTCAAGTGTTCCGCGGTCGTCTCTGTTCCGTAGTACCTCTTGACCTGCGATGTGCTTTCACAGCGGTAGATAGATCAAATCATTATGGGTCACTAGGTTTATCAGAATGCAATGCAAAGTGCATCAACAAGTGCTCATTATCATCTGGCACCATCAGGAAAAAAACATCTTCACCACCATTAGCGAAATGAGATTATGGACTGTCCATATGTTTCTAATTATCAATCTAAGGTACCACCTGCAAAATAAGTGGCACATACGTCAGTAAACCCCCAACAATGTTACCAGGTACCCGTTATTCGTTCAGCGAAAAAAAAATTGTAATACTTTGCCATGGACAACAACATCTCAACTTGCACTTTCAACAGCTTTCTCTGGACATGTTCCAATAATGTCATTGAGGGGAATCAGCCAATGCAAATTTCAAATAAAGTTATGGTCATTTTTCTCTCTTCAGTGCTGAATACCATTACCTTATATTCTGTCTGCCATTCTTTATTTTGAAAGAAGCATCTGCTTCAAAGTGATATGTTACCTTATGGGAAATCTGTAATGCCACATATAAAAGGGCAACTACTTGAATATTCTTAGTAGTTTTTTTTTTTTTTATAACCTTGAATGTCTAAGTTATGTGACTATTCAGATATGAATCTTCAATTTTCACAACATTTTTCAGCTAAATCTACTGCAAACCAATCTAAATTTTTCACTGGTGTCATATTTCAAGGTTAAATAAGCACCTCAATATGGAAGAACGACAACGCTTAGTGCTGTAATTTGCGGTACTGCGTGACATTTTTTTAACCCCGAGGCACCTGGGAATCTTTCTTGGCCTGAGCTGTGTTTCTTCCAACAGCAAATATAGCTTGACTTATATACAAACAAGATATCAGGATGGGGTTTGCAGAACTTTCCTACTGTTAAAAACTATTATTTTTCATTCCAGGATCTCCTGAATTGTAGCTGGAGTAATTTCTCTCTACAAAATCAGACACACAATGTAACAATAATATAGGGAAAAAAGTAACAAAACAGTGGACATATTATCAAGTGCAAAACACTGTGAAAGGGTTCTGGTATCTACATCAAGTCTCACATTTAAAGAGATGGTCCAACCACAAATTTAGCATGGATCTGTTTAAATTAAGAGTGAGCTAATCTAACCATTCTGGTAAAACTCCCATTCAGTTCCCATGCATGGGTCTCAAGATATTACCAGTTGAAGTTACCCCCATTGCTACCAACTGTCAACTTGAAGCAAGCAGGAGTGACATCATCTCCTTACATTGCTGAAGAGTCTTTTTGTTTTCTTCATTATTGAATTTACTATTTTGACCTTGAAATCAATCAGTGGTCAGCTTATATACTGGTTATGTGAAGGTTGCAAAACACACATACTCCCCTCATACATTCACATTATGATAGCACTAGATACTGAAGTATTAAATTTGGTGTAAAGTTTAAAGAAAAACGTAAAATGCTTTATCAATGTGAGGAGATGATGTCACTTCTGATTGCTTCAAGCTAACTTTCAGTAACAAATGTGGCATATCTTCAACTGCTCAAATCTCGGAAGCCACACATGGGAATTGAATGGAAGTTTCACTGTAATGGTCAGATTTACCTCTGACCTCAACAGAGACAAAAAATCCTTGCTTGAACAACATATTTTAACTCAAAAGGAGGATAAGGACAATACCACTCGTGATACACATCTTAAATACCTCTTTGCACTGTCTTCCTCCAAATTGAGTTTAGACATATCTTTGCAACTTTGTTTACCTGCAGAGTGTTCACAAACACACTGATGACCTTTGACCAAACAACATTCCTTATGAATTCAGGCTTGGGAGAGACATAAAACACATACTAATGAATATCATCTATGAGATGAAATTAAAAATTTGTTCTCCGTACTGGGGCACTGTCTGACAGCATTTGTCAATGGCAGATCATTTTTTTCTCAGAAACCCGTTAAGGAGATATGCTCAGGAAGAAGTCCAAAAAAGATGTCAAAAACCTCTGAGCAACATCTACTCCTTGAAAAACTGTATTTACAATGCACGGGGCTATCAGGCCTAAATGAGGCAATTACGGAAGGGCAGTGACCAGATACACACGCACAAAATTGCCAGATGCTCGACCACAGTCAATACCATGATGCATAATGTAGGTTTTATAACATGAGGGTGCATGCGCTGTGAATTGCCAAGTTCGCAGATCATATCCTAGGGCTACCAGCATGATATTACAGATGAATTTCAAGCAACTGTTGCACAAGCAAACACCAACGAGCAAAGGATACTTCATTTACAACATTTTTACCGCCCTCAAAATGAGTCACGAAGCAACTTTACATCAATTTCCTCAACTCGCTAGATTATATGAAGCATGGTGATTTCATTTTCTTGCAATTCTGGAGTTCAAATATAATTTACCTTTCTCTGAGGTACAAACACTCTTGCAAAGGGTGTCTGTCAGAGAATAAAGTTGACAAAGACACACAAATTATCAAAGAAAGATAACCCATGTAAAGTATACAAAAAAGAAAAAGAAACTGGATATATAAAAACTGCAGGAGCTCAACATTGCAGTGGCAAAGTTCTCAGAAGAAAAGTCTCTTACCTAAAGGCTCTTGGGAGGCTCCAACAAAACATTTTCCCTGACATTTTATCACTGTCATCTTTAAAGGTGACTTTTTCATTCCACACAAAGGTGTATGCAAATGATAATCTCACAAATTATTTTTACTCCACGTTGTCTACTTAACTTAATTGTTTCTTACCAGCTTTTTAAACAAACCTGGCATTTATTGACTCACAGCAGATGGAATCCCCCCTCCCCCTCCACCACAGTATCTGTCCAAATTTTCTTGTTATTGTCATTCCATAAATGAACTCAGCAGTCTTATTAAAACTGGTACCTTTTTAAATGTTTGCCAGCACAGGTGAGAGAGAAAATTAACATTTTTTTTTTTCTTGCAATCCCTTTCTCTACCGAAGAAACAGCCATACGGTTTTCTTCATCTCTGTGGCCGTAAGATCACTTCACCCAGTTGCATCAAGTCTATCTCAACCTTCCACTTCGTTTTTCCAGAGCTTTCAATCTGAATTAACGGAGGATCCGTCGCCCTGCCGGCTTTATGCCCCCTTTTTACGATCGGTGCCACTACTACAAACTGTCATCATACTTTGACAAAATTACGATGATTTACCGTCTCTGGGATGCACATGAATGGTTACATCTATACTATTCCCAAAGGTTTTACTGATACAGATCCAGACATTTACTGAAACTTCATAAATGCCAGAGCTCCACGGCCTCGTCTGTTTGAAGGAACCACCCATCGATTTCAATAGACGTAAAAGCCTGCTCGTGTCTGCAAGCTGAGACCAAACGGTTAAAGTAACTGATGTAAGCCCCACGGCATCCGTCCATTGTTCCTCTTATCTTTGTGCGTGTTGTCTCCTCCTTATCGGCATCAAGGTGGATGTCAAAGGATTCATCTATCCTGAGTAGATCCAGGAAAAATTTTTGCCAGGGCCCTCAGAGATCAACTAATTTAGACATTAACGATGCACTTTAATTTTACTATAATAACGGGTATTAGCTTGCGTTATCTTCATGTGCATCTACTTGTTGCATACATGCAAGTTACAAAGATCCTTACTACTAGTTCTTTTAATTTGAAAATGAGTGGCATCGATGCAAGTTTAATGGAGTAACAATTGAAAATCATGACATCACATGAAGATCAATGGTTTACTATATGACATTAGGAGTATTTGGACCAATGGAGTACCTTTCAGAATTTCAGACTAATCAATGAGGGCCATCTTTGATGTATCTTGAAGACTAGTGTGTCTTATCACCTTTCCTCCAAACAATTAACTTGGCTCTCAAGCAGGGGCACCATTTCACACTTTATAACACTATTACAGTCTACCTATATGATAGGATGACCAGAGCTCCCTACCCACACTACATGGTCCATCTATCGCTCTGATAAGGCCATCACCTCATTCCTAACAATACTACTAATTAAAGTCAGTCTACCTGTGCAGTTCTGATAGGACAGTTCACCCCGTAGTCTACCCACTGTACATCTCCCATAGTCTCACCAGCTCATACCTTACAACACTTATTATACAGTCTACCTCTCTGATAGGGTTACATGTTCATGTCATCACCACTCCTACAGTCACTACAGCTCACCAGTAGCTCTGTAGCGCACCCTGTGTGCAAAACCGCTTGTATAATAGTGTTTGCACCATGCATCCAGGTAACCCGGTTACCAGAATGACGATGCCAGGATCCACTTCTGAAATTGCTAATGGGATCCAAACTTTCGCTGAAGTTCACTGTAAAAGTGACAAAATTCAGACTATATGCAAATGAGAACACTTCGCTTCCATGGCCATTTGCGAGGTACATGGTGTTATGTTAATGTACAAAACAAAATGTATTACGTTAAGCCTCCACAACGAACTCGTAGTCTAACTTAAGTTGTATTTTTGGGCATCCGACCAACTACGGACGGCAGATACCAGGCTCTCTAAGTTTGGATCCGGTGCAAAAACTATTGTGGAGTCTACATGTGGCTTTAACAGGATCACTGTCTCACCTATTACCACTGTGCTGCCTGCACTACCTTAGTTCAACAGTTACCACAGTTTATAAACTTAAAGTCACCAATGACTAACATCACACAACCTATTTGTGTTCTCCCGTCCACAAATTTGTGCTTGATCAATAACAAATGCAGTGAACTTATCAGCAAGAAATGGTATTTGCCAACAAAATAAAATGTGGGTTATGAAGTATAAATCAAAACCATAGTCCTGACCATGGCAAGGATACGTCACACATGATGAAAATTGATATAGCGCCCTCTAAAGTGACTTCCATTAAATACCATAAATTCCGATCAGAATGATAATGTGACTAACTATGTCACAAAATTTCCACCTTTTAAAATTTGTGACAGGGAAGTGTCCTTTTCATATTCAGAACAGTATTATGCAAGAAACAGCAGGAGGTAACCATGACGACCAAAGGACTGTATGAGAATTATCATATGTGGTATTCATAGCCGGATGTTTTGGTTTGTTTGTTTTCCATCTTAGTATTATTTTTTCTTCTTTTTATTATACTTTAATGTCTTGTAGCTTCAAAGATAATCAAACCATGTACCAAGATAAACACGCTTTTTAAGCCCAAAGGTAACAAACAGCAAAGGTACAAGGCAATCAAAGTCATGGTTAATACTAAACACTACAGATGGATCCAGTGGAGAAAAAATAAAATAATTTGCTTCGGACTATTTTATGGTTTGTTTTATTATTATTCAACTGATTTGATAGGGATCACAGAAACATATCGTAGTTTTATTCGAAATCAATCTCACAGAATGTGTACCTAGATACAGCTGGGGAGTGCGTGTTACCACTACTCAGCCGTCTGTGTTTCAGGCATAGCAAAGAAGAGTCTGCAAGTTGTGTTGTTCTAGGAATTTCAGAGGTTGAATTCGATGTTGCACATAAGGGTGCAATTGAGGACACACTTTTCAGAAGCATGGGGGCTAATGGTAACAACAAGCAACTGACCTATACCAACACCAAACACAAATTAGTGTGTATTTGACAACCTTCAGTGCACTGCAATAATGCATGGTAATGCAAGTCGAACTATTGATAAGAATAGGAGCATAGCCTAATTTTGTCACTCAAGAGTTTACAAAGGCATAATAGCAGCTTAAGCTGACTGTAAGACCATTATTTCAGGTTAATCATAAAGAAGTACTTTTATGCACAATCGGGATCTTTAATCTGCAAAGTGTTTCCTGTCACTAAAACTGTGTAACATCGTTGACAGCCTTGGGTTCTGGCTGTGAGTTCTGTCTTTCGTTGACACACCATCGTGGGCCAGGTCTCAGTTGAATGCACACAAAGTGATCGTTTAAATACAAGTTCAAGGTGACTAGCACTAAATCACAGCAAAGAATGTAAAAGAATCGTAGATATAACTGCTAAAACAGTTCACAAGCATGATTATGATGGGAGGCAAGATTCAGCCAAACCATGGAACGCGAAGAAAAAAAAACATTATGCCAAGAAGAGCATACCACATTTGAAATTGATATTTGAGCAAAAATCAGACTCAAAAATGAGAGTCAGCTGTTTTTCAAGAAGTTGCCTGCGACCATCAGCAAGGGACCGGCTCCCAGACTTGGTGGCACACAGACAATATTTCACCTCCAAAGGCTTAGCTTGAAGGAAAGAACTCTCCATCTAATTGAGGGGATCACATGACCATTTTAGCACTTCACATAACGTCAACATGAGTTATTAAAGGAAGCGGTGCGAGATGAGAGAGCACAAATGGCTTATAACCAAGATGGAAATCCAGGGTAAATTGGAGGTTTAAAGCCAGGGATGGACAGGTCTGAAAAACTGGTTCATTGTCAAAAATACTGCCAAAAGGTTAAAAACAGTGCTCTTGCTGTACATACAGCTACCAAACATGTGCTAGTGCTGTTAGGCACATCGGCAAATTAAAAAGCTTTGCTATCTAAATTAGCAACAAAATCCAAACTTGACATACAAACCCATCCCGATCCTTCCCTGTCCCTTTCCCCCAACCTTTACAAAACAAAACAGTAACAAAGCAATTTGAAATTCGAGTCTTACTGAGTAATATGGTAAAATTCTCAGTCACCACAAAGTGACACAGCATACAGTACTTAAAATGAACCCACTGAACAAGTTGCACGACCTTTACTGAATCTCTATCATTATCAGATAGTAGTACAGATAATGTAATAATTTCTAACACTGAGAACTTGCCACACAGGCATGTAGTTTTTATGCAGCAAGGCTTCATCTTTCAATCTTTTATGTGTTTTCAACAGTTTTTCAATGGGATGCTCTGACCTTGTACGACAATAAAAGTTTTTACTACTGGCAATAAACACATATAGAGACAAAGTCAATATCACTTCCATACTAACCAGAAGGGGGGGAGGGAATGTACCTGAAATGACAACAGTAGGCAGCGTGGTACGTACACTTCTCAGACGCTAAACAAAGGCTGAAGTCAATACACACTATCAGAGCTGCCCGCCAAAATAAACACCCACCATAGCACTGACACGTTCAATTTCAGAGTTCCCTCATGAAAATGTGGAATACTTAATCAGACAGACAAAAAAAAAAGGCAAATGACATTGACTAAGAAGAACAGTATATCGCTAAATCAATACAGAACTGCCATGTAGGAAGGCATTTGAAATCATATCCCTCATGTTGTAACACGGTAATGCAACAAAGCATTTAAGTGTACCCCTTTTTCAACACAGTACTACTATGCAAGAAATCATCTAAGCAAATCCCTTCATCAACACAGTACTGTATTGCTAGAAAGCAGCTTGGTATATCAAGTCATCAACATAGTACTGTGATGTAAGAAGGCATCTAGGCATATCCCTTTCATCAATACAGTACTGTGATGCAAGATGGCATCTTGGCATATCCCCTTCATCAACACAGTGCTGTAATGCCAGAAGGCATCTTGGCATATCCCTTCATCAACACAGTATTGTGATGCAAGATGGAATCTTGGCATATCCTTTTATCAACACAGTACTGTGATGCAAAAGGGCATCTAGGCATATCCCCTTCATCAATATAGTACTGGGATCCAAGAAAGCATCTTGGCATATCCCCTTCGTTAACACAGCGCTGTAATGCAAGATGGCATCTTGGCATATCCCTTCATCAACACAGTACTATCATGCAAGAGTCCATCTTGGCATATCCCCTTCATCAATATAGTACTGTGATACAAGACAGGATATCCCTGATTTATTCCATCATGCCAATTCACCACTACTGCACTGTGACTCAAGACTGTCCTATCTTAGCATGGCCCCTTCAACAGTACGGTACTGTGATGAAAGATTCAGGGGATTATCTGAGCTAAATGTTCCATCACCAATACAGCTAACAATCCGTAGAGATGCATTAATTTTTGCTTTGATCTCGTAGGCCAGCAGTTTGCGACCAAATCTGGACGAGCGTAATCATTACCGGTAGAAAAGAGGAGGAGTAATGAAGGACAACCCGCATCCGAGGAGCATTATGCATGAATGGCAGCGACTCCCCCACCTGAAGTAACATCAAGTGTGCACACGCGCGATGACGATTAACTTTCACACTTTGTGAATTCGCCCAGACCAAGGTTTCACTTACGTCTTCATCTACATTTCTCGCGTTGGCGAGCGAATTTCCCTTCCACACCTTCGACTCCTTTTGAAAGTGCACTGATGTGGTAGCATTATCATGAGAGAGAGCCTGCATTGACGTTTCCAACATGAAAGAGTCTGCAGTAGGTCACCCTGGGTGAGCTATGTTGTTCGCATAAAGCGGTCACATCGATCCAGATGACATTAATATATTCCAGGTTCGAAATACGACACGGCAATCTCCCGAAAGCATCACAAATAAGTTCTAACATTGAGATACATGGTTTCTTACTTTCCTATAGCCAGGGGGCATTCATGAACCCTTTACATAAAATATATCACACTACAATTCCTTATATGACAGCAAACAATTCTCATGAATCCACATGTATTTCCTCAGAATCTCAACCCGTTTTTCTACCAAATCTAAAACACCTTTGTTTTATCCTAAACCGGTATATTTTTTACACAAAAGTGTTATCTCATCTTCGCATAAATTTTTACGTTTGCCACAAAACTTGTGAATAAGAGGGAAACGCACTAAAATTCCAAACATGTTTTAACTGCTCATAATTTGAATTGACCCATTAAATTCTTGTGGAACACGAATGACTTGATTTACTCTCCATGTTATATTTTTGTTTTTGTTTTTTTTAATCCTGGATTGATGATGTTGTTGAAGTTTCAAAATGAAAGGAAGGGGGTGTAGTTTCCACAACTAAATCACAGATATAAACACTGCATAGCATTTGCCAGTTAGATGGACTTAAAGTAAATTTTATATGTTTTTTTTATTTGTTTCTTTTCTGAGGTATTTGCAATATTTTGAAACTTGTGATCATATGTCCTGTAATAGCACAATGATGAGGCAACTGTTTGCCTAGATTTAAATTCCAGAGCCTGTCCTGTGAAGGAACTTCACCATAAAAATTTCCCTATGTGGTGAACACTCTCCATATTTACGTTGGTTACATCTTTTTGCAAACACAAAAAGATAGTAAATACATTTTTCTGTGCTTGTAGTTGGATTATCTTCCAGGGTAAGAAACTGTGAGCATAGGCCTGTTAATGATCGGTCTTTACATTTTCGTCGGGCGATCGTGCTCGGGCACCCCGACAAGTGCCAGTCAAAAATTAGCAAGTTCCAATATAGGAACTGAGGAAAAGAAAAGTTGTCTCCAGGAATACCTTCAAAATAACATTGACTTGACATGATGTGGTGAGCCACATCTCAGAGAATGTCTCACCAAACATTCAAAATCATCATGTCAGTGATAATGAATGTACCTCACCATGGGGTTAGGCGGTACCAGGAAAATCAGTACCGGTACCACAAATACTGGTACTGACTTAGGCACCGGGAATACCGCCCTTTCAATCATTGTGAGACTTCCCTCCTTATGCCGTTTGTAAAATGACCCAAACGATATCACCTGTAGGCGTACATAAGCTTGAGGAAATGAAATTTTTCTTTGAAGAGTTTTGGATCACATCAGAAAGGGAAACCAGAACTTAAGGTTGTATTGGACTTCAATGAACTAGAATTGTGATTTAAACTGTACGTCAGAATTAAAGGTTAGACTTAGGCTATGCAATGTGACTTCTGTACACAATCCACAGTTTTTACACATATTTATTCAGGTGTGCTTGCTTTCCAATTCACCCCTATGATATCGTGATATCGTTCGACAACTGATGGGAAAGTGCTCCTGATACTGTTTTTGGAAATTTCATATCACAACAACACTACCAATCACTAATACTACCAAACTTTCATTTAATATCAATGCATGAGGTATATGCAAACATGAATGACCAAGATGAGGTATCCAACCCAAAGTTGGAAGATATATTGTTACATGCTGCCCTCTATATCAAATTGTCCCTTCTTCCTAACAACATTGCCCTTTTCTCCTGTACTGAGTTATAACATTTCCCAAAGAAAAGTAACTTACTTCATTGCTGTTAAAAGTAAACTACACACAAATGCTTGAACAGTAGCAGTTTGTATAATTTTTTTTTCCTTGTGGGTACCAAACAAGTTTTAAAAAAAAGAAAACATCTTGTCCCAACATTGTTCTCAATATATCATTTTGTCAAGTTACCTTTAGCAGACTTTTGAACTTCGCCACTTGTATGACAGACGATTGGACAATTTTATCTACTGCCCTCACATTGTCACTCTCATTTTGTTGCCAAGGGTATACAACTTCATAAATGTTGAACATAGTAGTAGTAAAAACTCTCTGCAGCCAGCCAGATGGTCCAAGGAAAAGAAGTAAAATCTAGTAACACATATTTTAAAAAAGCCCATCACAAATAAAATTATCTTTGAAAATTGTTCAATGAAAACTCACTATCAGACAGCCATCAACGAATTAATGTACAAATGACAATACAAATTACATACTGTAACTTTCTCATTGTCATTAATGTTCACTATGTTCATTATGAATATCACCTTTTTTTTACTAACATTACCATGAATTTTATTATATATTTACTATATTACTATTTACTTTTCTGTTGGTTTTTTTTTTTTCTCATTCACTAGTCAGAGGTTTTGGTAAGGCACACACACACATGCACCCACTTGATCATCCAATCAGCTTCCAAACATGGAAGAGCGGGCAGGTGCATTCTGAATCCTTATTTGAACATGTTGAATACTGTCGTGGTTCTCCGGGAGACGGGCTCCCGGTGTTGCTTATCACTCTCATCTGGCATTTTGAAGTGTGACAAATCACGTAAAATCCTGTACAAATAGGGACAATTTTTTTTCCAATGTACAAAATTATTTACCTGGTTAAATAAAAAGTCATGATTAATACCACACTCATGTGTTTCAACGATATTTAGTTAGTTGTCTCAACCAAAGGCAGGTTGGCTACTGGAGTCATCTGGAAAACTCACTCACACGACAGCTTTCAGAATGTTCTGTATATACATGCAGGCACTGTATGGCTGGGTTTATGAAAGCAGCAACAGTGCGCACTTTACACAGAGCCATGTAATAAAGTGATTTCATACGGCAGTAGATTCTAGATAGGGACTGTAGATATTTTGTGACAGTAGACTATTTGTAGACAAGCTCTATAATATTAGCATGAAGTGAGCTTTTAGAATGTTCTCTAAATGCATGCAGGTAGTATGGTCAGCATATAAACAGGTAACTGGGTACACTATGCATGTACACAGGTAATATAGTGAGTTCATATAACAGTAGACTCTAGATAAAAAGCCCCATAGTTATCTTGTGACAGCAGATACTTTACAAACAAGCTCTATTATTAGCATGTAAGGTCCTTTTAGAACATTCTGTAAATGCATGCAGGTAGCGTGGTCCGTGTAGAAACAGTAACAGTAAACACTAAACATGTAACCAGGTGAGTTCATTTGACAGTACAGACAGTACACAGTACTGTCAGTACAGTATGACAGTACACTGTGATAGTAGACTCTAAGTAGACAGGTTCTATCACTAAAAGCTGTGATAGTAGACAAAAGTAGATAAAGTTCATATAGCCGACCCGTCATAGTGAGGGTTTATGTGCACAGGTACTGTGGCTGGCAAAGAGGTAGTGTATGTCTTCTGTATAGCAAGCAATAATGACAAAATACATTAACAAATACAGAGACTACACAACCAGCAGAAAACGACTTACTGCCGAGAAAATATTATTGCACCCCGTGCATTGTGACTGGTGAATGAATGGATTATTCCTAGAATCAGTAGCAGGCTGAGGGTATGTGGCTCATAAATGGTACGTCCCATCTGTGGATCAAACGTGCAGTAATCCTAAAAATTTGTCTTGGTTAAATAACAAATTTACTCTTATCATCCCCTCCCCAGAGTAGGGGGTACAGGGAGAAATTTTTGTCACGGTGGTGTTTATTAAGAGTCAAATTAACCGGCAAAGGTTTCAAAATATGGAGAAACGATCCTATGAAAAGGCAGGTACTGTATACAAACCACATCGATAAGACCCTCGACACTTATGAATAACGTAAGATGCTATCATAACGCCAGTGTTAATTGACAATATGTCTAACACTTCCGTTGGATACCCAGGTCCTGACAGACTTGTAAAAGACAGAAATTACCCTGTTTTGACTTTAATAGGAACCTATGAAAACACTAACAATCACCCGATACTGGGTCAGATTTTTCTGCTGTGGAGTGATCCCCATCTCCATAAATTGACCCCTGAGTATCTAAGGTGAGCTTTTGGACTACCAAGAATATTTGCTCGTCACGGTAAGGCTTGGGCAACTCCAATGTACTCGAAGTCACGACTCTGATGAAGGTGTTTGTGACTCCTACTTGCATGGTGTTGGTTTCAATGAAGTCATAACTATCGCCTACACACATACCTTATACTATGAGCACGAATTAACATCGGGAACAATGTAGTGCCCCAGGCAAACACTGTTGGTGGATTACAATTGGGTTTCTCCCTAATAATCCCCAAAACTCTTTGGTTTGGGAATTTGCTGGCGAACTCACTTCAGAACACTTTCAGTGAGGTTTCAGAATACCTCCATTGAGGCTTAAGCCTAATAAATGCCCAAATGTAAGCTTCCGAGTACTTTCATTGACGTTTTGTACTACCATCATTAAGAGATTCGGCATGCTCAATTACAAAAGTACAGTCCAAAACTGAAATTTCCAATTAGTCTATGCACAAAATGCAAGACAGGCCAACAAAGTAATATAGTCATAGCAGAGAGAGAGAGATAGAGTACAGTTGTTGTGAGATGGCATGTGTATAAATACTTAGTGACGAGGATGTCTTTAACTTTACAATGTTGCACGACATCATCACATCAAATGATCAGTGACTAAAGGGGATGGTGAAACATTTAACATTCAGCTTCAAGAAGTGCAGAATACATTGTACCACATACCTTTGATTATGCCATGTGTTATATTCCATGATGAACTACAGAACTTTTTAGCAGTACATGGCTTTCTTCCCCCTTCTTTTGGTTGTAACCTCTACACACAACTTGCAAATAATTGCAAAATTCCTCTTCTATTAACGTCAGCATCAGAAAAATCAAAAGATCTCCAAATTTCAAGGGCCCAAACTTGCATGTATGCTGACAGCAAATTTATGTCAATTAAGTTGAATAAAATTGCAAGAAGTGATATGTGATTGGGAAGGACAAGCCAAAAAAAAGTCTCAGACTAGCTGGCCTGACCAAGCCATCGATACTATGAGGACTGTGCTTGTTTCTAGAATTGAATGGAAGGGTGCAGACTACAGACAAGACAAAAGCAAAGGTACACAAACAACAACAATTTGTCCTCACCATGAATAATCACAAGAGCAGGTGAACTTTGCAAAAGTGGATGAAAATGTCAAAACAGAAGGGCATTCATGAGTCCTACGAGGGCGAGCTAGGCCTTGGAGGGCGCCAGTGCTAAAACTGGTTTCGAGGACGATTTGCACATAGGGTCAAATGATGCATTAGTGAAGCAAGGGGTGAGTATATATGTCTACGATGTGAATTCATGAGTCAAAAGTAACGAGTGTAAAATAAAATCATCACTGAACATTTCATGTTCTAGGTTCTGAATGACCAATAAATATGACACATTTATTGAAAGGAGAACAATAAACAATTCAAAAACATGTACAATGAGGACAGTACTTCAGCAACTAGTGCTTTTGGGTGGTAGTTCGGTAAGGGGGCACTAGTCCACTTTCTGTTAGGGTGAAGTACAAGGTGACATTGACTGTCACCAGTGGATGTTATGTAGCTCACTTGTGCGGAAGTTGTGTGGAGACAGGTGCATAACGAGCGAAATGCTGTATAACAAACAAGTAACAAGGTCTCTGCTTCCTCTGGCTGATTATTATCATTTGTACTTCATCAATCTTGTTTTCGCATGATTTCCCTAATTGTCTATAATTACAGAAGTTTTACAATCCATCGCAATCTCAACAGCTTTGCAAATTCCAGCATTAACGCTCGATCCACGTCTGAAGGACAAATCTCAAGAACGAACTAAAATTTTTTTTTTTTTTCAGCAGTCTTACTGAGAAGCAGAAAGAGTGAAACCTCCTACATGGTGCCAGCTACTCCACTAACCAACATAGTAGTAATCTTTGACTTGACTGATCTTAAAAGTATCACAAATAGAGCATATTGATAAGCTCTACGACTGCTATGTCTTAAGCTCAACCGTGGAGCTATTACATGGTTTACCGAGAAATATGGCTTAATGAAAGCAGAAAATTATATTTTTCAAAACCACCACTTATGGACACCGAATGATAAATTTTTCAAAATAGGACGTGACAAGTGGCCCTCTTTTCAAGAAAAAAGTGTCTCGCAGATAGAAATTCAGTAAAAATACTTGTTGTTGATGAACAATTAGTTCACCCCAAACTTTCCAAACATTCCAACGATACATCTTCCATAAATCCTTATAGGAATATTGTTTAGAAGGGGTGATGCGGCTCCTGATGTTTATTGGTGAGACTAAATGGTTTAACCATGATTCAAGTTACTTTGCAACTGCCATGGTGATGCATTTTAACTTGTCATATTTCTCAAACATACCCGCTTACACTGCCATATGGATTACCTGAAATAACTCTGTTGAAGCTAATTCTATTTATCAATGAATAGTTTTTCTCACATTTTTAAGACTCAGTTGCACAGACTTAAACCAAGAAATCACCTTAAAAGATAAAACTTACAGAACTCAAAACTCTAAAGAAAAAAAAAATCTTGACAATGCAATCTTTTCTCGATCCACCCACAAAAAAAAGGCAAATATATATGAAAGAAAAAAACAGTCAAAACAACAGAGGAACTTTTTGCCTTCTGGTTTTTCACTGTTGCCGGTGACGACGATGAAGTCAGCTGAGGCTATGAAGGGAGCCGCTCTCAGCTACGTACTACGGATCCGAGAGATTGCATAGAGGATAAAGAAATGGTGCAGTTGAAACCATCCTCAAGGGATTTCAGATAGCAAAGGATAAGAACCTGCGAGAGGATCAGAAGGAGCGGAGAGATTCATCCATGAGTGGTACTTAAATAGCCTCAACTATACGTATCAATGCTGAAATTGGTCGCATGAATGATAACTGGGTTTTAAACAGTAAGAGAAATTCCAGAAAATGACACTTTTCAAAAAGTGTAGCATTTCACCTCCTCGTCTTCTCGACTCGTTAAGTCATCCACACTCGAGGGATTCAAAAATTGATTCTCGGACTGGAGAGACACGAGGGAGGCGGAGAAATCCCACAGAGTGTGAGGGCCAGGAGAAAGTACTCAGAGAGGGGGGAGAAATACACGACAACAACGAAAAGAAGCGGAAGTATTCTGGAAAAGTGAGGTGAATTTCAATCAAAATAAAAAAGAAAGATGAAATGGATACCAGAAACTGCCACTATGAACATAACTGTTTCCCGAATTACGACTGTTAACAGGTTCACCTCAACCGTTTCAAGTGTGAAATCTAACAGCAATCCCACCACGTACCTGATTTGGATATTGATGAACCTCACTTACCTGTATCAACACAACAGCTGCACTCCCATCTACTGTTCTGGGATTGCTGGTAACCTTCAACACCAACTCTCCACCTCACGCCTAGTCTAATGCCAACTGTGCATCCTTCACATTCTGCCATCCTATGAGCAGTTGGGAGTGTGGAATTCTTGTGTAAAATCTATCACCGGATGTCTTTGAACTGTGACTTCATGGAGTGAAGTAAATTTACGTGAAACAGCAAACACTGGTGGACTATCAAGTCACCTACTTCAAACAGGCCAATAGGTTATTTCGCTCTCAGAAATAACGATTAATGTCACTAAATATATATGAAAGCATCCCTTTATTCCACACACATGAAGGAAATATCAGGTAGCTGGCACATCAAATGCAAGGAGTAAATTAGAATACCCCCACTACAGCCAGAGAATGTCTTTTTCTAAAACAAAGAGGAGCAGTCCCAATCGTGTTCAGTTTGCATGGGAGACTGACCAACTTTTAAAGGTTGTCTGACATGCTTCTGGAAAAGAGCACCCTTCATTCAGAAGTTGCAAAGTAAAACCCTGAGTCAAAATCGGTTGGAATCTTGTTGCATCTTTTACCGTTATCAAGATTTTGAGATTGAAATTTCAAAGTTTGAGAAAATGCAAAACAGATGACGTGGAGTGTTGCACAGTGTCAGTATTTCTTTTTGTTAAGCCTATACATTTTGCCTTTTAATTACTGAGTTTCACATTGGTAAGTGATATTGATATTTTTGGAGAAGAAAACACATGCTTCCAAAATAAAACCCTTTGCGCATATAAAATTCTCAAAAGTCCTTGAAGTAAAGGATACATAAACAAAGGATTAACATAAGACATATCATAGAAGTTCATCTCTTAACATCACAAATCTGCATATTTAGCCAATATTCATGATACAGCTGTCAGACACTAATGTGGACTGTAAATTAGTCAATCTTTGTCAAATTTTGATGGAACTTGTGACTAGTCTGATTATTTTCAATGCTGAATGCACTCAATACTCCAAAATGTCATTTTCATGTCACACGAGCATTAAGAATGACAAAGTTCATGTTTTGGGCTTATTTTTCCAGAAGAAGCAAGAAAGCCAAGAGGCTTAGTGATTCCTTGCCACTAATACATGCACTTCCATTAATTTTTTTTCAAGTTGCAGTTTACTGTAGTAACCACAGGATATACCAGATGACGCCATTAATACTGCACACCATTTCCCAATACCTGCTGTATGCATGTAATGTAAGATAACACTGGTGGCCAAGAATTCTCCAGCCTGCACAGTGGTAGCCTAGGTACAGTACAAATTTCCCAGGAAGAAGAGATACACTCATATGACAGTTGAAATGACTGCCAATTATATAAACTACATAAATTCCTCCATCTACCCCATCATATGACCCAGTAATAACTTATTCATCTCTATTGCACAATAACACTTTTCCCTAACAGAAAACTTCCATGTGCAACTGTCTCCACTTCAGAAAACAAATCTATTCTACATTGTTTGATGACAGAAGAAGCTCTGTATCTCAGGTACTGATTCCTCTGTGAAAGATAAGGGTCACCCTTTCTCCCATTTTCCACAGAGGTCATTGGTCAATCACCATTTTCAGACCAAACAAATGTCTCAGATGGAATTAAAAGCCAATTATGGCTTTGAAAACTAAGTGAACACTTTTAACTGTCAAAACAAGAGTAATAAATAAAAGAAGCATGATACCAAATACTGTACAGCTGAATTGGGGACTAAATAGAAACTCAAAGGTGTATTGTACCTGCTGAACTTAATTAACCAAATTGGGCTTTTAGATACTTTACAGATGCTTTCAGACATACAGTATTTTATCAGAAACCAGCATGATGCCAGCTGAAGATTCACAAATGTAGTTCATTATATGTCAAAGACTTGTGAAATTAGTACAGCAACTACACTTTATTACCTAACAGACAGGTAAAAGTTTTCAAATTGGAACTTCCTAAATGTGCAAGCATTGCTAGTCTTTGCTTGAAAGGGAGCTCAAATACCTTCCACCCACAGGAAAAGACAGAAGGAGAGAAACATCAGCAAAGGTCTTAACACTTTGTACTCAAGGACCTCAGATGACCTTTGACCCACATCAAAACTTAAACCAGTAATTATATTTATATACTCCATCTAAAAAGAACAACTTTAAAGTGTGAAATTGTCTCCCCTTTGTAAATATTGAAATTATCTCCTCCTTTGTAAATAGTGTGTTTACAAGTTTTTTCATGTTACAACCTCTGATGACCCCACATGACCTCTGATCACAAGACACACCCTCACCTTATTTAAATGTCCTCCCCACACACTGACTTTGGACTCTCTTGCACATTCCCTTCAAAAGACAGAGTGTTCACAAGCTTTTCACATTATGACTTCTGATGACCCCAGATGACCTTTGACCTACAAGAATACCCTCACAATCTCACTTACTTACAGGGCAGTACATACCACCCAAGTTTAAAAATGATGCAACTTGTCATTTCTGAGATACTGCAAACATAGTTTGTACACATTCTGCCTAATGGTGACCTCAGATGACCTTTGACCTTCACCAAAAACAATCCCAGCCAAGATCTTCATATGTTCTATCAACACAGAACATTTCAACAAACATTTGAAACTTCCCATCAGAAAACTTTGTGGATTTTCCTGAGCCCATCAGTCAAGGTTACAGGAGGGTATTCAAGAATGGCAAATAGAAGTTACAAACTTAGGCTTTAGCCAAAAGGCTAGTGCTAATGTCCACCACTGCAGAGCACATTAAACCTTAAAAAATCCTCCTGGCAAAAATGGTGAGAAACTGAAGTAAATCGAAAGCAAGACAGTCAGCAAATAAAGTACCCATATTGTCATCCGAAAAGAGGTATCCATGGAAACTGTTCAAAGTAACCTTTACAAACTGAGGGTGCATCTATCCATACTGGGAGTTTTTTCAAATGTTGTTGTTAATATTCCTTACATTTTCTCTCTGGCTGGCAAGTCTGGCAGATAGATTATGAATATCTGGCTACCTAAATCTCCAAAGATAAAGCCCTAAATGTGCACAACTTTCAAAAAGACAATTGTGCACTACAAAAAAAAAACAGTGGGCTCTCATAAACCAATTCAAAGTGAGTGAGTCACAGCCGACAGTACAGACAATACGTTAAGAGGGTAGGCCAAACAAACATGGCAGTGGACCTGAATGTACCTATATCAAGTACAGGCTTTGAGGCTGAAGTCCCTAAACTTGTTCCACCACTTACAAATAGTTTGCATTATTGAAAAAGGAGACAAACTTCTGACTAAAAAGGCTAGTAAAAAGGGTAAAAGACAAATTTATCACTATTTTTTGTTCCCTGCAGTAATTTCAGATATTTTTTTTTTTCTTCTCTGATGTTGTCAAGATACAGGGACATCTAGTTACTTCATTTCATATCATGTATTGGAATCCAAGTTCTCTTAACAATGTATTCATATGTTGTACATCTCCCATTCCTATAGGTCATGCTTTTTTGGAGCATTAACTATATATAACTATGCTGAAAAAAATATAAAAAAAAGGACTTGTCTGTGTGCGCTTTTTGTTCCACTTTCAAAAAAGTAGCCACTTGGATACTTACAATAAGCCAGACTAACTCTGTAAACACAGAAGCTCTCGAACAAAAATGAGAAAAACAAATTCATTGGGTTTGAAATACTCGTTTTAAACATAGCCCATCCATCTCTGCTAACCTGACAGATAATTCCAAGTGGAATATATTTGTGACAATGTCAAACATTACAGGCATAAACATTTAACATAATTAAAATTTATCTAAATAAAAGCTTACTTTATTTAAAAAAAAAAAAATCATTGACACCACACATCCCAAAAGCTGTCTGAACAAGCTGAAAACGAGACATATCAATCAGGGTTTAACTTTGCGATCTGACACTTTATTTGCTTTTCAAGGATAAATATACGCATCCATGCTTTGAACAACGTGTAATGTATTTGCATTATGATAGACTTCTACCATTCAGCCACGTTTCTTCGATCCAGTGCCATCATTGACGTGAAACTTTCCCTGACCCCTGGATCACAATGGATCACAAAGAAAGCTTGCTGTAGATGGTGGAAGAGGACAGTGGAAGATGATGGTGGAAGAGGCTGGTGGAAGAGGATGGTGGAGGAGAATGGTGGAAGAGGATGGTGGAAGAGGATGGAGGAAGAGGATGGTGGAAGGATGTATACGAAACTTCAGTCCATTGTCCACAGTTGGCCGGGGTACCTGAGGTACCCGGAAATGTAACTTCTGTTACCAAGTGAAGTCATAATGTAACATCTTACATTCCACTTTAAGACAACACCATGATGTATTGTACCTCCGGACACGGCAATGAACTTTTCTTTGTCCATAAGGACATACATGCTGCACTTTGTCACATGTATACAACGTACATTAGTGAAACTTTGGATCCAGGTACCAATTTCAGAACCAAGTCATGAAATATATTGGTCGGGTACCCGAGTGGGCCAGTGCCCAAGTACGAGGTGCAAAACACCAGTGAAAGCACTATTGAAACCACGATTAGAACTCTATGAAGCCTCAATCACATTTGGGAGATTTCGTATAAGACATCAAAGTGGAAAGTATTCTGGGGTTAACTTTTTGGGCAGTCACAGAGGTATTTAACCTGGATACCAAACAGAACTATATCGGGGGGGGGGGGAGGTAACCAGTGGTAACTGGTAGTAACCAGAGAAAACGAACAAGAGGTGTGCATGGGAAACAAAAAATAACCATATGAACTTAATCTGGGGGGAACCAGAGGTATATGAAAAGCCATTTAAGTAATCAGAGGTGTACATGAATAACCAGAAGTATCAAACTTGACAAGTCATATGTAAACATGGTACAATGTTATTCAATAAACAAGCAATGAATCTGATTTGGAAATCTGAGGTTCTGTAAAATTTATCCAGCGCTGCCTAGTTTATCCAATTTGAATAGGTGTATAGAACTCGCTCTTCGAAAGCATCAATTAATGTACTTAGAAATCAATTCTTGCATTGTAAAATGTTCATTGTTACATCCCCTCCCCCACCATTCCCCTAACACTGTAAAACAGACTTTGGGAATTGAACCCAGGGCAAGTTACTGACATTTGACTCCCAAACGCTGATAAAAAAGTGTGTCATTAGTTTGTAGTGACACCAGGAGCTGTAATATTTCTTGCCTGTAGTGCTTTTCAGCTATCCAGCTGACTTTTTACTTCAGCTTTGACCTTTTCATTTTTCACTTGCTAAACATCGGATTGATATTTTCTGCATGCATCAGAAGTTCTCCTCATGACTGTGCTTCACAATAAAGCTGCCATGAGAAACCTTGCTCTGCCATTTTGGACTAGCTTTCACTCACTCAGTGAGGTGAGTGGGAAGTTCTCCCCATGCTTTTACTGGTGGTCTCCAACTGAGCAGAAATTTATCTGATATGTGAGAAGCCAACTTCATTAGCAGATTTATGCACCCTCCACAAAAACCTTGGAATGCCTGAAAGTAGGTTGACCTACTCAGACAGCCTGCAGAACACTTCTTGGTTGAGTGGTTCCTCAAGAAAAAAAGAAAAGAAAAAGAATTTACCAAAGGCTACAGCATTTCCATCTTCCAATATTGCTGACCACAGATAAACAACTGATAATCCTCTACACTGTGATATGAAACTTTCCAAATCCACATATCTTTTGACACTTCCAATGTGTTGAGGAGGATGAAAGTCAGTGACTTGGCAAACAACCGAAGAGGAGAGAGGCAAATGCTAAAGCCTTGGACCTCAATTCAACTTTCTCCCCATTACTGACCAACAATTGAAAAAAAATATTAAACAAAGAAGATTAGGTCTCTTGTTAAACCACTTAACTTCTTTCAACAGGTTGACAGGGATTGACCTTTGAACTCTATTGACTTCAAAGGATCTTTGACCTATATGAGAATCCAATGGGATCATCCACTGATCTGACTGGGTGCCAAACTACCCTTAGTTTTTGAGGTGAAGTTAGTAGGGGAGGTGATGCAGGGAAGGAGTAGTGGAGGAGGAAAAGGACAGGCAGAAGGGAGAAAAGAGGCAGGCAGTATGGGGAGGAGAGAGGGGGAGGAGGAGAGGATGGGAGAGAGGGGAAAAAGAAGTTGAAGGAGGGAGTAAGGGAAGGGAAATGAACACAGAAGAAAGGGATGAGAGTCACAGAGATGGAGAAGGAGAAAAAAAACAGGGTGGAGGTTGGAAAGAAGAGCGACGTGGAGAGGGAGAAAATGAGTAAAGAGGAAAAGATGTGTAATCTGAATCCTAGTTACAAACATTCCGACCCTTTGCAAGGTATTAACTAGTCTTTGACGTCATACTCACAAATTATCACTCATGACTGATCATTTTCTTAACATACCTAGTTCTACTGGTAGGAGATATTATTTGCATCACACAGCTGCCAAAATGCTACAATCTAGCCTTGTCACAGGTAGGTTGTTTTATGATTGGCATATCATCATTCCCATCAAACAACGCCATTTTTCAATTATCCATCACTGACCCTCTAACTGCCTATTTTTGAAATCTCGTCAGCTCTTTCGTTTCCTCGTGTATTTACCCATTGAATATTCCCTCTCACTTCTGAAAAACATACCTTGGCTCATAAACAATCCCATATGTCTGCAAGCTAATAATTGACAAAGGCGTAAATTAGGGTAATTAAAACGTTTCAATATGGGTAATAACAATCGTAGATTGTGACGGATTATTAATGCAATAAGACAGACATAAAATGTATAGACTATATTTAAAGTAATATAGACCTGGTGAGTTAAACAATGTCTCCTTGAGACACACAATTAGGGAGAATAAGACTACAGGTAGTCTGGGGCAAGACTGGAGGTAGTCTTGAATAGACAAGACTGGAGTTACAGTCTCTGGCAAGACTGGGGGTAGTTTCGGACAAGACTGGAGGTAGTCTCAGGTGAGATTTGAAGAAGTCAAGAGCAAGATGAGCGGTAGTTTCTGGCAAGATTGAAAATGGTGGCAGACAGGAAGCATTTCTAAGGAAAAAGCAGGCTGTGATTGCAAACTATCCGGAACGGTGGATGGCACATAGATCATCATAAAAATATTGCACTTCATACCTATGACAATTAAGTTGTTGTTTAAATGTGTATTCTGGTTCTGCAACACTTTAGCAAGATTTTGTCATTCCTCATCCAGATTAACCCAGCAATGGTCAAGTTAAAAAAAAAACAGGTGTCAATGTCATATCAAAACCAAATCCAGTTCCAATACTCTTTAACGGAAACCTCCCCGGCCGACTGCGCAGTCAAAAAAAAAAAGGAACATCTGGAATCTCTTCAATGTTCCCTTCTATGAATAGAGTGCTAAATAATCAAATTATGCATTTTAACATCTCTTTCACGATCACCCACCCTCGAGTAAAGCCACAGGTTTCTTCGCGATAATCCTTCACTTTTTCAACATCTTTAAGGCTCACAGAAAGGAAACTTTCCTCTCGGATATTTTGAAATAAAATTGCCAATCATTCCCTCCCCTGTTTTGTAAATCTCACCATCCATCATGTGGAGGGGTACTGCCTCTCGGTATGCCCCTCAGCAATACCTGAACTACATTTCAATCCATCCAACCTTTTGACTTTTTTTTTATTACCCGAAAACGTCCGGACATCGAACCGCAAAAGGTCCTTACCAGTTTCAAACCTCAGATATCGTCAAGTGTGGCGCTCTAACTGGATGTCACTACATCAGCCGGGAGGGTGATGTATCATGACGACTGACTGACAAAATTGTCACGATTAGCTCGACATGTGAAACCGAGGAGATTGGAGGGAAGAGATGGTGGGCAAAATTACCCCCAAAGTCACCGCAACATCAGCGGTGGTAAAACAACTAACTCCCTCAAAAGGGGTGATGTTGACCTACGATAAGAGGAACATGGTTGGACATATGTGGTTATCTACTAATTGAGATGTGTAGTGTTGATAAGAAGAGGTCATCTGTAACTGGATAGCTACAGTACATAAAACACCATGGATGCCCTCCATTTGAATACAAGGACAGCAAAGTGGGCAAAGATAAGTACATTCCTCCCAGAAAAAAACTTTCATCTGATCTTCCAGATAAGCACAATTTCCACATTGACCGCAGTAGGTGTACCGACAAGACAAATTATCGTTATCACCAACAGTTTAGGAAATAGTTTGCAGTCTTAATGAAATAAATCCCATAAATGGAAACACCTTGCCGAAGGTCATAAGCTACATTATAAAGCATCCTCTACCAGTCTAGAGAAAAGACTTTCAGATGTAACAAGAAAAAGAGATGTAACAGTAAAGGGTACATTAAATCATCTGTAACTATCAAGACAGACGCTTCCTCTGACACCAATGAAACTGATCAACATAATCTCATTTCCCATGTTGAGTCATTTTGCAAAAAAGTAGTGAGTGTACATTCAACCATTTCACAAAATAAAAGTTGTAACATGGCAAACTTTGAAGCTTGCTTGCCTTCAGCTACGTACAGTACGGTCAAAGGAGAGTATCTACAAGATAAAGCAAGTAGCTGGAAATGGTGAGTACACACAGTATTTACCACGCTGAAGCAAGTAGCTGGTTATTTAGCATTCATCAGGCCCTAATTCAGAGGTTTTGACAGGGATCCAATTTTAGCCAGCACGATTAATAAAAGACTCTCGTGACGCTACGGGATG
This sequence comes from Stichopus chloronotus, assembly GCA_021234535.1. Taxonomy (NCBI): domain Eukaryota; kingdom Metazoa; phylum Echinodermata; class Holothuroidea; order Aspidochirotida; family Stichopodidae; genus Stichopus; species Stichopus chloronotus. The sequence continues at coordinate 6,953,073 of CM037847.1, forward strand.
TGAATTGCAGAAAGATTGCAGACGCTTTACATGAACAAGGTGAAGAAGTGGATGAAATCTAGTATGATACAAATATACTATCTGCATTAGGCTTTCAAGATAAAAATAATGGAAAGACTGATGAAGAGAGATTAAAAAGTTAAACAATCTGTGACATCTAGGGATAAACAATGCGAACTCTCCTCCCTAAGCCACTCACAGCATAACCACATGTAAAATAATGCAAGGACAGAACTAGCTATAAACCACACAACAGCATGCATGCAAGACGCATGCAAACTATGACAACATGACCTCTTCATAAACACTCCAGGATACACGCAAAATATTTACAACAGTGTAATCCCTTTAAGACCACACTACAGCACCATAAAAGATACAGTACAACATCTAAATATGACTGCTGCATATATACAGCATATATGCAACAGCAAACCCGTCTAGATCATATTGACAGCACGCTACATCATAAATGCCAGTACTCTTGGCACGGTAGACGGGAGTGCAATTGTTGAAAGGAGACAGGTAAGTGAGGAGTGAAGTAAATATACCCGTTCTAATCCTCACTACAGTACACACAACAGTACAACCTCTAAACCCCATAACAGTCTACATGAAACATAAATACACGATCACTAAGCCCTATCACGCACAGCATGCGTACAGCATAATACCACAGTACAACCCCTGTAGACCACACTACATCACACCGCACCGTACATGCCATATGCAGCAAAATATAAGAACACTACAACCGCTTAATTACATTAAATGCATACCTACAATAATATAGAGAGAACAGCAAAACTATTTATAAAGACCACAGGGATAGGCACCAATAAAAGAGCTGACTTTATTCACATGCTGGAGTGTGAAACGATGAATGATAACTGTGTTGGAATTTATATATCTTGGGCCCTTTTTTGAGATACTGTACGGCTTTTCAAAATTTGATGAAAATGCAAAAACGATGACGTGGTGTGTTGCACACCAGTGGTCAGTACTTCTTTCTGGGGCCTACATGTTGCCTCTTAATTACTGGGTTTCAAATTTGTGATTGATACACTTGATATTTTAAGGAAGATAATACATGCTTCACAAATAAAACCCTTGGGGCATAAAAAAAAATTCTCAGTTGTATTTGAAATGAAGTTAAGTAAACAAAGAATAACATACAGCATATCGTGTGGGTCCCTCCATCGATTTCACAAATTTATATATTTGGTCTATGTTTATTCATGAGGCACTTGTAAAACAGAAACTTGTTTGTAAGACGATCAATATTTGATGGAAATTGTAGTTATTTTCAATGTTTTTCATAATCAATTCAGTCAATACTCCAATATGTATTTTCATATGTCACTGTGTGTTAAGAAAACAGGAGGTCAAAGGACTTTGTGATACCTTGCCAAATATTTATGAAAAACAATGGACAACCAATACACCAATTTTGAAGTTCAATCACCTTATCCTTCTGGAGATACCATGTCTACCAAGGTTTCAAACTATGACTTTTGCTGACATCATGTGACCATTGACCATCATAAAAAAAAAAAGATGATCATCTACTTATCAACAGCAGCTACTGTTAATACAGGCTGAAGTTCCAGCAACAATCAGTTGCTGACATATCTTCTTCAAAACTGGAATATGAGTTGAGAATTTGTAAATGAAATTCGAATTCCATGAAATATGTCACAGCCACTACAACAACAAAAAAAAAAGAAAAACACACTGTCTACGTCCTATGTTTGCACCATGAATATTCATTTCTGTTGGTTTGTTCGTATTCAAGTAACAGTAACTGACTAGGCTATGCTTTCTTGTAGAGTCTGAATTTTTTAGGGCCAACAAAAATGTCAAGACAATTTTCATATTCAAATATCTGGAAGATGGGTGCATAGTTCCCTTTCACATATTGTGGCAAGTGATTTTTTCCCTTACTTTCTCTTCCTTGAAACCTAACCTTCTAGGTTGTCACTTTCTCCTCTGGTGAACTCAAATGACCTTTGACCTACCTGAAAAGGGTCAGAGATCAATAGACTACCTACATACCAGCTTTGAAGTTCCAGAAACTTTTCCTCATTGACATGTCACATCTACAAGCCAGTGTATCAAACACAAAGACACATGCACACCATCGACATTGCATAGATTCCTTGCCTAACTTCAGCAAGGAATCAAAAACAAAACAGCTTTCCCTTAACAACAGATACTCATATCTATCCAATATCCACATCGTAAGATAAGCATAAAGGGTATAAATGAGGGTAGGGTGCAGGTAGGGGGTGAAGGTAGGGACAAATAAGGGCAGGGATGGATAAGGATGGATGAAGGTAAGGGTAAATCAGGGTAAGGTGCAAGTCGCATCTAAAAGCACGGTACATGAGGATTCTGACAGTCGCATAGTTAGAGTAGCCTAATGACTTGGATACGGCAAAACACGTATTGTGCTTTAAGAGGTTCCTTGACCATTACAAGTAAGTCACATAACTGATTCAGTGATTGTCAAATAAACCATAGTTGCACCAAATCATCACATGGTGAAAGATACCAAAATGACTGAGTCATTTTTTTCAGAGCAAGCCTCACTTGCTTTCTGTGTCATCAAACTGCCCCCTAATACTATAAAATCACAGCACGGGTCAGAGGTTACAAATTTGTGAAGACAGCCAGGAATGGTATGAATGATGCTGATAGGTGGAATAAGCCAACTTGAAGAAAATTGAATGACCCCGTCAATGACCCATGGTACTACCACCCAAGGCATGGAGGGTACCATGTGAGGTACAGCGACAGACTTCAACTAAAATGAGATATGCGATGGCAACCACTTTTATGAAACTGCCAACAGTCCATTGCCAGTATGAAAGGAAGTGGTCAAGCAAGAAAACAAATTCAAACTTCTCTACGTATGACTACCAGACCTGAGGAGATCGGTCTTTCAATTTTTCTAAAAAACATTACATTTTCCTCAGCATACCACTTCTAATTGTCATGTACTGAAGAAGGATTGTGCAAAAATTTTCATAGTTGATCATCCCTGCCACATCTAAAATAAATCCTGATTCATTTTGGCATATTTAATTCAAATGTACAAAGACACTGTTTCCCAAGTACTAACAAAAAACTGTGTCTCAGCTTGCAATCAAATTTTTTCAAAGTCAGCGCTAACGAAAAAAGTTGTGCCTTCTTCCTAGAAAGGTTGCATATATGCTCAGATATTGAAAATCTCTCAGTCCAAATGATTACAATTCTTGCAGACATCCTGTAAATTTTACAACCAATTAAGTCACAATGGCAGTAGAAAATAGAAGTTTGTAGGTGTCTATAGTCTGAGTGAAGGTCAGTGGTCTGAGGTGATCATGAACAATTCTCGGGTAACCTAGCCGTGGTATGCTTTTAGTGTAGTGTCAGGTTAAAACTTAAAAATCAAAGTGGGATTGTCCGAAGGGGTCTACAGTGCAAACCAGGATACTACCCCTGTTGGGTACAGTTTGACAACTCTCTATTAAAAATACTCAATATGGTAAAATATGTAAATATTGCTATGTAGCACCCAACCTTATCACATAGAATACTCAATAAAACTTGTCATGGGGTTCCACCAATTTGGTGGTAATAATTGGGCTTCCTTTTTTGCCCTCCCCCCTGCCTTCTTTTTTCTTCTTACATTTTTCAAACAGCATTCTCATCTTACAAACTTCAGAAACCCCTGAGGAGGAGGAAGGCAAATGACCAGATGACCACTTGTCTCTCTTGGGTATTCTGAAGGTGGCAAAGCCATCTTTCCCATGGTGCATTTCTCTGAATGACCAGTCAGACATTTTAATTGAACTTGCGATTGTCTGCGGGGTCTACTGGCACCTGAAACTGACAGAATGTGGCAAACGGAACAGTAAATAGTGTTTTCTCCACTTTTGGTGAGATGTAAAGGTTTTCTTTGATATCTAAATTAGCATCAGAATGACCTAGTCTCCCCCTTGAGGTCTACCCTCCAATTCTATGGTCACCAAACATTCCAATTTTTTTATAAAACAGTTGACAAAAGCTTTCCAGATATATATCCACCTCCATTCTAGTTCATAAATCAAAATGCATTCCAGTTATTGGTTTTTGACTTCCCCCTTCAACAGTTTACACAATTACTCCAATTTCTTCCATAGTTTGAGGTGAAGGTTGTAGGGGTCACCCAAAAATTGGGTCTTTACACCTGAAAGAAAGGCCATTGTAGCCCACAGCATCCAGAAAAACATGTAAGAAATGGCACTCCCTGAGTAATTTTCATGAAGAGTAACCTTGAAAACTGACATTTTGGTCAAGATTGGCTCATTGCTAGTAATTGCCAAATTTAGTTTTTGGGGGAAAAGAAGCCTGAGGGAAAAGTCCTTGAACACGGGTCGTTAGGATGTGCCTACAACCTTCTCGGCAGTCTTTTCTTTTTCGTTTCGTTTTCCGTTCCTTATGGAGGGAGCAAATGATCCAGCCAGCAGATTTCCCCGAAACTCACTTGTGTGGGTATTCAGGAGTGACTGTACTTACCCCTTTGCTCACACTATTGCACAGTCAGACTAACAACTAGCTCAGACACTCACTCAAAACCAATCTTGCACAGCACCCTCTGTTACCCAGCTCTGCCTTGTCAGACTTTCGCTTTACTGTCTACCATGTCAGTTTGCTGAATCCACCTTAAATGGAAGTCTTAATACACACTTTAAAAGCGAACCAACAAAATTTAAGTTAAACATTTTACACCTCTTCAATTTATCGTTACATCATGACAGAAGCTGATCTAGTATTGTAACAAAAACAAAAGACTGCCACCACATTTCAGAGTTGAAGCAAATGTAATGATTTTCTTGAAAACAGTTAAAGAAGTAACCAATTTTGGTCAGACAACTCATGCGCACAATGTGGTTTGTCCTTTAAAAAATAACATGCTCTACTAAAAACAATGTAAAAACAAAAAATCTTGAACATACTTCCCACAATTCTGTCCTCCTCTAGATTGTTACAGTGTGTGTTCTCTTCTCTCAAATTCATTAAAATGTTTAATTACATTGTTTCAGGTTTTCTAAATATATAATTTTGAATGTACAGTTAAAGCAGTAACTAATTTTGGGCAGAGGGCACTGTGTAACAAAATGTAAATTTTCCAAGTTTAGAAATTTTAGGTGGCTAGGACACCAGGGCTGCACCCCCCCCCCCCCAACATCTTCACCAATTTCATCACCTCTAATAGCCTATGAGAAGTCAAAACAAATAACTTGCAGTTCAAAAAAATTACTAGAGAAGGCCATTTGCTAGAAGCCAACCATGTGCTCATGGTAGGTAGGAGGTTTGCATTTACATGAGTGGTGGTTCGGCTTTGAAAGTGTGGGGATATGATGGAAAATGGCCCTCATTATTAGATGCTGTCCTCAGCAGCAGGGTCTATAGGGGAGGTTCCTAACTTACCTTGACAAATTTTTGCTTATACAAGGTATTTTAGATGGGGGAAAAAAAGTACTATAGCACAGCAGCAAAAATAAACTCAAACGGAATCGCGTCTAGTGAAAGAAATTTAAGAATAGTAGGCTAGAAATACGTCCAAATGGAGTTAGTGGTGATACCATGGACATCATATCTTAAGATATAGACATGAAACCTTTCTTGCCCCAGAGATTTATGGGGGGATATGATGCATTACATCCCCCCTCTAACCATTTTCATGAGGGGATATACTCCCCATTCCCTTTCCTCTCCAGCATCGCTGTCCTTGTGCATTTACCAGACATCACTTCAAATGTTGTAAAGTATTTGTCAGAATGAAAGGAAGAGGGAGTGGATAGATATAAACATTATAGGCGCTTTCACTATTTTATGTCAGCATTAACTATTTCTCATACAAGGAGACTCAAGAGAAGCTCTGTAATTCAATGACATCCCATCAGTGAGGGGCTTAATGATAGCCTGCCAAGAATCTCAGTGGGTACCGAGAAGCCAAAAAGGACCACGGCGAGCCGGGTTTGCTCAGCGAGACAGGGGAGGGGGTTAAGACGATAAACTCTTTTTAGATGGTTTTTATCTGTTCACTGGAAGTTTTTATCAGACTAAAGAGCACAATCAGTGTCTGCAGCAATGAAATCCGATCTTATGGAGACGATGTCTTCAGCTGAGGATGACAATGATGCTTCTTATTACAACCGCTAACCAGGACAGTGTGTCAACTTGATCGAACCTCAAAGATATGGTAGCTACAAACTGCAAAACAATGGCCCGTCGTAGTAAAGTCAAAAGTGCGATGATGCTAGGTGCACCTCATTTGGGTGACGGGAGCTGAAGTGGGGATTTGGGAAGCTTTCAGGAAAACCGATAATTAAAGCTACACCTGCAGCCATCAAGGCATTATGTTGTCATAAATCAATAGATGAAAATAGAGTTGGTTATTAGGGGGGGGTAGGGTAAGATCAGCACACTGTTAAACCAACTAGAAACTGAATATGGAGATCAGCCTACAATAACTATATAACACATGTTTGGTCACTAACTTTAGCACATGTTTGGTCACTAAAATCCCCACATTAACCTGGGTTTGGATATTTGCAGTAACCTGAAATGTCTCCACACAAGTAGAAATCTCTTTACAAATGCAATTTTAACAATGCAAAAGCTCTAATTTACAAAGAAGGTTACTCCAGCAATCTAGCGCACTAACTTGGTCATTTGAGGAGGATAGGGTAGTCTAGTGGTTCCTGGCAGATTAGTGGGATGTGTGTAGGTTGGGAGGAGACAGGTAAGCAAGGAATGAAATACACTGGTTTTACATGACTCTTCAAATCAATGTACCTGTATGTTTGGTACCTACAGTACATTGTACTAGATCAAATATTTACCATCTTAATAGCTCAAAATGAAAAATTAAACTAAGACACTCCTGGCACATCAGGATGGAAGAACAGGAGGGAAGTGCTAGGAGGGTATTAGACCGATGGCACTGGCAGTGGTGTTAAAGGTTGCCAGTACCCTAGGTACAACAGATGGGAGTGCACTTGCTATGCTGAGACAGGTAAGTGAGGAGTGAAGTGAATTAGTTATACACTAATGACAGCCCCAGCATTTATGGCTCCAGGGTTAAAACTGATTTGGTACACCGTGGTGTATCTCTACAGGGCATCCCAAAACACTAAGAGGGAAAAACTTTCCTGTTTCCACACAATTCTATCAAACTACCACGGTTTGGTAATTAACAAGGTACTCACAGGTGTGTTCCATCCTCAGAGCTGTGCTGAGACAATTGAGCCATGAGGGCTGAAGTAAAATTTCAGGGCAGTACTTTCTACCGACATGACCAGGTCACCTTAAACTATTTCTTTAAAAAAAATTGACTATCCAACTTACAGCAAACAAAGCACATTTTCTCCTGTCACTACTTAAAAAAAAAGGAGAAGAGTGCAAAATATTAAATCTATGCTTATGATCAAGAAATGACTCAAGATCTCGTGAATTTGTACCTCCTGAATTCTTCCTTCTTGGGGATTTGCATGAAGGTAGATTGAGGTGCGTTAAGTGTAGAGAATTAGAAAATATGTGAGCTAGAATCAATAAATCACAGATACTACCATTATTTTGCATGTAGGCCGTACATAAAGAATTATTCACAAGCTTTTAACTAATAAAAAAAAAAAGTTTTACAAAACTTACGGATGTTAGTACTTGATATAGGTCACACGCATGTGGTGGGCAGATGCTATCCTAAAAAAAAATTCCAAAAGTTGCATTCTTAAGTTTGTAACAACCAACATGCCAACTTTTATAGTGTCACAAGGGTCACATAGAGGTTGACTTGCAAGACAACAGGTACATATATCTAACTGCAATAATTCATCAATCATATCCTACCGACTTAAACCATAAACTATGCAAAACCAAATCTACCTGGGATAACATCTTGTAAATGGTGCTTGAAAACTACCCATGTACAGAGCTACCCACACAACGCTACATACCATCGGTAGTGGCAGAGAGGAGGTACTAACACGGTTGCTGAAGAGGCAGCATTATCACTGTGTGCAGCTAAAGTACTGTACTGATCAGTGGATTATTACAGTACACCAGCTCCATGAACACACACACTACTAACAGCGTGAAGTGCCATTTATTTATACGTGACCAAAATACAGACATCATCACTCTAAATCTCAAGTGTGTTTACACAAGATTCAACTTTTTAAAACAAAGCTTTTCTAAAAGACAAGAGAATGTTATATGTGCTTCATTCCACGGCCTCATCATTGCATGGGAGCCGGGAGGCTTACCCGGCATGGCCTGGTGAAGTGGATTGGTAGGAACGTACAATGTAAACAAAATTCTACCCCACCACCGTGGGGTTACAAACGAAATGTTAGTCTTGAAAGAAATATATTCACTTAACTAATGTACGGTGCTCAGTCAAAAGGATTCTAAAAAGTAGCATTGGCAATTATTAATAGATATTGTTGGATCATGTGTAGGCCCAACACACATTGCAAAAAAAATATATATATACATCAGCTATCAGCATATTACACCTTCCATACAATTTAAAACAAACTTGTCACCTTTACTATTACCTTTTTTGGTCTTTGTGTCAAGATTTCTAATATTAATGATGTATACAAGTCTGCACGGTGAAGCAGTGAGAAGTATGACGGTAATCTGTGGGCAGGATAATAGCAATCTATGATGAAATAGCACCAACGAGTAAAACCATCTTCAATGGGACACGTTGAAACAGTTTTAAAATTCCAAGATGGAACAGCAAGAAGCAGAAGTCTAAGGAAGTGGAAGGATATACAAGTTAAGACTGGAGTTAAGACAAGCCTATCAAAAAGCACTAAAAAGTGAAAGTCTTTAACGGAGCAGCAAAGAGCAGAAGTCTACGGAGGAGCAGTAAAGAGTAGAAACTAGAAAGTAAGAGTCTAGGGTAAAGCAATAACAAGTACAAGTCTATGGTGGAAGGTCACAATTAAAAGCCAATAGTAGAGCAGTAACAAGTGAAAATCTAGGATAAAGCAGTAACAAGTACAAGTCTACTGTACGGCAGTAACAAAGCAGAAGTCTACCGTAAAGCAGTAAAAAGTAGAAGTCTATGGTAGAATTGGTTGCAATTCAAAGTCTATAGCAGAGCAGTAACAAGTAGAGTCTATGGTAGAGCAGCAACAAAGAAGAAGTCTACCATGAAGCAGTAACAAGTAGAAGCATAGAACTGGTTATAATTCAAAGTCTATAGCAGAGCATTAAAAATTAGAGTCTAGGGTTGAGCAGTAACAAGTAGAGGTCTATGGTTGAGCAGTAACAAGTAGAAGTCTATGGTTGAGCAGTAACAAGTAGAAATCTACGGTTGAGTGGTAACAAGTAGAAATCTACAGTTGAGTTGTAACAAGCCTGTAGCAGAACAGTGGCAAGTCGAAGTCCACAGTATCACAACATTGAGTTCATGGAAGATTAGCAACATGTAGAGGTGTACATTCTGGAGCAGAGACAACTTTGCAGAAGACTATTGCAGTGAAATACAACATTTTGCATGATTTATCGCTATAAATGTCAGCATGTAGTAACATTTGGTGAAAGTGACTGATGCTTCATGTTAAACAGTTTAAGGCAACTATAACAAGTGCCACAGACAAACACACATACACCCGCAAACACATGCCAACCTGACTGCTTAGGTTCCTTTGCTTAAACAAGGGACCAAAACAGCTTTAAGGGACTATGACATTAAAACAAGCTGAACAAGAATAATCTCTGGTCAGTAAAAGTGCAATACTTGGATAGTGTTTATCAGTCTGCCTTACATGTGGCCAATCCCAGCGACAGGGACTGCACTAGATTCCTGCCACGAGTGGTTCACACATGGTCAGTTTTGCAGAGATGACCAGGGTCACCAGGACAGCTCTGGCTTAATTTTATCTAGTTACCAGCCCTGCACAGAATAGACTATAACCGATATTACGGCAGCACACACCAAGCCAACTATCAATACGTAACGGGGTTGGTGAACAAATTCCTGTGATGGTAGTAGTATGGACCGTCTTCTCCTCATCTTAGTTGGTTCCTCATAGCTGCAAAAGCTGAATAAAGTCCAAATTCACCCAAAATTGGTAAATAAAGACAAAAGAATGAAAAACCAAGCAGGCACATGCTGGAGGAAGGAGGAAACAGTCATAAAAAGTTAGATGCTTTATCTTGGAGTAATCATGAAATGTGACAAAGAACAAGTTCTACTAAAGAAGTTTATCCTGTCTGAACTAGTAAACAAAAACGTTTGAACCGAGCTAAATTTTGAAGAGCCCATGACCTATTTCATTTCCAAATCTTCCTTTCCTTTTTTTCTATTTACAACAATTCAGTCACAGTTGTTGAGCCCCAAATGGCTTTGAAAATTTAATGGAACAGACATTTATGACCATTCACCCTCCCTTGGAGATAGATTCTCACAATACAGGAACTATGAGCAACAGAAACTGAAACCTTGAAAAAAGTCCAACCACGGTTTTATGACCTGTTATGTTGAGGGCAGTTCTTAAGGGATTTTAACCATGGATTGAATTGGTTAGCAATGTCACCTGTTTTAAATGAAGACTTACAGATATTTAGTGGGAGATCTGTATACATACTGGTTGCGGCAAGTGCAAGCCCGATCTCGAAGAAAAGACTTTCATTGAGACCTACAGGATGGATAGTTACGGAGGAGAATTGTACCTTAACTTCATTCCTCACTAACCTACTTGATTCAGCATAACAACTGCACTCCCATTACCATGCTTGTAGAGTGTTCGCAGGAAGTGAGTTGCTCTTACAAAGCTAAAACCATGTGAGTTGTGGGAATATTTTCATTTGCCGTTTTCACAAACAGCTACAGTCAGCAACGTGCACCGTGCAAGCAGTATGAACAAAAGCTGATGAAACGGTTTTCTTTTTCAGCCGGGGAAGAAGTCTTTTAAGTGATTGCATGTGTACTGAAAAAAAAAAAGAAGGATAAGATAATGTTTGATCTAAATTTTTTCTTTATTTTTAAATGTGCGAGAGGTTGTTTATGGATGGACTTTGTCTTACAATGAAGGAAAATGATAATTACTTTGAAAAGCAACGGGATTGGCAATGAACAGTGAAAAACAGAAATCACATTTGAAAACGAACGATTCTTGCTATGAGCGCCTACGTAATGAATATGCAACAGTACTAGTCTCACCGGCGTATCAAATGCATACTACTCAAGTCGTCGCTCCCTGGGAATTGTAGTAGTTGGTGAAAGCAAGCACTGTATTTACAAATAATCTACAAACTGATCACAACATTGAGGCATCAGTGATCCTGAACTGAGTAACTGAATATTCAATACTAGTATACTTCCCATTGGCTTGTTCAAAGAAGCACACCGTTGATTTGAATGAAAGCTGTCAACTACCACATCATCATATTCCACAATTTTTGTCATTATGTTAGAAGAATTTGAAATCGTATGACAGAATTAACCACCTAAAACCTATATATTTTCCCAGATTGTCTGAATGGTGCAATTAAAAGCCTTACCAAACTTTTCGAGACGAAATTTCAATGTTTTTACTTTTTGCCTAGGCACTCAGTCACTTTCAAATAAGCAAGCCACTTCTCAAAAGGTAGAAAACATGAATGGTTGAGAATCCTAAGTACTCTGTTTTCAGAAACAGCTTTCAGAAAAAGATTAAACAATTAAGCTGTTTCTAGCCATAATTCTTTGCACAATAAATGTTTTTAAGGTTTGCATGTGGAGGAAAAGAGAAAAATTTTAACAATTGGCCAGCCATCCTATCTAAAAGAGAATGTCTTCAACTTGAAACACAGTACACAAAGGGTGCTGAAAGTGGTATGCATGCCTACTTTTACTCAAAAACTTACCTTCGTACCATGTGTGAGAAGGGGCCAAGCTTCCCTTCTTGAGATTTCAAAATTTACAACCAAGGAATCATAAACAGTATGTAAACAGCAGAGATATCAGGACTTCAAAGTTTTGTTGTCTCTTACCCCTTAGAGAGTAGACAGTGCAAATTCTTTGGGAGGTCAAAGGTCAATTGTGGTCAACAAAGGTCAGCGTTTAAAACCTCTTTTAAGTAAATGTTACAACAAGTAGAAACTTGCTTGCCCTTCATACTTGATTATACAGTTGTCAGTGCATTGACCGTCCCTTATTTTTAAGACGGTCAAAGGTAATTTGAGGTTACCTCTTGTCATGTCTGAAAATTGTAAATACGGTATATTTTAAAAGAAATAAAATATCAGTCATACTACAAATCTGACAGGTAGATTGTCCATTTTGAGCACAGGGTTAACTTTTATTTGAATTCAAGCAGAGGTTCAAGTTTGATCAAGTACCTTCCAAAACTTACATTAACCTGTTACTACTTCAGAAATACAGGAACTTGTGGACTTGTACAAACATTCTGGTAGGCCAAGGAATGACTGAATCATATCATTCAAAAAGCTCACCCATTTAGTTTTTCTTTTACATTACTTTCACTTACCTGTCTAAACAAAGCAACTGCACTCCCAATACCATGCCTAAAGTGATGGTAACTTTTCAACACTGCCTCTGATGTCATCTGACCTAAGTGGATAAGTGCCGCCTCCTCCTTCTCGTTAAGAAGTCAGAAAGTGACAGGTAAGTGACGAGTGAATTTGATTACCTACATCAGCTTCAACTTACAGCTAAGATTTGGGCAGAAATTTTTAGCAAATGAAGAGAATCTCTAGATATTAAGCAAACTTCAACCGTGTAAAAACAGATGAGGTCATTATATCCTTGGTTGTCACTAAAAAATTTCCACAAAACTCCGAAAGAATTCACAACGTGCAAGACTTTCAGGATTGAGCAGAGGGGGGGTTATAGAAAAGTCTACAAAACTCAAGAGTTTTTCACTATATAATATGACCTCACGATACTTCATACAATAACTACTATCTCTCACATAATACGTTACTTTTACCTGGATTGTCAGTCACTGCACTTTATGCTCTTTCAAAGAAACAAATGCCAGGGACACGAAAAAAAAGAAGTATGGTTTACACTTTTCACTCCAATTAGTCATTTGGCCCACAGCTGTGACAATGTATGATTTATTAATTACCTAGCCATTCACACTGGACACAAGCTTTGTATTAAGATTCATAAACTAAGATACAGCATGCTAAAAAAGGAGACATACCACCATCAGTTTGCACCGACCATGCATGCCTACTGGCCATGGAAGGCCAAAACCGCACAATCAACGACAAAAAAAAAAAAATGAAATAATCATCGAGCAAGAAAAGATTCCCTGGTATTAGTTAAGCTGCTGAGGGTAATTTTACAGGAGGAATTGTTCCTGTTGAAAGTTCAAATTGTTGAAGTGGTGTCAAAGCACAGCTGCTTTAACTGTGAATGTGGCAAGAGAATAAAAGAAAATAATTATTGCTGGCCTAAGTCTAATTAGAACCTTCGTATTTGTTTAATTTCCATTCTGATCATATCACGGCTAATGTCCAACGCATCGACTAAATGCTTGCGACGTACTTCTGCAGATTCAGACTTTCACTTTAAAATCAAATTTTAAAATAAATTTTAACTTTATGACAAATGGTCGAACAAGGTGAACTACGTACGACGAAGCAACGTAAGCATCCTACAAGACCATACCTTGGTAAAGGAAAACTTAAACTTTACAGCCAGGTAAAAAACGTCACCTGTTTACACCACTGAGCCATCCAGCATTGAATTAAATTGATATAGGCCTTCATACAAGCTGTACCCTCGTAAGTATTGAAATGAACACTATCAGAGCTCTATTTATAAGCAACTTTAATTTGAAACTCTTTTATTTTCACTTTATGACAAATGGTCGAACAAGGTGAAACACAGGAAAGAACAACTCCCTGCTGGGACAGTCTCCCCCCCTCAGAAAATTCCTCCCTCGGAAAATTCTCCCCTCAGACAACCTTCCTGAATAATTCCCACCCCCACAATTCTCAGACTGGAGGATTCCCCCTCCAATAACTCCATCCTAGAAATACCTTCAGGAAAAAGGGAGGGTTAAGGAAAGGGCTACGGAAACTGTCAGGGAGGGGGAATTGTCCGGGGAGGGGGGGGTGGATTGTCCATGGAGTGGCGAAATACATAGTTTAACACACATGATATGTGGTATAAAAACAAGCAGAATGAACAATGACAGAGACACAAAGTGGAGGAGACATGGCAAGTAATGCTTATCAATGGCCACGCCACCGAAACAAAATACACAACGAAGAACACCAAGTAATTTTAAAACAAGAGCAACAAAAGCACTGCAACACTCGAGTTATCATCCTACCCCACTCCATCCTCCCCACCCTCCTTTTTCCCCCTCAATGATTTAAGAAAAACATGAAATGTTTAATAAATGTTTGTTAATTTAGTACTACTCAAATATTTCTTTTTCTTTGAGAAAGATAATAAGATTCATTGTCACCTCAGTATTACTGCCCCTTTAATGTTCGGCATAGAGACTACATCCACAAACTTCTACAAATTTGGACGAGCCTTTGCGTAAGTTTTACGGCAACTTAAAGGTGAATGAATCTCTAATGTGTCTCATCTAGAAAGTGTCTTGTTGTAAGGCGATTTTTCCATAAATCCTCGTACTAAATTTAATTAGCAGAAACAACACACACAAGGGAACCAAATGTTTTGCAAAATGAACAGAAGGAATACGAGCAGGATGTTATGACTTGCAGAGGTGGGCCACGATGCTAGATAGCTTTGGAATTAAATCTGACAATCCACGAACATCGGTTGCTCCTCTGTGTACATACATACACATGCAAAGGAATTAATATGGTACCAACTTCGATCATACTAATTTCCAGCACACATATCTGTTTGCTGGAAGTACCTGTCATCTCGCCACTACGGTACTACCAAAAGATTTCAAGTGTGATTACTCTCTCTGTCCTAAAAACTGAAATCAAATTTTCTGGTCAGCTGTCACAAATCCCTCGAG
Source organism: Stichopus chloronotus (assembly GCA_021234535.1). Taxonomy (NCBI): domain Eukaryota; kingdom Metazoa; phylum Echinodermata; class Holothuroidea; order Aspidochirotida; family Stichopodidae; genus Stichopus; species Stichopus chloronotus. The sequence goes on from CM037847.1 coordinate 6,968,084, forward strand.
GAGTTGCATTACCGCTGTCCAGTAGCATATAATAAAAGGGTGGGTTTATCGTCAGGTCAGAGTTATTTTCTTCTTCAAGGTAGTAGTTGAGCTCTAGTATTTGAGGGTATGCTGGTAAATTAATGCAATGCAAGATATTCATACAAAACCACACATTGTGAAGATGGCTACTTACTGGAATGAATCAACTAATTTTATGCACTAGTTGTAAGTATCTATAAAACTGGGAGTTGAAACAGACTGGTGACACAGAACAAGTTCACTACCACCGATGAAATGAAATTCACTGTATATTACAATATATACATAAAATAAGGTGCCATTTTAGGTGTCTTCAAATATTTTGGAACGAATTCTCTGCTGTCTTGAAAAGAGACCCATTTAGCATCTAAGTGATGTTTGGCAAAATTGGCATACCACAATTTATTTACAGCTTTAAAGAAATGACCACACTGTGGAACAAGAAAATCTTGCAATTGCTTGCACTGTGACTACATACACGCTACACCACAGTTATTTCTGGCATGTTTGACTCCTTGTACATGTAAGAAACACTCTAAAATGAACTAAAATGGTATAAACGAAGTGTGATTTTGATGATGTATGACAGCAAATCTATTTCATTAAATATTGAATTTTCATGATAATAGCAGGTGACATGCACTACAGGTTTCCTGCGACTCACTGGTATGGGTATTCCCAAGTGACAGTACTTATTCTTTCCTTACACTAATGCATTGTTTGACCTCCTTCAAAGAGTACCCGAATGAACGTCTAGCACCGCACACTCTGAGCCTAGGTTCACCCCTTTCAGTAGTGTAAGCAAGGGGTAAGTATGTCATAATGTCAAGAGATCAATTACATCACACAGAAATGTACCTCTCCATGATAGCAGGTACATCGCATCATATAGGAACACAAGTACAGACCTAGAACAGAAGCAACTAGATGCAGAAGCACAGAAGTTTCTGCGTACATATTACATCCATTCATTGATAACCTCTTTTTCACCCTCTAACATACTCAGATTTTTTTTTTCTTATTTATAGTAGCATAAATCATCAACATGGGAGGAGAACATTGACGAGGGGCGCTTCCTTTGGAGGTAACTAAGGTAGGCTACATTGCCTAACATTGACATTACACAGGTAACAATTCATTTCCATGTAACTGAACTTTTGATCACTCAACTATCAGAGGTGGATACTAACATTGACACCTGATACTTTGATGATTTTACACACCGCCAAACGACTGAATGACAATCACGGCGTACGACACACAATTGTCTCACGGGTTTGAACTTCACCAGAACTAATAAAATAATTACCTCACTGTACACAAACTCATCCAACGTATAGACAGTTGGCAAACGAATTCATTAGTAGAAGCAATTAACGACCTACAAAACAAAAGATCATTATCACCCCTTCAGTCATGGTATACAAGTAACGGATTGTTTGTGAAATGTGCTAGGTGTTAACTCTCGAACCAATACTTTCCTGTCTTCACAAGAGTCAATTGAACTATGCTTAAGACAAAGAGGATGAGTCCAGACTTAAAAAAAGTGATGGGACCAAAATAATTACTGTCTGTGGCAACAAAAAGGGGACAGGACATGTACCACTAACAAGTCATTTCCATTGTCAGAGAAAGTACAAAGAATACAGCTTTTGGGGTAGGATTCGGGAACATGAACAGGATCTACCCTGTTAGCTTTTACAGATAAAGGATATTTAAAGCGGATGGCAGAGAAGGCATGCATGACTTACATATCTCTTTCATCTCTGTTTTTATAGGGCCACAAGCCCAAAAAGTGAGGGGGAGGTGTCCGCTTCAATTTTCTGGAGGATCAGCTCTTAAAGTTGTGGCGGCACTTCTTGCACACAAAGCATGCTCTCTATCTCTGAGTTGCTATGAATATTCATATCTACACGTATCTGGAGCACGAGCCCATAGACGTTGGAGCAGGAGAGAGTACATACTGATTATTAAAGGAAGTGCTCTAAGAGGCTAACAGATATCGCCCTCACTTTCCACGCTTGTGGCCTTTTAATTTCATGATGCATTGACATAAAAAATTCAAATGTCTTTGTATTACTCTCACAAGCAGTCCTCAACATCTTTTAATCTTGTTGATGACGATAAATGCATATACAGGTTATATGAGGTGAGAGAGTATGTGCTGTGAATTTAATTTTTCTGACAGACTGGGTAATAAACATTGGCTTTACCTTATACACCTTGTTCCATTACTGCCCTCCCCCCCACCCTCATCCCTTCCAGTGGCATATCCAGGATTTTGTGATAGTGGGGGCACCGATGCATCGTCATTCTAGGGAGGAGTCAAAAGGGGAGGGGTCCATTCTCGTTTGAGTTTTGACCTCAGATGAGGATCAGATGTAAAATGGTGGCAATTTCTTTAAACTGTCCTTCCTCCATCGTATCCTCCCCCTTGTCCCTCTTCATTCTTGCTCATATTTTACAATTTTGCCCCCTTTCAAATCTGCCACTGCCCTCCACTTTCACCTCAATATGCAAACTTTTTTGCAACACATATTACCTATTTTTGTTAATGTTCATTCAACAGAGGCTACACAACTAAAGTGAACCAGCCACAAACATGAAAATCCCAAAATGCACCTGGTGTGGTATATCTACTTCACTCCTCACTTACTTGTCTCAACAGACCAACTAAACTGCCATCTGCTAGGGATGAGTGCTTGCAATCTCCATGCTTATATAGCATATATGGGAGTGCAGTTGTTGTCTAAAGAGGGGTAAGTGTGAAGTAAACTAAATTGACATTGTAACTGTTTATCACACTGTAAAAAACAAGACCCACAAAAAAACCTGGGAAAGTTTTTCAAATTGTTCTTCTAACTTCACAACATATAGCAGTAAGGATTTAAAAGTACATTTTAATGAAAAGGTAGCATATGGGGTTGAATTATGTGTCACCGTGCAGTTAGTCAGGGATTGTCAACTGTAGAATTTTAAAGTGGTAGTTTAGTCACAGTAGAAATCCAAATACTTCCCTGGTTAGGTCTGTTACGAAACAAACCTCACTTCTCTGCCTCTGCATGACAAATGCACTCCCGTCTATCATGTCTAGAGTACTGGTAAAATTAAAAACCCACCAGTGCGATCCAGCCTAATGTCGAACTAGTGCCTCCTTCCCTTTGGAGAGGCCAGAAACCAAAGGTCCCACTTCCTAATATTGATAAACTCACTTCATCATTCACAGGTGATGACAGCGGATATCAGTGGCACTTCTGATTGTCGGGCTTGACTTCGCCATATGGAACAGTTTCTTACATGTTGTAAATGTAATTCTGACCTTGTCCTGGCTGACTGACCATCCAAGCTGCACACAAGAGTTCAACTTTCCTCCTACTAAAGTTGTTGCACTATTTATGATGTCAACATCACCTGACTGTACCCTTCAGCCTTCAGACTTTAAAGACCTCATCAAGAGGGTCTTCATCCCACATATGTTGTTGTCATGGTTCCACTCTGAGCACCTTTTAGAGGTTAGGCCTTAGGCTTTCCAAGCTTAATGACAGGTGAATGGTAGTAAACTCCACAGACTTGTTATGTGTGTGACTGCCCTGTGAGATACTCTTAACAAAGTACAATGCCATCAATGATGCCATCTGCTAGAGATACAGCTATTCTAGGCGCCCTCACTCTCGTAAATGTACCGTAGCGTTAGTCTAAAGTTGTTGCAACGCAGATATAAACTCACGTGTGGGTACTTGCATTCTAAAACGAGTATTTTTATCTATGTTTAAATTCTCCTGTCTCAAAATTTCCTGGCAAGATTAATGGCCAATAAACATATATATACCACATCCTGTTAAAAAATACACCTTTTAAATAATTTTATACATTTCACACGACCTTGAACAAGAATTCCATCACAAAACTGTTCCAAGTATGGATATTACGGAGCGGTTGAAGTTTCGCTGTGAGTACAATTGCAACAAAGTCACAGAAATTTGTGAATTAATTTTTACCTAACAGCTTGGCCTTACATGACAAGACTATCAGATAAAACTGAAGCCAAATGTCTCCCTCATTAGGCATCTTCATACAAGTTTACCAAGATGTCCAGAAAGTCCAAAAACCCACCTCAATGCAATCAAAATGTTCACCTACTTCTGTGAATTGGCATCCAAAAGTAAATACCACCATTTTCAATTTACACTGATGGGTAAATTAAACTCCCTTTAACAACTCCGCTACAGGTGGAGAAATCATTTCTGTCAAAAGACAAACCTGTCACGAGAGGTGATCTGAAATTGACAGTATCCCTTAGTCATGCATAAAAGATGCACAGTGGAGGAAGAAATCTTGTCTTGGAAAAAAAAGTACAGGGGGAATAACGGAAGGTGATAAAGCCAGACCCCGTTGACCCAGACATCAACCAGTGGAAGGAAGCTGTGTAGAAGCATAAAACCAGCTTGATATTTGAAGAGGCAGTTCACCAGGCCACTGATGGGTGATCAAGTGTTATGAGTGCCAAGTCCATTCTACATGTGCAGGAATGTTAAGGACACTAAATATAAATTTTAATTGGTTATGTTGTAAGTTTTAATTGCATAAGTAAGGAATACACACCAGCTGAGAATGTTTTTGGACAATTTGGTAAGCTTCTCAAATTATCAGTAAAAAGTCTTGCTAGGAAGAGACTGTACATAATTTACACAATGCTTGAGGAATATTCCAATAGGAGTTAATTGGTCTGTGATGACCAGCTCAAAACCTATCTTTTACATCCAAGATTAAGTGATGGATGGGTACGATAGTTATATCACGAAAAAGTACAAGTACAGTAAAAGTACAAGTACTAAAATGTTCATTTTGGGATGGTACATTTAATATGTTAGGACAGAGTAACCCAGCAATCCAGGTTGTTCTCAAATTTTTCTATGACCACTGCTGCCTTCGGCCGACTTGAACTGCCCCAATGTCCCTCTTTGTCTACCCCTTCCCTGGTCCTACCATTAGTAGTCGGACACCCGACGAGTGCCGATATCAAGTCACAAGAAATGTCTCTGCTATAATAAAATCCTAGATGTAGAAGGAAATGGACCTGGGGAGATGTTTATAACCTTCCAATGCCATTTTGGGATAATTTTGGGTTACTTGTAATATTTATTTTAGGGAGGGAGAGGGTGAGGGGAGGGTGAGGGGAGGGTGAGGGGAGGGAGAGGGTGAGGGAGAAGGTGAGAGTGAGGGATGGGGAAGAAACATAGGGGAAGAACCAGCGGAGGTTAGCAATTCCCCTGGATGCCTTATTGCACCTGAAATTGCTGCAGTGACGTGCATGTTGTACTCACCAGGAACCCCAAATCAGTGATGACCTCTCCCTATAACCTGCGTACTCTGTAGTGCCCACCTGAGTCTTCCTACTGTCCACGCCCTCCTCCCCAACCAGGGTGCAGTATAGGCACCACTGTGAGAACCACTGTTCCAAGCTATGCACTGACCTGCCAAACGTACTATGAAAGCTGCGTGGCATAAGCCAGAGCTGAACGTACAGGGCAGGTCGGTACCAGCATAACATCCAGATGAGTGGCGATCGTCAGGAACGGAGGTTGGGAAAACGAGAGCGGGCTGACCCCGGCATTTCTACCATCAAAGGTACCAAAGTGTTTTACCGACGGTTTTTACATGCATTAAAGGGTCATGCGATGAAAGGCAATTGAAACAGAGCTGGCTTTACTCACTGCAGAGTGAACCTCAAATGAACAAATCCATTGAAACTGTATCAATGCTTTTCCAACGTTTGATGATTTCTGACAAGAATTAACACTACGACTGTGGCACGAAATGTGAACAGGACCAATCAGATTTATCATTCATGAAAGAGGGTTACGGGTTGGCCAATCACGTGGGTTGATGCTTCAAGAACGGACATCTTTGTGTTGATGGGACAGCGTAAATATCCTATTGACCATACCGTGCAGAAGGTAACAATAGCCTACACTAACATTCTGTGCCACCAACACTCTAACCACCTATGCAAATATGAATGATGCAGTGTGTTGCACAATGTCAATATTTCCTCAGGCTATATAAATTGCCTTGAAATGAAAGCAAAGGACAACATTAATAAGCAATATCATGTGAATCATACCTCCCTTGATGTCAAAATGTGCATACTATCGAAGTCAATGTTTATCCATGATGCAAGCCGAAAGGCAAAGAGGTTCGCTTGTAAAACGGGTCAATAGTTGATGAATTTTTATGAAAGCTGTGGCCAATTTCCAACATGTTCAATGATGGATACGGCCAATGCGCTAAGATGTCATTCTCATTTCACATGACCTTTGAAGCCTTCTTTCTGCTTGGCTTTCTGGATGCCGCCATGACGCTGCTGAAGTTAGCATCCACTCAATAAAGACGACAGTTTGCAGTTGAAATTGTTGAGAGACTAGTGTAACAAATATTTAGTGAAAGCACGCAAATGTGTATGAGTTATGTGAAAGAACTAATTTCAGAAGAAAAATCATCCGATCATTTCTATTCGAGTTTAAGTCTTTGGCAACCTCCTTGCCCTTCCCTCCGGGTTGTCTGCTGAACATGCTTTTCACTGTGACTTCAAGACTTCAGGTGGGTTATCTGCCCTAGATGCAATACGACAGGCTCGACCAACAATAGCTGGTATTCAGCAGTAACAGATCGAATCCTAGATTTTGCTGGACAAAAATATAGGGCACTAATGTTTTGGCCATTGGTTTATAAACCAACAGAGGCAATCCGGTGGCTGGTGTCTCCAATTATCTCTTGTGACCCCTTGGTTGTACTCTTCTAATAACTTGTGAATATTTACTTCCCTTGTCGACTATACCTATACAGCACCCAACGATGCAAGGGTCGACATTAATTCTCTGACACTTTTATAACTCATATGACCAATACAGGAGGTACTCATTACGGGTAAAACAAAACTCGACTATCACTGCAATAACTACGGACTCACGTAGTCGCAGTACCAGGAGTCACTTAAATTAAGGCACAGTAAATTCAAGTGTTTACGGGACAGGAAAAGCAAGGGGTGGGATAACGACTGACTTTTAGGACAGTTTCGGGAACAGCAGTAACTCTCAAAGCAAAAGATAAAAGTGACCGATTCAGGGCATGGAAAACGTGGCGTTAGGACTTTATTCGAAAATGACGTGCGTGGAATTTAAACGATCCTTTAGCGTCCATGGTGAGTAAGTATGTCTGGGATGCAATCGAAAATACAATGTAAAAATGAAACAGTAAAGAAATGAGCTGATTGACACTGCTAGTAACTTGTAGAATGAGGGGGGGTATAAAAACCGACAGACCTGTGATTCTGATTTCACCCGTTCTAGTAGCCATGCTCGAAGCATTTCACCTGCGATTACCTAGAAAGCTACATCAATCAGTAATGTGTTACAAAATGGCTTCTCAGTGGTCAAACTTAAGCCAAGATTACCATGGCGACAACTTGAGAACTGTGCCAAGTTCATAAGTGTAATAAAATCAACAGTACTGCATACTGTATGTTGTCAAGGAATGTTTATGACTGCTTTTTACACGGAGGTGTCTACTTTTATTTAAATGATGCGTTCATCAATTCAGTGTTTAAATTCTGTAAACGAAGTGTCCAAAGGAATTTGAGACAAGTGTCTCGACCCTGCTCGATGTCCTTAAGCTCTACAGTCCCCACTCCAACAAGTCAGCCAATTCTCACATGACATCATACATGTTTATCCCGTCTCGAGAGTTACCCACCCTAACCGTTGAGGTACGTCTGGCTATCACGTCATGTTCTATCATGTAGAATAGGTCTTCTCAAGACATGATTTTAGCACATTATGGAAATTCTGTGAGGACTAGGAGACCAAGTTTGTTTCTCTTGCTTACGCATAAGGGGTGGGGGCCCAGAGGGGCTTACAACAATCCATTATAAGATATAAACTGGAATCATGGTACAAACGAAACAAGCAAGTTACCTTTACAAGAAAGGATTACAAATCCCTACGTAAATGGTTTACATAGATCCACAAACACAAACACAATTGTCTGTGTATTTTTTCTAGTTACATCATTTCATACCTCAGGGAACATTGCTCTTATTATTTACAGTGACATGGAGAACAATTGGTGTCCAATCAATAGGTGTGTAGCAACATTTTTTATAGTACCAAAGTTTGATTGAACAATCACAACACTTCATAGATACTTCATCATAAAGCCTATAGGGCAGGAAATACTTTTGAAACATTCTTTGGTAATGCCATCAACCTTTTTGAATCCAGCTAGTGTCAACGACTCTCATAAACCCCTAAAGTTTCTGACTTAAAAATAGCTGCACATTGAGAGGCAGATTTTCAAACATTGGCCCTATTACCTGATGCAATGTTTTCATTCACACTTAAACCATACGCTTCGATTTCATGGACGAATAAGTCAGCCGGAGAATAAATGGGTCAAGTTAATCAATAAAAATTCCAATTGACAAGCAAACCTCAGGTGAATACGACTGCCGTACCTTAGGTTAGTTTGTAAAAACAGATAGCTCGGGGAATACCGACAGTATCCTTGTGAGCTCTGGCTACAACAATCCTTGCAATTCTCCTGGTTAAAAAGTATCTGGCAACGGAAGATTAGTATGCTGCTCAGTTCCTTGTGAGGATGACAAGCTACAGAATATATTCAGCAAATTTCAGATCTACGAGATGCTGTGAAGGGCAGTAACAGGCGTGTATAGCATTGCAAGGGGACAATCGGCTAAGATGTACAGAAAGGTTGCTCACACACAACAGCGGCATCAAAAAGGAATGTGAACAGTTAGGGTAATGGGACTAACCAGTGATAGTAAATTGGTTGAATGATGAAGAAAAGATTCAATTCACGATAATGATAACAGTTCTACTGAAAAATACTATCATAATATCAGTCAATATAATTTTAATTGGATCCATGACTTAATTGTCATAACTAACTCGAACAACAATTAGTATTTGGCAACTTCACGTATCATATTAATATTGACCACTAACCCAATCAATGCAAACACAAGTTTTGGTAGTGTCTTGTGTTTTATTGATTTTTTTAATACAATGGCCTGATTTGTCAATTTTTACTTTGACATAAAGAATGAGCCATATTACCAGAGGATTGAAAACTTGTTACACTTCCTCCGTCCTGACGGGTTCAACAATGAGATCTATGTCATTTAGTTGGGAGGTTTTATTTCTTCCCATCGAACTGACAATCAAGATACTGTGCATGACTACAGCACAAACAGAGATCAAAGGATGACAAGTCACAACATAATAATAGAAATATCAGTGCCATGCACCCTCCATTCATTTATTAATGCATGATGTAATAAGCTACACTAGCTATAATAGTTATGTCATTTCACATACTTTATAATAATGGCAGGAAACCTTATTGCAACATTGAAGCTCTCTCTCTCTTACAAAAAAATGTATATATAATACACAAATTAGTGCTCACAACAGTCAAATTACTAACATTGCACAAAGAATTTAAAAAGCCTTTCAAAATTAACTCCATGAGTATTGACATCTAAACATTTTGTTGAGTCACTGTAGCAACAGACTCGTATTTTTCCAAATTTGTCAAGAAGAGGAAATCTCCTTGAAATTATAGAGAGATGGATATAAGGTTTGGTACTGTACATCATGTTGCTGCTTTGTTAGAATTGTTAAGACACTGAGAAAGCTTAATATCTTTCTCACAAGGTTGATTGATATTCCATTTTTTTTTTTTTTTTTCATGGTTTCATTCCAACACCGTTGATACTCATTCCATAGTATTACCTACCAATCCATGGAACAATGACATCGTAGAGCAACATTACCGTACCCTACAACTCCTCATTCAATTCAAACACTTGGCATGAGAATACAGCAAATATTTTAACACCTGATACCATACAGAGAGATTGAAGTCCCTGGTTCACATGAACACAGCTGGTTTGGGAGAAAAAAAACAAAACTAGTAAAGGGAACCAAAAGACAAAATGTTCTCTGATTGCTGAAAGCTGCTCAAACCTCTGATGAAGATTTTTGTCTGAAGCGACAAATGTCGCAAAAATATGTTAGTCAAAGTTTCATACACGAATGAGGGGGGGTAGGGATATTGTTGGTAGCTTATCTTTACTTTAAACAAAGTTGATTATTCCACTATGTTTTAATTTATATTATCTCATTTTTTTTATTCCATATCATGGAAGAAGCCATTTGTGGGTGTATGTATCCATCTTGTATCCACATTACTTCAAGCATTGGGTACTGAATGGAGACACACAGCAAGCACCACAAATATCTGCAGTTCAGCAAATGCAATTCCAATGAGTAACACAAATACAGCACTTCCAACTTTCTAGTTAGGGGAGGGACCTTTAGGGGGAGGGACCTTTAGGGAGAGGGACCTTTAAGGGAGGAGATATATCTTTATAGAAGGACTCTAGGAAACAGAATGCAGGATCTTGGTACAGAAGAAAGGAGATGAGGACAGTAATGTATCCAATTTTCTATGCAGTCACTGCAAACTTTATGGTTTTATTATTCACCCACGCCAATAGGTTTAAAATGACAGATACTATCCGTGATGGAACTGACATTTTCATTTTGGTAGGAATAGTCCAGACACAATTATGACACACAAATTACCTAGGTTAGGATTTTACCTATGGATATGGCAGATATATATACTGCAGGTAGCATAGATGCATGCTACCAATGGCACCCACATAACCTTTCACTATCACAGGATATAAATTGCCCCTGCCAGGGATGTCTCAAACTACCATTACATACACATCAACTGAGTAATACTATGGTGGCAGATATATATACTGCCAATGGCATGGAAACTGCCACAGGTTCGAACTGCCACTGATAAAAAACTGCCATTGCTACAGATATGTAAACTACTCTTGTTGTTGGTATTGGAAGTATTTCCACATACCTGCCAGGTATAGTGAGGGGAGTCACTGAATATGTAATCCCCACAACTCACTGGTGTGGGTATTCATGAGTGACTATCTTACCCCTTGCTATAACCTAGGCGCTAAGCCTAGGCCTCTAGAGGGTACGGGGCCGGACTAGATTTTGACTGCACTTTTAGCTAGATCAAACTTAATGCATGCGTAAGCACAGGGTATGTATTATGTCTACAAAGTAAACTGTAGCGTTACAAAATACACTGTGGCTATATCAACAACACATAGGAGGTAATTGTTACTGAATATCTGCACCAATATCAGGGAGCAGAATCATCAACTGCATCAACGGCACAAACTATTGTGTCCTCTGCATCTGCCAAGCTGCCCCTGAAAAGTACACCTCACATAAGAAGACAATATTATTGGTCAAAGTCCTCCCCTTAGTGATAATTGTAGAAGTTTGATAATAGTTGCATATGAAACTGCCAAAAAGATGCAAATTCGACCTCAAGTTTTGATTCTGATTTTTTCTATCCCTTAGAAGAAACTTCTTGATTTCTGTAAACTTCTGTAACATGTTTGAGAAGTTCTGCACGTTCCTTACAACCTACGACTGGTACTGTACTTTGTGAGAAAAAAATGCTATTAGTACCCTTTTTCAGAAGTATTTTTGCTATGCCCTTTTTAGAGCTTATTTCAAAACTTACTGTCAAGTTGAAATAAACATCCATAAAATATGCACGTACACCTTCCAAGCCCAATTGCAAACTGCGTTCTCCTCCTCCTCCTATACACAGCGCCCTACTGAAACAGATGGCCATGAATGATCGCCAACAGAATACTAATTTATGCGGACAGAGACAACGAGGTTATCAATAATTAACCTATTCTGAACAGTTCTCAAATTTTTGCCAGAAGAAAACAGATCCAAATAAGGAGATATTGCACCAGAAGTCAACTTTGGCCAGTATTTCTATTCTCCTGCATACCCTATTAACGGAAGCAATGACGTCCCAACCTCTGAAATAAATCAATACGACGTGCAATTTTGAGGCGGTAACCCAATTGACCCAAACCACCTGCGGAGGTCATCGACCTCGAGCTGGACAGAAACTTGTGAATTTCATGTGCAAAGTTGCCCAACTTTCGGCGGAAACTAGAAATGAAATGGAGGGGATGCAACATCCGTTTGGGTACCTCTTGCCCTTGTCACATGATCACCATGAACTAGGTCACTGGGTCAACATGAGTGTAAAATTCCAACCTGGGTTTAGCTTGATCAGAACGCCATCTTCTCACTTTCAAATTCCGAGCTCTGTTTACCCCGTGGCTACCTCAAAATTCAATTTCTGGCCTAAATCCTAGTGCCTCATTAAGATTTGTACAAAGTCTTCTCTTCTTTTCAAATAAGCTGAGAATAATCCAAGAGAACTGGGTCGATCAGCGAAGTAACCCAGTACCACGGTACCCAAGAGGAGCCTTGGGATAATCTACAGTATAAAGTAAATCCATTCACACCCGGCTCCACCTCGGATTATGAATTCTGTTGCAAGACGGTATTAATTTTATTGATTTTCATTGCCAATTAACCGACTTTTTAAGGGACTTCGGCTTAATGACAATCAAACAAGAATGATGATAACACCACGATTTTCATCAAAACAAGTCCCTGTATGATAAGGTTTGCCTGCAGGATGGGATATTGTGAGCTACAGACAAACACAGTCGTGTATCCATGACAACAAGAGTACATTGAAACCTCACTTATCCGGACCTTGTTTATCGGACAGCCTCAACGATCCCACACGGCTCATGCTGCTGGATTCAGATTTTCTACAGATGCACAAGACATTGATCAATTATCGCTGGGCTCTGCGGAAATTCCCAAGGAAAATGTAAATTATGCAACACAAACACCACTTCATGTAAATTTCTCTGCAGCTATCAAGCTTATTGAGAAAAGGAAATAAACTTATACCAATCCAGAAATGGTGGCATGTAAACATAAGATACTCAACATACAGTTTTGTGGGTTTACAAAACCACTCTTGCAACCTTGTTTGCTACAACGAGGCAACGTTTCAACTGATATCATTTTTCTGGCATTTCCAACTTACATGCCAACCCTTATGACACTGGATACATACAAGCAAGGTTTCAATTTACATTTATGAAGTGGGGGGGAAGGGGTGTTGTCACAAATTGAGCCGGACAGTGATTGAGGGCAGTTGTGAATAGGTTACCAGTGCAGTGTATAAATTTAGTGGTCATCTGGTTGAGATGACCTGGATAATCACTGGGGAACCAAAACCTGTCAAATCACTGTATCTGGTTATCCCTTGTGGAAAACCAAAATCTTTAGAAAAGCTTAGAAGATTGAAGAGTCACATGAATGAGAGGAGAGTGGGATGTTCATTTCAAAATTTAAATAGATCTGATCTACGTAACGAAAAAAGGCCTCCTTTTCACATTCTTTGTACACAGTCATTGTCTACAGGTGACATCAGCGGGCAGGGGTGGCCTTCTTTTTTTTTTGTTTTTGAAACCATCATCATATTAAAAACAGTGATTTAAATCAAATAAATCAATTTAAATAAAATCATGTTTTTAATCTGCTGGATTTCAAACAACAGCATTACCAGGACAACAAAATCATGGATACTTTGTTATTCCACAATCAAGCATGAAAACTGATTAAATTTATACACCAGAGTGAAATGAGCATGCATGATATTAGAGTATATGGAAATGTACTTCTTGTTCTGCGACAGGTAAAGTGTGCTGTGCGGTCAGTATCACTATTCTGCCACCTTGTGTTGGCAATGTCGACACGCTGAGAGCATTAAACCACCACACGTAACCCAATGGCATAACATTGACTGTGCACCATTACTATTCCAGGTGTCAAATCTGAACAGTCGCCATCAAAATAATCAAAACCCATCCTGCACTTTGTCTCAAATTCATGCAGGTAAGTTTCTGTCGCTGTAAATGCAGTTACACAAGACATACTGCTAGAAACTTCGATATCAATTTATGGGAAGTCAGAAAGCCCTCAGCTTTGAGAGATCCCTCAACAATTATTACAATGACTCAACTATGAATAATCATACATTGATATGAATAATCATATCCATCTATTTATGAATAATCATTGCAAAAGAAATAGCAAACAGCAACTGATTGTGTCTTTTTCACACCATTTCCGATTTATGAGGCTACACAACAGTAATGTGTTTGAAGCACGTGTGCACTTACTGGTTCAGTAGACCGGTTGTTATTTTCTGTTAATAAACACTGAGTAACACTAATGTGACCATTTGTTACTACATTCTTGGAATTTAAAGCCCACCATGAAATCAAATATGTCGTCCATGGATAACATCCAGAAATAACACAACAACATGAATGATCATCCAAGGAACCAAACGACATAAATAACAACATGAATGCATTTTGCGACGTTTCCCAATCAGGGATTCTGATTTCACTAAAATTAGTGGGGGGGTGGAAAAGAATTGATAACTGCTAAACCCTTATTCCAAATTGATGCTGCGATTGTTGAAAGTTACAAGTGAGTTTAATGGACACAAGTTTGCTTCAAGGTCCATACGAGGTGCAATTTCATGGGTGTTTAGAGGCCACTTATTTACATAAGTTCAAACATTGCTGCAAAGCATCCTTTTCTTAAACAAACCTTGCGAAATAACCAAGGAATTTGGATATTGACATTGTAATTGTAATTCTTCTAGAAATCGGGAGGGGGGGAGCAAAATGCCCTCAGTTACCTCTTCCAGCAATTCCTGCCAATGGTCAGTTGCCAATATTTTGTATTAACTCTACCACACACATACATACAAACACTAGTAATGCACTAATCTGCTACTGGTGTAAGTAAGCGCTGATTCCGAACAGACTGACATTCATCGAAAGTCAGTCCAAAACATCACCTAGTTTGGTTTAACATCAACAACTCACTAACCTGCCTCAACATAATAACTGCACTCCCGCCTACCATACCGAGAAATGACTACGGCCACCATCTTGTCCATCACAGCAAAAGGGCCTCCTTCAAATCTTGCCTGGCATTCTTGAAACAATAGATGGGAGTGCATTTGTTGTGTTGGACAGGTAAGTGAGGAGTGAAGTTATTATTCAAAGGTCTTGGATTTTTGTCATCTCTTCAATAATTACCAGCTGACTGTAAGCTTCTAAGGGAAACTCATTTAGGATGAAATCAGCAGACAATAGATCCAACAACTAACAATAAAAAAAACAGCTGTTTGTATGTCCTTAGTTCTATTTACTGAGATTCATAGCTCGATACACACTGCAGAAAGCAAATTGACAGACACATCTATTAACGACAAAAAAGTCCCAAAGCAATACTGAAAACTGCAATGATAAATGACTTGCAAGTATGTGCACAGGATGCAAGGAACTCATCTCAAAAAACAACAAGCAGTGCTATATATAAGCACAGATTTACACAATTTCGTTACCTTTGCCACACAAAGGTACGTGCAGCGATGGAAGGACGGGTTATTGTAGGTCAAATGGTAGATGGATGAATGGCAAGCCGATGCATTCCTACTTGGATAAAAAAAAATCAAGTAAAAACCAAAATGTATGAAATAAGGACTATGGTTTGCAAGAAGCCAATCACTGCAAGCAGCGTGCTTCTTTTATGTAGTCCCCAAGCCTACATTCGTACGGTACAATTCCGTCCAATTCATGAGGGATTTTACAAACATTGCCCATGGACGCAACTTAGATGTAGTTTCATACCCTCCCTGAGCTTCCACCGATTCACAAGTGGGTCTTTTTGCTATAGGTAGGATGGTGCTCTTAATGCAGTTCCTCAGCTTTCATGAACTACCATCCAAATCACAAGCAAGTCCTTTTTACCAAAGGGTACTTCCACACAGTCCATGAGCTTTCTACGCTTCCTTTTACGATCACAAGCAAACATAGGAGCCGTCATGTTTGCGCTCTATTGATACAAACAGGGCGGAGGTAATAATATGCTTTCAGTTTGAAAAGATGAACCAAAGGGTCTTGCCTTGGTTTAATATTGCGTACATGAGGTCTAGATGTGCATTTCAATCTGCATGGTAGGTTCTCTGAGATCATGGATATGGACTGAATGAGGAAAGACAGGGTCAGAATGGCAAACAGCCAGACATAACATCATAACATCTTCTAAGTTTGACAAGATGCTTCAAAAACTATTTTTTTCACAGGCGCCAGGCTTTGGCAAGTGGCAAAAAAAACTGACAATCCAAATTACACTATATATTTCTGACATGTGCATTAAGATTTACAATATAGCTCTGTGGAAATTTGATAGAAACTAGTCACAGTTATGTATTACTCACCTTTAGGTCTGTACTGTAACTGTCGGTGCAGCTTAAGCAAAGGAACAAAAGCTTGCAATTGCAATGGGAAATAATGGAAAATTTGTGAGAAAATTCAAAGTTTTGCCTGCCAATCTGTACCTACGTCTGAAAACCTGTTATGCTGCAAGTGCAAGGGATGAATTCTAGGGAGCATCTTATCAAAGCTGGAGGAAACTTCCATGATATAAGCCAATGAAAAAACAAGGAAAACATGATTATTAGGCCAAACAATGAAGATGGCTCAGGAAGTAAAACTGAAGCAAGAGGTCTCTCCATATAATATATGGAATTAAACTTTCACAAAATGGAATATCCACTAAAAAGAAAAGAGAAAATTTGGGTTTTGACAGAAAATGCAACAAAAAAAAAGGAAACACAGAAAGAACACAAAAAATGATAAAATGACAAAGTGGACTCAAGATTTCACAAAATAGAAAAAAATCACGGCTGTAGCTTTAGAGAGCAATTCACTCCCTCAAAGTTTGAAGTTTATTTTCTTCATTGCCATTGTGCAAATTACTTGGGACGACTGTTTTTTAAACAACACTAGTATAGAAAACAGGAGGCGACTGACACCTTAGAAGCAGCCAATCAAGTTCTTTCATCATTACCGCATGCTAATGTCGTGTACGACCTTCAAGAACTGCCGGTGAATGATCATAGAATTTTGACCTCTCGAAGTTAGGTCGATGGACTTTTCGGCACCTGCAGCACTTTTCGATAGAGTGTATCCTCAACACCCCTCACTCATTTTTGTGCATCTTAACGAATGGGCCCCCTGGTATGAATGTAGCCATCAGCAATCTTCTGAACTTGAATTAGTAGCCTCCATAAAAACAATGTTGTTTGTTGTTCATGGTGCTACCTGCTGGGAGATCCAGGTGCCGGAGAGTTTGTTGTGGAAACATTATTTTAATGTGGTTGAGGCACTGCTTCACTCGGTTCACCGGGGTCACATCGCCCCGAGGAAGACTGAAGTCAACATTAATAGGGATGGGACCCCACTGTAAGCTAGGGTGATAAAATGACCTACTATTAATGTAAACCTGTCATGTCAGAAGAACATTCAGTTCTACAGAGAGGCACCAAAAAAAAAAAAAGTGCAAAGAGGGAGACTTTCAGAGAAATTTATAATAAATGCCCTGAGATCACAGAGAAGAGAAGCATAGGTCAAGGTTGGACCACCCATTGATAAAAACCAGTTTAAAACATTTTTAGTCGCAACGGATGAAATGCTTCGAGTCATCGAAATCGCTAGCCTAAGCACGGCACAGCAGGAGGCCAAAACAGTCGAAAGCTTAAGTCTCAAAGATTTCAAGCATACATCTATGGAAATTATGCATCATTATGCATCGTAACTGCCAGTGTTCAGGAAGACTAACATACCATGCATGGATGGCTACATTCACGGCATATATACTTGTTACAACCTACCAATGATATCTTCCCACATTTTACACTGGATCAGAAGCACTCCTTGTATTTTACTTGAAAATGACATTCAAAATTTTGGATGCTATTAACTGACAAGGTTGGAGTTAATGCAAATGGCTCATTTAAAAGACCGCATCAGACAATGGCACAAACCAACCTCACATACATACATCTTCCTTCAAATTATCATTAACACGTTTGAGCACACATTATAATGGTAATGCTATGCGTTGTTAAATGCACTTTAGTGCCAACAGAGGAGAGCTTGTGGATGTCATCATGTTATGGTACAATGAGGTCGAGAGGCTGTACATTTGTGCATGTTGAACAGGTACAATCACATTATTGTACTGCATTCGCTTTCGTGGAACATTCCAAGTCAAATCCTGGCTGGTTAGAAAATTCATTCACGCGTTACAGCACTAAACCTGTCACCACAGAGTTATACGCACCCTTTTATTTCCTCACTACTGAGGAACTCGAATGGTGGGCATTCCCAGGTGACTATATTTACCCCTTGCTCACACTAATGCATTGTTTGAACTGACACAGAATACACCCCACAAAGTTCTAGCACCGCGCCCTCTTCACGTAGTCTCGACCTCGTTTGGCGCACAAACATGTTGGCATCTCTAAAGCAAACGCTAAACGAGGGCAAGTCTAGGCTTAGAGGGCACGTTGCTAGAACTTGCTTCGGATGCACGTTGTGCGAGGTCAAACAATGCATTAGTGTGAGCAAAGGGGTAATTATATGTCTATGATGTGAATTCCTTGACCTTTGACACTATAACCAGCAATGCCATAGCCTCTGCAAATCTGAACCAAAGTAAATGTAGGGATTATATAGTTTCAGATATTGAACTATCATCAAAATTACTTCTATCACACAGACATCATAAATTTTAAGAAAGCTGTATTAGATTAATCAAATGTCGCAGTAGTTGGGCAACTTGTAAGAGGCACTGGCTGCTTAATACAACTGGCTATTTGGCATGGCTGCTCCAGTTATTGAATGGCCAGTTGTTTCACTTGCAACTGCTGCATTTCAAATTTTGATTCCTTTATGCTACTTGATGCGATGAGGCAAATGATCATAACTGTAGATTCTGTATCATTTGATATATACGTTTTGAAAAAATAATATCCACTGCACTTAATAATAATACCATCCTATTTCATTCTACAAACATGATCCCTTTAAATGTCCCAGGTCAGTTCTAGCAAAGTAGTAGCCCCTACAACAAACACGTATTACTCATGCACCAGCTCTGACTTCATTCATGACACTCAAAATCTGTAAACTATTGACAGGGTGACTATTAACAGTGTTAACGTTAAAAAACGGTACATACCAACACCTGCTTGGAAGCTCCGTGCTACAGTATCCCCAAACCAACGTAACTACACAGGTGGGTACGAGGCCTAGCCCGGACCCAACACACACGTGTCGAAAAACATGTCAAAAGACACGAAAAGAAAAGGATACTCATCCAAAACAGGCTCCAAGATGAAGGCAAGGATGAGGAATCCTAGTAGATCGATCAAGAAAGTTGAAAACTTGACGATGGCAATAGAATTTTACAGATGCAAAAGCAGTGTAAGAGCTTCACTGGCAGACCAAAAGGCTGGCAATTACGGAAGGGCGGTGACCAGATACACACACACACACACAAATTGACAGATGCTAGACCATGGTCAATACGGTCATGCATAGGTTATATGAGGTGAGGGAGTACGCACTGTGAATTCCCCACAACTCACTGGTGTGGGTATTAACAAGTGACTATACTTACCCCTTGCTTACTCATGCATTTAAGGGAAATAGGGCATTTGTTTTAGAAAAGACATCCATATTTTTTAAACCAATGTTTGTGGATGCAGAATGATAGATTATTCAAAATAAGGAAGGACAGTGGCCTTCTCTTCAAGAAATAAGCTCCTCACAGATAGAAATTCACTTATTTGTTGCTCGACACTAATTTGTTCACCCAACCTTTTTAAAATTCAAATGATGCATCTTCCGTTACTCATCACATGCATAATGTTTTGAGGAGATGAAACTTTGGTAGATGTTTACTGATGAAACTGAATGGTTTAATACTGATTACTGCTATTTTCTGTAGTTTGTTATGTTGGTGTATTCTAAACGTCCTACTTCCCTTAAAGTTTGACCTACCATCTTGGACAAAATTGTTGGGACACTTTGCCGTACGTTGCAAATATAATACTGAATTTTAGGTGAGAGGATAACATAAAACCCCGCGCCCCTTTCCAATGTTGCGCTATAGAAGTGAATGTTCCCTTTGGGCAGCAATCCTATAGCCAACACTGAACAGGGGCGCGGGGTGTCCCAAGGTATTTTGTCCAAGATTGTAGCTCAATCACAATTTATGCTGACACTGTGCCCTCTAGAGTAGGGTTGGGCGATACTCTAATGCTCAAGGTGGTACCGGTATTTTTGGAACTGGTTCTACTCTGTACCAATTTAAATTTTCAGTTCCAACTACCAGTACTACCCAGTGCCTTAACACATCCATCTGGTACCAACTAATTTATCCGAACTGGTATCATTTCCAACAATCAACACTAATTATCCTTGAAATGTGCTCTTAATTTCTAACATTTTTAACCTAAAAATTGTCTTAAAATAGGACCATTCTTGGAACCTAACACAAATGATACCAGCTAAAAATTCAAAACATTCAGCTATTTCGTACATGAAACTTCAAGGCTATGTAAACAGCATCAGTCTACAGGACACAACATGTATGTACTTAAGGCTTACTAAAATCCAAACACCTGTTCCTGGTAATAGTACATATGTTAGAAAGTTCCCTGGTGTGTGTTCAAGAAATGTTTTTTGGCTCGAATAGTCTAGAATTAATATGGTTTTGGTGTACAATGTTGAAAAAAATAGCAGTATCCTCACAAACTAAAGTTATTCAAAATCACATAGAAATATGCAAACTAGAAGTTTGCTTTTCACACACTGATGAAGTGGAACATAATTCGCAGCATGCTTGCGTTGTATTGAGGCAAAACACCCCTGCTCCTTCCATGCATACAGTATGTACCCAATGTGTCCTGCACTTGTTGCTGCCAGCCCAATGTGTTCTGGTGTATTTATTCCTGTGGTTCTAAGCTACTGTAGTTTTGATGACAGGTAAATTCAATAGGGCCTACCTTTACGACAGGCCTGTGAAGAGTGCCAGAATTTTACCACATTAATTTTTAATCACAAAAAGCTGTATATTTATGTAAAGCAATAAGTTTTAAGCCATTATTAGGTGTTTACTCTGTATCAACCGTGTTAGGTGTACTAATAGTACTGATACTGGTTCTGAGGACAGGGAAGTACCGGTATCGGTTCTTACTGTTACCGCCCAACCCTACCTCTAGGCCAAGGCCTGCCCTTGTTCGGCTTTTACTCTGGCCGCAACAACATGCTGTATTGATGGGGCTCGACCATAGAGAAAATTGAGTGGAGACAGGTTAGTGGTGAGCAAATTCACAGAAGTTTACACATTGTTGTATCACACTGTACTGTTTGGCCACAAAATGTTCTGGCAATAAATATGTTCTTTCATACATGTTGTGCTGGTAACATTATGGTTGATAATCCGAAAGGAATTAAAGGTCAAACAATAAGCTATTAATAATCAAAATTCAACATTATTTCATACATCAATAATTCATGTAAACACACAAAGTGCCTTCCTTGATGGATGATTTTCCTACGATGATTAAAAAGCAAACATTCACTACTGTACATTCAACCAAGTCATTTTTGTTTTATTTAGCGTATTTCTTTTCTCCTGAAGTGAGTTTTACGTACATTATCTGTGATTGTCTCAACCTGCCTAAGTTACCAACGATGCTGGTTTCGAAGCAGCAAGCTTTGAAAACTATTCTGGAAATGCTCCTGCACCCACTTTAAACAAAATTCAACAAAAAATTGTCTGCCGGTAAATGTTACGTGACATCATAAACAACATTCTGGAGAGATAAATAACAGCCACTAAGCTCAATGCCAGCCAGTTAATGTCACTATGGCTGTAACGATTATGCGGCAAACTTACCGGTTGACCAACTGACTCATCGGTTACTCGTGATTTGTTTCTCTGTATATTTGATGTTATTTTTATGATGTTACCAATCGCACTGCAGAGGTCTAGAGGGCACGGTGTCACAATAAATTTCGATTGCACTTTGAGCGAGGTCAGACTTAATGCATGAGTAAGCAAGGGGTAAGTATATGTCAACAATGTGAATTTCTGCCCATATGAAGTATCATTTTTTCTTCAGCATTCCATTGTGTGTAAGTGCACTCAATATTATCTTTCAAATGTTAGTTGAACATTTCTGTAGAGTTAAATATGCACTTGTCATAGGAGATGTGAGTGTGTATCTCCTTTTCATGGCTTACCTTTCCTATTAAAGGGAGTCATTAAGGTTGGTTCACAAAATTCATGAAATTTTTTCACATCTGTTGAGTACTAAAGGGGATCATTGAGATGATTTTGAAGGGTGTAAGCACCTGACAATACTTTATGATTAGCCTAATTATTCAGGGTTCACATCCAAGAGTTATGGAAACTTTGAAATTTTTTACCCTTAAGTGTACTCTCTGTGTGCATGTGACTAGGCCAAAGGTACTAATACGAAAAGTGTCTGGTCACGAATTCTCAAAAAAAAACGAACTGACATCGTTAACTACGCACTCACCAACCTTCCTTGCATGTGATACATCGGGAGCCTCTTAGTTTGACCATTCGTCATTGGTACGTTAAGGAAACTTGACAGGTTTAGAAAAACTTAGCGAATTTCACGAAACAACTCAATGAGTCTCTAAGTATGTAGCTGGTAAATGGTCAAGCTAAGAGATTCTGAAGATCTTACACACAACTAAAGCAATAATCATAGGGGTGATTAAGGACCACAATCCCTTGTTGCAAATCTCTCTACTATTTCTCACATTTTCAGTGACTGTTTAGGGGTAAAAACATGGCTACTGAGGCTTATCACAAGAATCAGCATGTGAACGTTTCCTTCGAACGTGTCACAAGATGAATAATATCAACTCAATGAGTCCCTTTAAGTCATAATACTTGAGGGAAATATTGCGTTAAGATGCACAAACATGACATGCAAAGAAAACAACCTCAATCGTCGTTAAACCTTTCAGTCTCACCACTTAACATCCACAAACTAATTTCATCACTTCAAAACACTACACGTAAGATAGAGTTAAGGGAGACGCATCATTTGAAATTTTGAAAGTTTAGGTGAACGAATTATTCTTGAGTAACCGGTGCCAGAATTAGTTTCGAGGACGATTTGAGCATTTGGTCAAATGTATGCGTTAGTGAGGCAAGGGATAAGTATATGTCTACGATGTGACTAACTGAATTCTCTCTGCAAGAGAGATATTTCTAGAAAGACCACCTTCCTGGCTTGTTTTGAATAATCTATCAGTTTGTGTCCATAAACAACATTACACTAGTTTTAAAAAGCCTAAAATTAAATATTCCCCTTTAAGCTGGGGGGACCACCTTCAATAACAAGTAATGTTCAAACAACATAGCATTTATAAAGTCTGCAAACATTTTTTACTCAGCTACGAAAGACGAGTCAAGAATGACATTTCATCATTTCAATTTTGTTTTGTTTCACACATCCAGAGCCCTATAAGTAATTAATTTACATTGTTAGTCACTAGTTGGTGTTTCTCTACCGTGCTACGAGTGCCAGACTGGTCTGTGTCGCTTGGGACGGACGTAAAACCTTGAATACGTAGCCGTAGCTCTTTGACCGTGGAAACAGATCGATAAGCGCCACAGAGAGAGGGTCACCTTGAAATGAACTGGGGCAAAATTAATGAAAATGATACCATATTGTAGCAATTCTACGAAGGCTATCAACTGACAAAATAGATACTGAGTACTTTCTGAAGGCCACATAACAATAGTCAGTCCTTGTGATTCTAAGCACGCTCCTTTTGGAACTTGACAATGTGCAACCAATGAGAGAAAATTAGAACATTGGGGAAAAAAACCATGGCAACCAAAAGCAGGTTACTGTCATCGGCTCAAATTGTCTGAATCATCAATGGTAAACTTATAAAGTATTCAATTTCTTTTCTCTCTCTTTTTTTTTTTTCTCTTTCAGCTGAAAGAGTCACTAAGATTTTAATTCTAAACTGCAGCAATCAGCTGCATGATATGAAATTTCAAGTACAACGGGTAGACTCGGTGAGCTACCACGTGAACCAAATATCGAAAAAGTTTCAGTTCTAATTAAGAATTGTATTGTCCAGTGCGATACTTAAAAAAAAAACGTCATAAATCTGAGTACCGTAGCTAAACAACAACTTGGTGTCATCTTATTAAAAGCCCATTACTGGATGTCATTACAATAGTTAAAGATTACTGTAAGGACTGTATACGTGGGAATCACTGAGACCGCAACCTACACAGTGTGAGGGTGGAAGTGAAGTGTGTGAGACTAATTCCACTGACAATGACATGTAGGTGATTGTCTGGCTGTACAAAGGTTACAATAACAACACCACGAAGAATTATCTTCAATGAGTGTAATGTTGAACACCTTTTTCAAGTACTCCTTTGTTTATACCTACGTACATCAGACCTCCTCAATTGGCGTTGGTGTACTGAAACACACTGAGACAATACTTTAATACTTGTCCCATCACAACCACACCAACTTTGGCTTTGACAGACCTTAAGCCCTCTAGAAAATTTATTTAGGCACATTTCATGGATAATTTAGAATCTACTTTTAATCAACTCTTTCCTTTTCATTGCTCTTTGCCTGTTTTTACTGTCTTCTACTGCCTTGCGAGTTCTTTGTTACTTTTGGGGTAGGGGTGGGGTGGAGATTAGCGAACTTGTCAACGGAACCCTTCTTTCATATCCATGCAAACAATTGAATAATTATCTGCAAGAGAGAGAAAGACTTAATAATCACCAATGGGTCTGCCCTGCCCAATAAACAGGCTTGTACAGACAAGCCACCCAAAGACAATCACACTCTTGATAGATGATAACAAGGAATGAGATGTACTAGGAGATTGTGAACAAATACTATTAATGAATTAACAGAACTAAGACAAAAATAGGTCCATGGTAACGTAGGTCAGAAGAAAATGTTATCACAAAAAAATGGAAGAGTAACATAGAGAGATCTCTACATAAGAGTGTTCTCAGTTGTGTGATAACAGGTAAATGAGTACTGAGCGTGCGCTAGACTGACGACAGGGGTACGAACCAATGACAAGGGTGACGCATCGACGATAAGGGTGTGTTTGCCACCTTTTTTCTTTAACTGATGACTCCTTCCAATTCTTTCCTCCCCCCCGCCCTTAATCCAGCCTCTACCATTGCCCCATTTGAACACAGACTGAGAGACTTACCGATCCGATTTTGCTTGCGGTACGGAGTGGACGGTTTCGTGGGTACTGCCTCCTGAGATGTGTTTCCTTCTGGCTTTGACGACTTTGATTCTTTGTTTGTGGGGTAGACACTGCTACCGACTCCACCTCCTCCTCCTCCGCCTCCCCCTCCATTGATGACTTGGTTTGGTAGGTTCCCAGGAGCAGCGGCAGCAGAGCAACCATTAGTCAGGCTAGTAGTGGTCTGCCCTTCCATCATTCTAAATGTGTGTTTGTTTGTTGCCCTCACTATGATTTAAAAAGAAAGTGAAATTAAAGTGTAATCAATGGACATTTGTTTTCTTTTCTCTTTTAATGAACTGCCACAGTGAGGCACGAGAGATTTACAAGCATCAACGATGAAGAATCATTTGAGGTCGCACATCTCTCACCTAGCGAGCAATAAGAGGATCAACAATAAGCTTTCGAGTGGTAATCACCAATATGTCGTGGCATTTGACAAGTTTTGAGATGATCTCAAAATAGGTCAGTGCCTTGTACTATTACAAACCAAATAAAAAATGTGCCGGCTTTGAAAGTATCAATACATAATATTCAAGGTTACTTTACTTTCAAGGGTATGCTTCAGTCATAACTGGACTTTGATTTGGGAATGCTCATACACAGAATTAATGAAAGTTAAGATTTGATCCATAGCAAAGAAAACATAATTGATTAATACTTTTATCACTAACCAATTAACAATGTAAAGGTCATGGCTGAATAACATCATAGTCAAACTAAGGAATTGGCATATTCGGAACAAAGCAAAAGTTGCAAGTTTGGTGTAAAACTTAGCAGTGACTTTCAATAAATTTCAAAACCAATCTGAGCATTGTATTACACTTTTTTCTTTCCATTTCCCTGTTAAAGAAGCTGCATCAGCGACAAATATGAATATTCCTGCAAAACGACATACCGAACATTAATCAGTACGTTAAATGGTCACACACATGTTAATGTATATTGGGATACATCTTATAACCTAAATATGTTCTATTCTACATAAAAGATTAATGATTATACACACACATTACAGCAACAAACATGGATCCAACTTTAAGAGTTTACACACCACAGTATCTGGAAAACATCATTTAAGTTTACATTATGAGCTTTAGCTAGTCCGATTCCGATTTGACGGTTCAATAAAAGTCCAGAAAGCATACCTTTCTGCTTTGCTTTCTTGGAAGTTGCGATAAAGTCCACCATACTAGGAATATTTATAAAAGTCAAGATACTGAATAATAGGACCAGCTTTTGAAGCTCGATCTAACTGAACACTGGTCACTAATTTTAGCGTTGTGTTCGTATGCACTTACTAATATTCCTGCATTCTTGTGTGTAACACCAATGTGACAGATGAAGGAATATAGATCTGAATTAGGCATTGTGCATAAATTAACAGCACATCTGTGATTGGCTGAATTTGAAAGAGTGGTTGCATGTCATTAACATCAAAGAAATTGTGAGGCAGACATTTACTTGAAGTATATACGTTAATAACTCACTAATTAAAATTCATTTGTATGAAAAAAAAACCAAGTGAATGCCTCAGACTGAATGTTGACATGAGCATGAACATTGCAACTGCCGGGACACGATGAACTGGGTTGAAATGACAAGCGTTCTTCCAGTGCACAAAATGCTGCTTTAAGACATCCCTAGATATATTGTAACATTAATACCTTTTGTTTTTCATGAAAGATTAATGGCGGTGATTAAACCAAATAACTACAGAGATAAAGTAGCTGAGAGTGACAGGAATGTTGACCTGACGAGGAAGTGACCTACTAAAAGGCAAATCAATCGATCAAGGTTAACCTTGAATAAAAATGTGGAAGAGGGAGAACCTTACTGAATGCTGTGAAAACATTAATCTTATGTAGAACAACAACTTCAAATGAACATCCTTGGTGAATTTAAATGAGAAAAACAGAACTAGTTCTTTCTCTTTTTAAAACCAATTACAAAGAAAAAAAAGAGATAACCCTGAGAGAAGAACTGTCTGATTTAATAAATGTCACAGATATACTCTAATACAAAGAGAGATTTAATGAGATAACAATTGCATGCATGAATAACGAATAAATACGCTCTGACAGCCGATAACACCTCTTGGTCGGTCCATCAGAAAATTTGTGAACACACTGAAAAAAGGTTACATGAATGCCTACCAACTAGGCTTCATTTATTAAACTAGGACAACGTAGTTCAAAGTTAAATGTTTATTTCTGTTATAAGAATGAATTACAGATTACTTGAGTAGCTATCCCAAGGCTGAGCTGGTTTGAATATTTATAAACAACTCACTTACTTGTCTCAACACAGCGATTGCACTCCATCTACCATGCTAAGAAAGCTGTTAACCTTTAAAAGTGCCTCTAATGCTGTCCGGTCTAATACTGAACTAGCATCTCCATCCCATTCTGCCATTTCTATGTGCTAAGAGTGTTAAAGTGAGGAGTGACGTAACATCTGATAATCAAAATAACCAGAGGGAGAAGTGTCAGAATCGATTTCGAGTGCACTTTAGGCAACGTGAAACTAAATACGTTAGTGAAACAAACAGCAAGTATATGTTTATGATGTGATTACCCAGAATCCCCACAACTCACTGGTGTGGGTATTCACGAGTGATTATACTTACCACTTGCCTAATACATTAAAGGGTCCCATTGTGTTGGTGTTAATATGTTTGTGAGGATTTTGAAGGGAGGGTACAAAAACATGCTAAGCAAGGGGCATTACATGAAACAAACAAGTTCAGATCAAGTTCAGATCAAGGTAAATTTGACTCATAAGGAACTTGAATTTATTATTTATGCTAAACAATGTCCTCGGTGCAGGTTCTACAGGTACGTAGTATTTGTTTAAAATTAAAACTATTTCATGCCTAAACTTGTACTGTATACTTTTAGGGTACAGACTCTTGTATTCCTTGTCAGCATCGCTGCCTGAACTACAGTCTACATTTGTCTTTGTCAAAATCGTGTGAGCAAGTTTGTGCCTTTTTGAAACCTGCAAAGTGCACTATAGGACACTCCCTTACAACCTGAAAACCACCTCGAAGATTGACGTGAGATGCTCTGGTAGGGAATGACAGCCTGAAGTAATGTGATCATGATAAGGATGTAATCAGCACCGTTCATTAAAGCCCAACCAGCTAGATTATCAGGGTTTTGTAAGAAATTAAGTGGGGTACATTCCGGCCGAATGCATGCCAGTGAAATACCCATTGAATGTGGCGGTACGTGAAAGGCTCAAATTTCAGTGACTGTCACCCACATTTACTTGCAGGGGTCGCAAAATCGTATCACTGTTTGTTTGCTTGTTTTTTTTTATTTACTTCTTGGTAAACTTTTTTAACCAGAATGCAGAAATGCATTGTTGTTTCGATGATCAGTTTAAGAGAATTTTTTTCGATTGTTTTTATGTCTTACAAACATTGTTACTTATTTTGATGTTCCCTTCTCAGCATGTTTTTTATCTTTCTACTAAAATGCTAATTTGTGTTTGATGTGCCCTGCAAGGTGCGCAGCTTTTGTGTACACAACTTGAAGCGCAATTCTTGGAATTTTCTGTAACACCTAACCATGGACTATTCCAATTTCATACTTCTAACTATAGCATGTATATTGCAACCATCCATCAGGCAATGAAGCACAAGCCATTGTGTGAAGGTTAGAATATGTTTGCAGTTAAGTTGCGTTCTCTCTGATCAACTACCTGAGCAAGCGAGCAGGTATCAATTGCTTCCTTCACACGGCTTTACTTTTTGCTAAATATTATCCACTTTTCTAAGTGTACCTGGTATGTTTGGTATACATGTTAGCTGTTAAGTTTGATACCGTCGGTGTAGGTGTCAATGCCATGCTATGTATGCCAGGTATAATGACGCAGTGTATTTACAATGTTTTCACAGTCTGACCCTTGTTGACCTCAAGTGAAGGTTGACCTCCATTAAAATAATAGCTTTCTTGTACTCAATAAGATACACCTACACATTTCATATGACATCTGTTCAGACTTCTCTTCTTGAGATATCATGTTTACAAGGTTTTCTCAATTTGACCCCAGTTGACCCCAAATGACCTTTGACCTCCACAAAAACAATAGGGTTCTTCTACTCAATGTGGTACACCTACATACCAAATCTGAGATCTGTCCAAGCTTCCCATCTTAAGATATCATGTTTACAAGGTTTTCACAATTTGACCCCTGTTGACCCCATATGACCTTTGACCTCCACCAAAAACAACAGGGTTCTTCTACTCAATGTGGTACACCTACATACCATATATGAGATCTGTCCAAGCTTCCCTTCTTGAGATATCATGTTTACAATGTTTTCACAATTTGACCCCTGTTGACCCCAAATGACCTTTGACCTCCACCAAAAACGATAGGGTTTTTCTACTCAATGTGGTACACCTACATACTAAATATGAGATCTGTCCAAGCTTCCCTTCTTGAGATATCGTGTTTACAAGGTTTTCACAATTTGACCCCTGTTGACCCCAAATGACCTTTGACCTCCACCAAAAACCATAGAGTTCTTCTACTCAATGTGGTACACCTACATACTGAATATGAGATCTGTCCAAGCTTCACTTCTTGAGATATCGTGTTTACAAGGTAGGGCGTCACAAACATACATACACACACACATACACACATACACCCGTACACACATACATACATACACACCCATGCATGATTACAAAGGTTACGATTATCATCGAAACCAAAAAGTGCAACTAATAGAGTACATTACTAGACAGGACAAATCTCATATTTTTCGCATACATGTAGGCAAAAACAAAAGTTGCTCACTGCATGAACTTCTGCTATCTGTAAATTATAGTCATTAGTTCCAGAAATGCAAAGATGTGCCAGCTAAGAAATGATGTATTTTAAGATAACATGAATCAGACAAGTTCTGTTAGCTACCTGCATACATGCTAGTAATATGTTAAATAATAGTATATAGAGATCTTCTAGTTCAATCTGCCTTTTTCTCAGAAAGTGCATGTTACATGTACATGCATATATCTGCACTTGTGCCTTCAAGGTTGGGTTGGAGTTTGTCATTTTAAGTTCACCTTCAGCAAGATGTAGAGTTGATTACACATGCTAAACCTTAGCTATTGTAACTCAGCCTCACATCTGATATATCTTAAATGTACATACAATATAGGAACAAACTGTGCAATATGCAGGTTCCAAGGTAAAATATTTGCATGGTTTCGCCCCGTTTTCGTTTGCCTTTAAATATCCATGTTTATATCAAGTACCTCAGCAGGGTGTATGGTAGACATGTACACAGCACCATAACATTGTTATTGTTCAGTAATAACAGTCTCGCAGTAATTGATACTGTCAATTGGGTTTACATGGAGAGATCGGAAGAGAGTGTTTGCATCGGGTTCCCGAGTACCCAAACGATGATGTAAGGACCCGTTTCTGAAATTGCTTCCCCGATCTAATGTTTTACTTACGTACTGTATGTGAGACAAAATTCAGCTCATTCTTAGATCTTACCATAAACAACTTCATTGTCATATCCTTACGGAAGGTACTTCATGCTAAACAAATGTGCAAAGCAAAATGTCACGTTATGACATCTTATTGGACTCGAAGCCAATATGGAAGTTACACTTCTGGTACCCTGGTACTTTTCTGGTACTGACTCTGGAACGGTGGGAATGGGGGGGTCCAAAACTTAGACCTGGTCCACGGATAGTTCTACCAAAGCAGCAGTAATGTTGCGTGTGCAAAGATCCATAGAGATTTTGGAATTTGGAACTGAGCACACACAGAACCACAGACATACAAATTCCACAATAGCCACGGTTGAGCTTCACGTGGAGACAGTGAATAAAACTTAGTGGCCATCCGGCACGACCAGAATAACAGCAAGGTAATCCAGAACTGTCAAACAGTGTATAGCAGGTAGAGAAGAGGACACCTGGAATCTTGGCAACACTTCAGAAGTTTGATAAGGGCATGATAAGGGCAAATTTATGAATACTTCTGTCAAGTTAAACATACTGTGATCAGTGGCGGCGCTCCGGGCGGGGGGGGGGGCATGAGGGGGCATTTCCCCCCAGATTTTTTCCTCCCCCCAGATTTTTTCCTTCCCCCAGTTGCCCCCCCCCCAGTTGCTCTCACCCTTCCTAATCAGATCTTGTAACTCACTCAAAATTAATTTAATCACAAAACTATGTATTGGCATTGGACTGAATAAGAACAGCTTCCGGAGAACCATGATTGATAAATGACTAATTTATGTTACACAGGCTGCCAGTTTTATATCATGCCCATAGCCACTTCAACAGTAGGCCAGCCTGGTCAGACAAATTTTCTCTGGAATGTTTACCGTCCAGCATAAGGGAAGGGTTGGTAGGTGGTTGTTTTCCTAAATATAGGAATGTCGTTGTTTTCCTAAATATAGGAATGGAATGGAAGTGTATGTAGCCTATGTGTGTGTGTGAGTGTGTGTGTGCACTCGGTGGCACCGCGTAAATGTGAAATAGTACCCCCAAAGAAAAAAGATGGGAACCTTGGAGTACGGTCAACCGAAAAAATGAATAATATAAAAATAAATAATATGCCTCTCTTGGGACTTAATTTTCCACCCAGAGATATGCTTAAACGTCAGAGCTTCCCGGGGCTTCGCCCCCTGGACCCCAACCAGGGCTTTGCCCCTGGACCCCACCAGGGGCCCTAAGGCGGACCCCACCAGGGGCCCTAAGGCGGGCCCCTGGACCCCACCCGCAAGGCCTCGCGCTTCGCGCTCAGTTTCGCGCTGCGCACGAAAATCTTTGCCCCCCAACATTTTCCTCTGCCCTCAGTTTGCCCCCCCAGTCTGACATTCTGGCACCACCACTGATTGTGATAATGCTTTCATATTTTTAGGACTTTAAATGTTTGTTAGGTGATCAACTCATAGTACCCCCATGCTACTGTTTTTCATTCATGTAGTATGGATGACAATATTCTCACGCTGGCGTGAGCTCAGTCTAACCCAATGTTCAGGGTATTTTCTGTACCATCGGTTCACAAGAGCAGATCAAGGTTCCCTCAATTTTATACCGTACTGCACTTATTAAACAAATCAATTTGAAATGGCAAGAAGTGTTCACTCGTTCTTATTTTTATTTTTTTTTTACCCTGCTTACACTCATTAGTTCTAAAAGCATACTTAAGGAGTCTTTCGATCTCCTTTATGGTAACATATTTTTCAATTTATAGTAAGAGAAAGCATAGAGGCAGGAGGACTTTGCCAGCTTCCAAAAAAAAAAAAGTAACACAATCAATGACCCCCATCTCTCACCTAGCCTGCTTTGAGATGACAAGTCAATGATATAAACCACAAACCAATGAACCCAATCAACAACCAATCAACAGTAGCCACACATGTAGCCTATCATAGCAATTGATCCTATAAAAGTTGATCCTAAGAATTATTTATTTCAAAAGCCCCCCCACCCCGGTACCAGGAATATTTACGAAAATGTAAGAAACTTAGGTTGGTGATGTATAATAAACATTTTGATATCACAACAACAGTCAATGTTATGCAATAAGCAGACGCCTACTAACGAAATCAGAAGGTCAGCAAATTTCTGCTCTTCGACGCTGTACCGTCTTACAACGTTCAACTTCCTGTCCCTTTAACTTGATAATTAAAATGCTTTTCGGTACCAGCAGAGTATTGGCAGACAAAAGTAGTTTATTCTTGCTGGTAGAATGTTAATACAGGAAAAACCAAACACGTGAGGATGGAGAAAATTGGAACCAGTGTAGGAGGTGAAGGTCACGGTACTTTTATCACATAAAGAGGTATGGACTGTTCAAGTTAAATTCATGGACCTACCTGGACACAGCCAAACATCAAAAGCAAAAGTATGCTCGATCAACAGAGATGCGACAAACTGGCTGGCCATTAGTGACAATGACTGAAATTTGTGAAAGAAGATTTAAAGGCAGGAGAACACCAGCTACAGTAATATTCTCCACAACTCACTGGTGTGGGTATTTACAAGTGACTATACCTACCCCTTGCTAAAACTAGGCTCAATAAACCCCAAATCAATTGTTCTCACACCATGCCCTCTAAGCTCTAGTTTTTCCTTGTTCAACTTTTGTTGAATAGCACACATGGTTTTCCTATGACCCCAGATTTCTCAAGTGGGAATTAAAAAAAAAAAACTTTTTCAGTCTTCTTGTTTGTTCTTAATTCATTTAGTTATAAATATGTGCATAATGGCACGGTAAGCTGTAACTGGCCTCATTACACACACAACACAAAGAAGTGAAATCCTATTGAATATATCTCCAAGAAGACTCTGGCAGAATTTAAGACTTTTTAATGAGAACATTGGAATTAATAAACACAAGAATGCTCAAGGCCGTTTCTTATTTTCGACTCCTAGAAAAACTGTGTGTGCGAGCGAATGTCTCATAAGGAACAGCTACAGCACAGAGGGCCTGGTGCGAGAACAATTTATTCGGGGTTGATTGAGCCTTGTTTAACAATGCATAAGTGTGAGCAAGGGGTAGGTATATGTACACAGGGTGAATTCCCCAAAACTTCCTGGTTTGGGAATTCGCTAGCGACGTACTCACCTCATATAACCTATGCATTATCCTATTGACCATGGTCTAGCATCTTCGCTTTCACTCTGGGCTCCTGTGGTCTGGGAATTACAGAAGGACGGTGACCAGATACACACTCACACACACACACAAAATTGCCAGATGCTAGACCATGATCAATACAGTGCATAGGTATGAGGTGAGGGAGTACGTGTTGTAAATTGTAAGTTTACTTTGTATTCCTCCACTTTCTCAACCAAGACATCCTGGGAAAAAATTTTCTTAAAGGTGTGGTGACATGAAAATGACATTTTGAGGTACTGGGTGCAGTAGGCATTCAAAATGTTGAAAATAGCCACAAACTGCGTCAAAATCTGTCAAAAATTGACAAATTTACAAGCAAATTAGTGTCTCACAGCTGTGTCATGGATAAACATTGGCTAAATATGCACATTTGTGAAGTCAGGAGAGGGACTCCCAGGATATGTCTTATGTTAATCCTTTGTTTATGTAACCTTTATTTCAAGGTCATTTGAGAATTTTATATGCCCAGAGGGTTTTATTTTGGAAGCATGTGTTTTCTCCTTCAAAAATATCGATATCACGCACCACTGTGAAACTCAGTAATTAAGTAATTAAGAAGCAAAATATATAGGGTTAACAAAAGAAAAACTGACACTGTGCAACACTCCACGTCATCTGTTTAGCATTTTCTTGAAACTTTGAAAAGTCATATCTCAAAAACGGTAATAGATATACACAAAATTCCAACGGATTTTCACTGAGGGTTTTACTTTGTAATGTTTGCATGAAGGAAGCTCTTTTTTGGAAGCATGTCACACGTCCTTTAAATAGGACATGTATGCTATGAGCAGATCATGTTGTCCTTGATATCTTAACTGAATATCAAAGAGTTCAGTTCACAGGTAGGAAACTATAGAAAGAAAACTGCTGTAAGTTGCAAATTACCTGCATTGATAGTGTACAGTGAATTATTGAACCTATCTGTAACTAAATATCTTAAAGGAAAGAGGTAAAATTAAGACAGATTTTATGATAGAAGTTAAAATGAAGTCACTGTGCAAATACAAGGAATGGGGGTCCCTGGCCTTCAGACTAAAAGAAAATTTCAGACAAGATGATCAGAAGAGAAGAATTTGGTAGTTTCAAGTGTTGATTTATTGAGGCTATGATACAGTACACTCATTCACCGGTACCAAAAAAATTTTCATGGAGCAAATTAACTGAACTTATTTTGATCTCCGTGATTGCCTAACAGCTGCAAATTGCAATTGATAGGTGGTGCTCAAGGAATAATATGAAATAGATTGAAGTTGGTAAATTGTTTTATATGAGTATTCCCATAAGTGGATTTCACCTTTGTAGAACCCCCGATTTTCCAAGTCACAAAATGGGATATTCTGTTTGCCACTTCTAACATTCCGTGTTTTTCCTTTTTTCAGCTCTCCAATATCCATGAATTTCCATTTTGGACATAAAAGACAATTGCCAGTTTCCATGATCTTCCATCAGTCTTGTAAGGATCGCTCTGTATGTGCACAAAAGCTTGCAGTGATATCGAACCCTTGGTATGAACAGTGATAGCGTTAGGGTGAAAACCACTTCGGGGTAACAAAAGTTCGATTAAAAGAAACCATTTGATATTGAGAACTCAACTGCTTCCCACCAAGCTGCAAATTTCATGTGAACCAAACTACATTACATGCACTTCAGAGGGTAAAATGTACCAAAAGGTCTTGTTTAAAAAAAATACAAAGATTGTGCAAAGCCACCGGTAAATTTATTATAATTACATCGTAACGTAGTTAGATGTTTTTGAATTCCAGAGGCTTAAAATACTGAGATTCAATCTTGGATTTGGAGGACTGTAAAGAGGGCTTTACTGAGTTGAGATGAACTGCGGCCCTACAGTAGCATTAACATTACTTATGCCCCTGGTGTGTTTTTGTGGGCTAGCCATACCATAGTCAGTGCTAGCACTCTTGGAAGAGCACACCAATGGCCATAGTGGCACATCAATTGCCCAGTTGCACATCAACGGTCACAGTTGCACATCAACGGTAATAGTTGCACATCAACAGCAATAGTTGCACATCAACGGCAATAGTTGCACATCAACAGCAATAGTTGCACATCAACGGCAATAGTTGCAGATCAACAGCAATACATGCACATCAACGGCAATAGTTGCACATCAACAGCCATAGTTGCTTGCCAAACAGTGAAACCAACGTGCGAAACTTCCATCGCTAAATACTGTAGCAATATGTGCAGTAATATTTGGTTGACTTTAGCACCAAAATATGATATCAATTCAAACACCATTTTAGTTTTTATTAGAGAATATCAACAACTAAGGTGAGTGATAAAAACTGTGCCTCATTTATACCAACCACAAGCATATTGCTACTTGTGCAAAACCATAAAATTTTTTTGTCTTCATTTCCTTTAGCAGCAATCAGTAAATCAACAAGTCTTTGCCATTTTATTGGATTATCATCCTGGCTGAAGAGTCCTTGAATGAAAGAGGCAAAAATTTTGGCCATGTTTGAGTCTCAGGTAAGTTATTTAAAGGGGCTCATTGAGTTGATATCAGTAAAGATTGCGGTGATTTTGAAGTATACAAACACACGACAATACTCACAATTAGCATAATTAATCAAGTTTCACATCCAATAGTTATATGAAAACTGTCAATTTTTTCAAATTTTTGACTGTTACTTGCTCTGATTGTGTGCATGTGAATGTACTAATGTGAAAATGTCTGGTCAGTTTCAAAAACCAAAGTTAATCGTTGGTTACTCACTCATTTATGTTTCAACGTATGTAAAACTTTGGGATCCTTTTAGTTTGACTGTTTGTCATTAGTATGTGTAGGAAACTTGACCGGTTTAGAAAAATTGAGTGAATTTCACAAAACAACTCAATGAGCCTCTTTAAGTTAGAGGGAGACGTGAAATGAGATAGAAAGGAATACAACCTTTGAAGAGCTTCATAGAAGTAGCATTATAAACACACTGCAGACCAATGAATGGCCCACCAGTGCATTGTGGGATACCCTCAGGTGGTTCATAAACAAAGCAATTTAACGATCCAAAGGGGCAAATAACAGACAATAACTGCAGATTCCAAAACCCCTCCTGGTGGCTGGATTGCTCACTTTTCATCTATTTGCAGGAGAACTATAGTATATAACTCACACTGTGGTATAAACTAACCCAAATGTAAGCAAACTCCAACCGGGGTGGTATTTGCTAAAATCGCTTACGACGGCAAGAAGAGGCGCAAACACAGTTCAAAATTTATCAGCCTTTGGAATTGGGTTACATTAAAAAAGATTTTTGAATTTTTTCCTCTACACATACATTCAAACTGCATAGGCAGCAAAACTCCACTGCAGAAATACTTTAACAAATAAAATGTAGGTCAAAGGTTATGACCGACTAAATTGAATCCTGCAATTACCTGCTTTCTCTTCCTTCTCATGCAGACATTCAAAACAGCTTGAGCGTCTAAAGGAGCATTTCGTTTCCGTAACAAAATACTGAAAATTAACAAATGTTAAAACAGTTTGTTGCTATTTGTGGTGTTCGCGTGACAGACGCGCCGTACCATTTAGATTAGCACCTGAACAAGCACAGAGAAAGTAAAACTAAACGGGACTATACTCCCCAAAATAAAACTTAATTGTTTCCTTCTATATGTGAGTGATCACAAATATAAACAAAGAAAAATGAAATCTTTAAAGCAGTGTATACGGTTTGCCTAGGGATATCCTAAAACTCCTCTGTTTTGGTTATTTACCAGTGACTTCACTTACCTGTCTCAGCATAATAAATACACTCCCATCTACCGTGGCAAGAGTACTGGTACCTTTAACATCGCTACTGGAGATGAGCGCCCCCTTCCCATGACACCATGGTCAGTCCATAGTTAGTTTAGGTGACATCCCCAAACTCAACTCGTATGGTCATTTACAAGCGAAAAACTTACCTGTTTCCCCACAACTGGATACTGCTTGAAAAGTCTCAGGATGAGACTTCTGAGAGAGATGGGAGAAACCACTACAGTCAGAATTCCTGTATGAATACAATACTTTCAAAATGTGTAAAAAGGCACAAAAACTGAATCTTGTGTGCATTTGGTAATCCCCACAAGTTATTGGTTCCTCACAAATCCCTGGTGTGGATGTTTCACAAGTGACTGTATTTACCCCTCGATTACACGAATGCATTCATTTAGCCTTGCTCTCAATTACCTCCAAAACTAATGCTAGCACCATGCCCTCTGAGGTAGAGCCTGCACTCGATGGGCTGAGGGAAATCAAACAAATCTGACCTAAGATCATCTCAGAACAAGTCGTTGCTACCATTGTAGTAAGCATAGCAACCAGACGATGATAAGTCACACTCCAGTCCAAAAATCTCCTGGCCTTATTGAGTTCATGAACAGGCTATGTGTACTCAAGCAAGTAATATATGCAATGCACGTAATGAGCAGCAGTGTGAAGCTATCCAAACTAAGATCATCTTAGAACACACTTGCAAGACTTCCCTCAGTCTGAGTAGCAGACAACACCCGTATTAAAATGTAAGGACCACATGCAGCATTTAGAAAAGTTAGACTACAGTAAATACTGTGTTCACACAGTAGACTAGTTCTTTAAATTTAAGAAACTTAATTTGGCAAAACACAGAGCAACAGCAACTGAAGAAAGTTGACCTTTGGCATAATTATGTAATGTTTTTTTTTTCTGCTTGCACTTTCACCTGTGCTCCCACAATTAATTCCATAGTAAGTCAATAACCTTGAAACCAAAACAAGCATTAAAAAAAAAAAGCTTTCACAACAGTCTCAACTTCCTGGTTCTAAACAGATACTTCTAAATATTCCCATCTATGATTTAATAATTGTAGGTTTAACACAAAAGTGCAAGCAGGGACTTTTGGAAGAATGCTCACGGAATCCCCACAACTCACTGGTGTGGGTATTCACGAGTGACTATACTTACCCCTTTCCCCACTACTGCATCAGTGTGACCTATGCTCAACTGCCCTCGAAGTCAATTCTGACACCGCGCCCTCCAAGGCCTAGCCCGCCCTCGTAAGTATATGTCTACGATGTGAATTGGTGGACTTTGCATGAGGTCCAGAGACAGTTTAAAGGAGGGTAAGATAAATTTGTAAGTATCAGACATAGAATCCATAAACATGAGGCGCAGCTTTATGGGGATAAACCACTGAAGAAAAATGATTGTTTATAAAAAAAAAATATGGGATATAGTTTCCTCTCTGTACGGGTAAAACCTCAATAGCATGTTCCATTTGGACGTTATGGATTTTTAAGAGATGTGGATTTCAAACAATACGTTTTCATGATGGGAAACTTGTGACATCACACCGGCATAATTACTTCCTTTGTCTTTCATTATAATCTTGGCTGTCTTAAAGGATGTGACCTTCATTTGCAAACTATTTTCAGGTAAATCTACAGTAGCTCTATGCTTAATCAAAATTTTCACTCATGTCAAATTTTACATTGTAACACTGGGTCCAGCTTCAAAGAGTAACAGTAATTTGCTATTATTACATGGCATTTTGCTGACCTTTAAAGGGAAATAGGGCGCATTTGTTTTAGAGAAGACATTCATATTTTTGAAACCAATATTTGTGGACGTAGAATGATAGATTATTCAAAATAAGGAAGGACAGCAGCCTTCTCTTCAAGAAATAAGCTCCTCAAAGATAGAAATTCAGTTATTTGTTGCTCAATGTGAGTTTGTTCACCCAAACTTTCCAAAATTCAAATGATGCATCATAAAATTACTCATCACATGTATAATGTTTTGAGGAGATGAAGCTTTGGTGGATGTTTATTGATGAGACCGAATGGTTTAACAATGATTACCTCTATATTCTTTTGTATGTCATGTTGGTGTATTCTAAACGCCCTATTTCCCTTTAAGGCAACTGGAAATCTTCATTGACCAGAGAAAAGTCTTTCGGCAAAACAGTCATCTATTGAGTTAAAGGAGGAAGGACGTTCTGTTTGAAGGGCAAAAAAATTTGTAATCAGTCATATGCACGAAGCTAGAACGACAAGAAAGGGCCGAAAATTTTAAAAAATGTTGACAGTTTTCACAACTACTGGATTTCAACCTTTGACTAAGCTTTAATATCGCATCCAATTGCCACATGGTTATACCCTTCAAAATCCTCAAAAATTAATTGATATAAATCCATTGTGTCGCTTTGAGTGTACAATGGGTCAGGAACACGTTTTAACACTGACCCCTGAAAGATATCACTGATTCTAAACTGACGATAAAATAACTTTAAAATAGAAATATAACCCTTCTCAGAATCTCACTAACTGCCACCAAAGCTATGATCTAAGGTCTGGATCTCCCTTCTTATCACAAACCCTCTCTATTTTGATCTCCCTTACTACCAACCTATCACCTCCATCTACCAGTAGACCCTTTTCTACCAGTCTAAGAGTTCCATGCTTCTACCAAGTTCAATCAGTACCGGTGCTGTACACAATCACTGAGGGGAAATTCAAATAATAAATTGATCTTTCCCAATAATAGAGCAGACAAGACAGCTTGGAATATAGGTGACCTGGAAAACTATGCCAACAAATTCATATCAACAATAATCCCCATAGTCCATGAGTACCTTGGGAGAGTAGGCCAAAAGTTAACTGCTACTTTTGCACAGCACAGAACAGGTTTGATAATTATGGGACATACAAAGTTAAAGGTCGCCCTCAGTTAACCACAGCAGACTAGGTTCATAGTACTATTCATATGCCATAGCTGTCTGTGTCGTTGTTTCCCAGGATGTGTACATGTGTGCATGCATAAAACCAATGCATGCTACAGGCAGTATATATGTGCACAAAATATCACACAGACAATCCTGCTACGGCAACTGGGAAACACAAACTGCGTGGGGTAATTGATGAGGGCTATTTGAGGCGTTGAGTAAAATTCTGTATGTGCAGGAGACACATTTTAAATACATAGTACAAGTACGTACCACAATAATAACAGTCCCCCAGGATCCATAAACCAAGGGAGTATGAGTGCCACACAAATTCAAGGCTTAATTTTGGTAAATTACAGTTTTCAGAGGGTGCAAATCGCTACAGGAAGATGTCATGAGCAGCAATTCCACCTTAAATACAGTAGCAACTTATACATTAATTCAAAACTAGTTGACATACATCTGTTATCTTAATCCTACAACTCACTGGTCAGTGGGGGTGTTCGCAATGCAAACTGTGCTGGAATTGATGATATTGAGTGTGCACTTTGAGGTGAGGTCAAATGAATGCATTGGCATGCAACTGGTAAGTTTGTATGTGAATGCAAGGTATGTAAGTATATATGTGAACACAATGTAAGTACTGCTATTACTACTTTTGTGAAATTGTTTGCTGATACACATTTTTCTTTTCTTTTTTTCAAGGACCTTTCTGTCTTGGTTGAAAAGTAAGTAGATCTCCCTTGTCAGGATAGTAGACTCAGCCAGTCATACATGTATTTATTCATTCAAATTCTATTGTTAGGAGGTAGGAAAACAAAATACATACATGATAAATTGCAAACTTAAAATGGGAAATAAGGCATTTGTATTACAATAAGAAATCATACTTTTTTAACACCAGCATTTATCGACACAGAGGGGAAGATTATTCCCAGTAAGGAAGGGCAGTGATCTTCTTTTAAAGAAATAAGTTTCTCACAGATCTATAGAAATTCTGTTATAATTTGTTGCTCTAAAAAAAATTTGTCCACCCACACATCAAAAATTTCAAATGATGCATCGTCCGTAAATCATCTTATGCATAATGTTTTGAGGAAAAGGAAGCTTTTGTGGATGTCTATTGATGATCATGAATGGTTTAACAATGATTTAAGCTATTTTCTTTGTATGCCATTTTGGGGCAGTGTAAAGCTACTATTTCCCTTTAAGGAGACCTAACTATATGTGCAGTATCTATAGGCTCCACAACAATGTGTGCACTAGTGTATGCAGAGGGTTCGGCAAACTTCCTCACATACGCTAAACTAAGAACGATTCGTTGTCACGCCTGTGGGTAAGGAACATGGTATTCCTTGAATGACTGTACGTATTACATGGTATTACATAAATGCCTGTATTGAAGGAATATGGTATTACGTTAATGTCTGTACCTAAGGAACGTAAACATGCAAAGCAAAAGGTCAAACAATGATCTCACAATACACTCATAGCCATACAGAGGTTACATTCTTGGGTACCCGACTGCACTATGAACCGTGGATACCCAAGTTTGAATTCTGAACCCAGTGCAAATGCTAGTGAACACCAGGAGGAGTGTGAGACCGGTGAATCCCCACATCTCACTAGTGTCGGTATATTCACGAATGATTTAATGCATTCATGGAACAAGGGGTACAGTATTAGTAGGTCTATGATGTGAATTGCAAGTGACATGTCAATGGAAAACATTTTTGCATGCGTAGCTAAGCCCCATAGGAAAAAGAGCATAGAAGAAAGCAATACATCAGGCTGAATTTTCTACGCTGAAAAGTACTTTGAAAAGTGAATGATGCTCATAACAGAAATGACACAAACTTGAAGACAACTGTTTTCAAGAACAGGTTCAAAAGTAAAAGAAATAACCACATGTAGTAAAAAAATAAGAGAATTTCACCGACGTGTGAATTACAGAGAAAATCACAAAAGGCACCTGGTTTGGATATATAAAAGTGACAAATTTATCTGCTTCTGTACAAAAAATATACCTCCCTCATTTCAGAATTAAGTATAAAACACTCCAAGCACATAGGGACAGTAGAATGGAAAGGGGATGCTAGTCTGGTTTAGGCTGGGTGTATCAGGCAGTAGGCAATGTTTGAAAGGTTGTAAACCAGCTCTCTTGAGACAGGCAAATGGAAGTGCAATTGTTGTGTTGGGACAAGTAAGTGAAGATTGAAGTAATAACCATATACGTGTGACTACAAGATCATATTTGTGAAAGTACTGTGGGCCTCTGTTTAAACTAATGAATAATTATACACAAAACTTTGATTTAATATGAACTAGTCCAGGCTATCTGTTTGCTTTAGATCAGCTACAAAATCAGCCTAGAGTACTCCTTTAATTCCAAATCAATATCGCCTTCACCTTCCCAGTGGTGACCTTGTTGCTTTTTCATTATTCTGGGACAACAGAATATGTTCATTCATCTTCATAAAAGTAATAACAACATCACACACAGAGAGCCATATATTCCTAATATCATACTGTCCCTGGGTGGTTTAATAAAATCTATGTCTTGCTAACCTTGTTTTGGAGGTCATCATAACTTACTGTAGCTTTCCTATCGATTCTGATTTTCTGTCCCCTCTCAGTGACAGACATGTACGAGTCTGTGTGTAGTGGAGCGAAAGTCCAGCTCTACTTGATTCGCCACTTTTTCGAAATTTAAAGCACACGTGATTCAACAAACAGTACAAATGACAACAACCACAGCATTTGCAAATTGCAGGAAAACACTTTACGGACTGTTGATGGAACATTACAGATTTTGTCAATATTATCTGAAACTGTGGTAAGTATCGTATGCAAAAGCCTTTAGGATATGACATCGCTTGACTATACGTAAACCACATACATACTTTGAATAGAAACAATCCTGCATTCAAAAATTTCTGAGAA
Source organism: Stichopus chloronotus (assembly GCA_021234535.1). NCBI lineage: Eukaryota > Metazoa > Echinodermata > Holothuroidea > Aspidochirotida > Stichopodidae > Stichopus > Stichopus chloronotus. The sequence goes on from CM037847.1 coordinate 7,011,668, forward strand.
TTATGCTACAAAGACATGAAGACTTAGTACCTGTAACTTTTGATCCTGTGTATGGCCATATGTAACCACTTTGACAATGAACAGTAAGATATTTACAATATCTACACATTTAATAATACTTTTAATAACCATGTCATAACTGTACTCTATAGATCCTGGAATTAACTTAACATGGATGTACCAAACGAGGACAATCTTGAGCATAGAGGGAGTGGTGTTTGAACTTTCTATTCTGGTACTTCAACGTTATGTTTTGCTAAGTGCATCAGTACTCAAAAAATCCTACACACCACGTGCCCGGAAACACCACAACTTCCTGGTGTGGGTATTCACGAGTGACTTTACTTACCCTTGCCTCACTAATGCATCATTTGACCCTATGCTCAAATTGTCCTCGAAAACCAATTCTAGCACCGCGCCCTCTAAGGCGTCGGAACTCTGTCACTGCAAAGCCTGCCCAGCTCCCGACTCTAACAACTGCAATGTAGTATAGTAGTCTATTACTTAGTGTGGTCAACTTATCCATCAACATCATATCATAAATGTTACCTGCCTAACGAAACGTTTGTAAGCTGAGATAGTGCTAAAACTTCTTTTCTTACAAGGCATGTTCTGTGAGACCCTATCCAGCTCATTTCTACTGTAAGTGTCCAGACTTGGATGGTGCAACAATGGGGAATTACGTATTAATTATCGCTCCTGCCTCGGACTTTGAGAACAACTGAAATCAAGTCGATTTCTAATGTCTCTCTGCCAACAATGTCAACTGTCAATGTCAGTTTGCATGTGTGCGGGCCTAAGCTTACATTTTCCAACTGATATTGCACATAGGATATGAGGTACCTAGAACCTTCGAGAAACATTTGTTATGAAGACTGTTTTCTTCATAACTTGAAAAATATAGAGCATGAGTGAAAAACATGGACAGACTGTACAAAATGAGTTATCTTCAGTATGTTACCTACAGTATAGAGGGCAAAAGGTTGAAGCTTTGAGTACTTTGGATACATGTTTGAATGGATGTATAGTTACAGTCAAACGTAATCAGTCAGAAAGCCACGTGTTCGTTCTTTAGTGAGTGAGTTCCCTTATCGATCAGCGGGTACATCCGCGCCGGTAACAGTCACAGAGTTGGACTACTGTGGACAATAGCAGGGTTAGTGCAGTGTGGGTACAGGAAAACAACAGAACCGTATTTCCTGCACCTTAGTGGAATAAAAGATTTCACATTCCCCCCCCCCCCCCACAAAATATGGGAGGGTAAAGAACCATGTTCCAGATTATTTGTGAACTGTACAATGTACTGTGCACCACTATGTACATACTTTCACACAGAGTAAAAGTTCCAAGTTTTGTACAAACTTATTTCGGGCTCACGTAAAATCTTTTCAGGCTACCACAGTCAGTTACCAAAAGCCTGACAAGGTTGACAGGCTACTTCTTTGAAAAGTACTTTTCGAGCATAGCGATCCATAAGTGTTGGCAGGGGGTAAGTTTATGTAATGCAAATACTAAGTGTATAGAAACCTGTTGTGATATGAATGTATCCCCTGGTAATACAAGAATATTGACAATTATAATACTGCACATGGTTTAAACATTTACATTCATTTTTTTGAGACTGAGCTTACAAACTACTTACTAACTACAATGCTAACTTGTTCGTCTCATAAAAAATTCATTTTTCATAATAATTACTTGACACAATCAGGCATTACATGTAAAAGCACTTGGGCACAAAATACAAATTATTAACAGCGAAATTAATAACCTATGTATTAATACCATAGCCGTGCTATGTCTCACATACCTGCAAAATGAACTCATTTAAGCCAATGCCGCATCAAACTTGTCAAAGCCAAATTTTGAATTCTTCATCAAAGCAGTAAAACAACATTTAGTCAAAGTTCACTGGGTTTTCAATCATTCTGTACATGATTGCACAGTATTTGTACAGTTTTGTGAACTAGGTGAATAATGCGCGTGTGGGATTATTCTTAAGTGCACACAGGAAGCCTAGATGCACAATACCACACAGAGCTTGCTACATCACTTGCATGCTTGGACATGTCTGTGTCATGAAGCAGCACACCATGTACAACACACTGATGCAAATGTCACAAAAACTTACTTGATTTAAATCACATAAATTACAATGTGCATAACAATGTCCCCACTCAAAAACTGAGCCTTCCACCCACACAAGCAATATCTCACTGGTGACCTATAATGGTGACGCTATAGTCCAGTTTAGACCCGTTGAAACAGGCCAGAGCGAAAGCCAAACGATGGAGAGCCTAGACCTAGAGAGTGCGGTGTCAGAATAGACTTCGATCGCACTTTGAGCTAGGTCAAACCTAATGCATGAGTAAGGATGGGTACGTATACATGTCTGCGATGTGAATCATGAGATGCTCAAGATCAAGGAGGTGGTGTGACCCTACAAAGAGCTTATGAAAGTGACATAACATTAACAGATTTAAGCACAAAGGTACTTGAATTTTACAGTGTGAATGCACGAGTGATGGAGACAGGAAAGTGCAGATGGGATGTAAATAATATGTGCAACTGCATCACCCTATCCATGTTTATTGCCCATACCTGTCCAGAGGTACACAAACCATGCACATCTGCAACAATACTGAGCTAAGTATGTGGACGGACTTCTGGCCTCACTTACCCATCTTGACACGACAAACGCAATGTCATATAAGATGCTGGGAGTACTGGTCAACTCCACACTCTCAGCATATCACGATGACAGAGAGCAGAGAAGGTGATTGTACAGGTATTAGAGTGGGATGGTGTCAAAGGCAGTGTTGAGGGTTTACCTCCTAGGGAGGATTCCGAGCCTCTGGGACACGCCGAGATCATTCAACTTGTGTAAATACTGTAAAACTTCAGCACCTTCAACAGACACCAATTTCTGTCCTCCATGACAGAGGATACCAAACTAACCTCCAGGATGAAGATACCGCGGGCACAAAAGTGAGTAGTGTCTGGGTCTTGGCCAGAAATAAGGGATCACCACTCATGTGGACCCCGTGGATCTTGAACCTCGAGTGCGAGCATAGGGTAAGTATATACGTCATAGATGATGTGAATCTATGGTTTCTCAGAGCTCCACAGAATTGCTCGGCACATCGTGCATGGGAAAATATATCTTAGGCATTAAGCTTGCAGTTTGAAAGATTTAGCCCTGCTGCCTTTGGAAATAATTCTCTGGAGCCCACCAAATTTGAACAATGCCACACTTCCTTACCTTCATCTTATGTGGATATGTACAACTGATAGCGTACTAACACTACAACCATTGCACCTCTCACAACCGTGTATGATGACTTGTGACCTCTGACACTGCCCCTCCCCACATGTCTGATTCAACTTCTCACTGGAATAGCACCTCCATTATCGAACAATTATCAAACGACTGCCCTAAAATGGTTACTAGTCACCACAGCATGATGGTGAGAGTTGCCATGGTTGCTATGGAGACAGGTTAGATGAGGGAGAAGATTTTACATACCAATTAAAGCTCTCAACATGGATGCTTACGTTCTCAGCATAGAGCAATGTAACCTTGTTACCTCGGTGATATGAAATGACCTTTGACTCTAAACTACCAAAAGAGTGATATCCCAAAAATGAGACCAATTACTTTATAAAACCAACCATCATAATGCCGTATCTACACACACATGTTCACAGAGAGCAACGTACAGGATACCCACGCCGACACGGCTGTTTGTTAATTTAGTGAATATTAAGTAACCAACGATATATCACCTTATCTTAATTGAACAAAAGGATGTGAAGTACAGAGAACAGCCTATGTGCTATGGTCCTGCAGGAATAACCTTCTTGGTAAATTAGGGAGGATAAAACCAATACACACATCCTCATACAATAAATTTGGAGAGTAGAATGGCCTCCTGGTAATTTTAGACACTGAGCAAACTACTTTCAAATTATCATAACATCCAGATCACATTCTACGTTTACTTGGTTCGTACTTTAGAGCGACTCAGGAATAACAAGAATGGAGCTTAATTTATTACTGTAACCTAGCACAACAATACGAGGTTAGTGCATACGGAAAACAACAGAATGTGTCTCTAAAAGCATCGAAGGAGATAAAACAATGTCAGGGTATGAGAAAGTGACGATCAGTTCACGAAGCACTGTAACATAAAGACCAATGCTGACTGTAAGACAAAATTTTGAGAGAAAACAATTCTTGCAACTTCAAAGCCACACCCATTGCCGCTGGTCTGTGCCAGTCGGGCCTAACTGGCACTAGCTCATGCCGACCAGCATGGAGAATAATATTGCTGACTTCCAAACGGCAGTAAAATTATCAGCTCCAATAGAAATACCACGATTTAAAAATCAAAAGACACCACATACTGTTTGATCATGAATTATGGCTGCAAATCATCTTGCGAATCTGATTTTGAGCTACTTTTCTAAGGTGGACGCATTGGTGCACGATGTCACTGATTGATGGATGAAAATTCATGATTGATCAACAGTACATAAGCACTCAGCATGTATGGATAAAAACATTAAAAATAACATTACCAAAAAAAAAAAACACCATTAAAAAAAAATGGGACAAATGCAAAATATTAATGGCTGAAAAATGAGGTAGATTCCATGGGGGTAGGCACATTTGCCGGTTCAAACAATCAACCAACACTCAGAATGGGCTGGGGACGGCCATGAACATAGTGAACGAACGCCGTGCGTGCACATCTCCCTGCGAGAGCATACAAATGCACAGACACAAGCTGCACGTTGCACAATATGCAAAATTATGCAAAACACGATAACAACCTTCCGGACACGACCATATAATACACAGATCAGCTATGCACGATTTTGCCTATAATTAAATGAAACCAAACAGACTCCCTTCAAGTCCCAATACGCCGGTGTTACACAAGTGACTATACATAGTACCCCTTGGTTACATTGATGGATTGTTCACTTTAATTCAGAAATGCCTTGCAAAGGGTTTTACACAATGCATTAGGGGAGAGTATATAGAGTATGTGTCTCGATGTGAGTATGGTAATGTTTCAGAGCAAAAAAAAAAAACTTAAAAATATGGAAGGCACTTTTCTTAGGAGACTAGCACTTTTTTTGGTGACAGAATGATTGAGGATGATCAAGGTTATAATCCACGCCAGGACTTCTTACGATGAGAGACGGTGTTAACCACAGAGGGAAGTACCTACAGACAGGCGGGGGTCTACTCTCCAAGAGTACATCAGTCATGAGACTGTCTCCATTTAGAGGGCTTGACTAGTGAAGAGACATGTAAGGCATAGACAGCAACATCCAGTCTTAAACCTAAATTACAAAGAGAGACTATGGAAAGTCCACACATAAATTTCTCTTTGATCATTGACATTATAATACTGCAAGATTAGACCAAAAACTTTCCTCGATGGGTTACCATCAAGTGGGTCAGTTACATGTCTCAGAAAGAGAACTGAGCTACACTGACCAGCTTGAGCAATAACTAAAAGCTGCCTCAAATTAGTCAAAGTCTGACTCATTCATTCTAGACTAGGGCACCTTTCTCGTTTTACCTCCAAACCAACATCTCTAAATTACAACATGAATGTTCCTGATCTTGGAATGGAACATTTTCCTATAATTGAAACTTTTTATTCCTACTGGAAAACAATTTGTCATTACATAATAGTTAATCATTAAAATGATTCTTGTTTCATCTCAAGTTCACTCTAAATGCAGCACAGTACCTCTGTATCCTTCAAGTTTGAACATGAATCCAATATGGCTGACAGACTCCCTGACGAAATGGAGAGAAAGGTCTTTCCTTTAAACTGTGTGAGAAGTGATACAATTACAGACATATAATGGTATCATTTTACATACAACCAAACCAAAACGTTAGCTCTTGTTGTTTGCTCAACATGGGAAAATCGATGAGGAGTTGTTTTAAAGATCCACGCTATGCTGTGGGCTAGGGTATGAATAGCCCAAGAACTCAACTGGTCTGGAAAGTTACTTACCTGTCTCCACAAGACTAATGTACTTCACATAACCATGCTCATCTGCAACCCTACCCTTTGGTCTTTTCTTTCTAATGCTATCAATCAGGTATGTTCACAATAAACACCTTTCTCTCTTTTTCCTTCCCACCTTTACATTTGAACTACTGTAAAAAAGAGCCCTGAGACTTCAGGTAATCTTTTAACATGTGTTTTTTTTTTTTTCAAAGCTTGCTGGTGTGAGTAGTCACGAGTAACTATACTTACCCCTTTCTTACACTAATGCTTTGTTCAACCCCCACACAAAGCCCTTCCAAATAAAGTTCTAACACCATACGCCCTCTTAAGCTCTCAACCGGTCTCGTTTGCCATTTACTTTAATTGCTGCATGGTATGCATCAGTGTAAGTCAGACGTATATTTTTGCAATGTGCACCAATACTTCTCCCTCTACCCACAGATAGCCACACCTTTCTCTCAACAATTTCCAAGCTTACGTTTCATGACACCAGAAATGGAGCAATCCAGAAAACATATTTACAGTTAGTCAAAGCATTTGAAAGCTTTGGGTTAAAGTATCCATTCTTATGTACAGAGGAACACTTCAAGGGACTACCCCACTGGCCCGCTTTGAGCTTTTCAAAACTTGATGTCTGGAGGAATGTGATCGACGCTACTACATCGACTTTGACGATCAATGACAGACCCTTAAATCTTTTCCACGGCAGCCGACGTACGAAAAGAGTCGGCTGACACTTCAGAGTCTCGCTCACACCAGGAATTCAAACATTACGGTAAGAGTGAATGAAGAGTGAAGCCTCAAGACACGCCACGGTCTACCCCAAATCATTCGTATCACGATTTGTTATCAGTGGGAATGTACAGACAGCGGATGTGACATCGGCTGGCGCCTGCTCAGAGAAAGCGACAATCATCCTCCATTTAGGTGTAACCTCACATTTTTTTTTTTTTTCTTTCTTCCCAGTCATTAAAAGTGTGCCTCTACTTTAAACTGTCCTCCTTGTATCTTTTGCGATGAAAGCTCCTTCTTTTCATACCAGTAAGTGCAGCAACTGATCACAGAAAACCCTCAGAACGAGGATACGGCACGGAAAGAGCTCCCTGCTTTTGTTTCTCAACAATTATTCACGTCTTTATTTACCTCCACCCTTTTGTTTATATTACTCACAAATGAAAGACCCCAACCATCGCTGATAAAAAAGCACATGAATTTTTGCAGAAAACTTGTCACTTCCGTGGGTGAAACTCAAAGTTCCCCTATGAGGAGGACTCGGCTGGAATTTTCCTGATATATGCAGTGATATATCGCCCTCCAATACTGTTAGCAATATGTTGCAATATAAATAAATCACAATGGCTCTCCAGATAATGACCAAATTCCTACAAGATGCAAATGATTTCCACCAATACAAACAGTGTTGACAAATTTACTCAAAACTTCAGTATGTAAACCAGGCAATGTGAGCTCACTGAGAACTTCCTCTACATCGGACTAGCACATATTTCATGTATATCAATTTTCACATGATTAATAAAGAACAAGACGGAAAGATGAATTACGGCTGACGAAAAAGCAAACATTAGACGGGTTAAAAGTATATGAACAGACAACAGTAGTTGGTAATTCAATAGTCACTGATTGGCTGAAAACTTTAACATACATTCCTTTTAAGAGTGGAGCTTATAAACGCACTGGTGAAATGCTATCAAATAAACAAAGTATACTACTCAATCGACATAATTAATCAAATTATATGTTCTAATATTTGAAATCAATGGTTAACTGAGAAGGTATGTATACTCTTTTGGTGAGGGCAGCATGGTTAGTTTAACTGTTATGCCGAAAGGTATACAGTCACAATGCATGTAGCACAAAGCAACATTACACATTCTTGCAACAGAGTCTATCCCGGAAATCTTTGTAATGTAAAAGTGGAATTGGAGTTACTCTTTGACTTTTCCTTCTGGATCTGCAAGACAAAATGATGCCTCCTTTACACCTGACCCATGGATTCTAACAAACACCAATCAAAACATGTGACCCCCTCATCCAAACTTCAGATCTCAACTATCATGTTACCTCTACAGGGATGAGCTTCCAAAGAAAAAAAGAACTACAACATACTCAAGCAAACTGAGGAGTCCAGATTGTGCTAGAGACACAGAATAGCCTCCCCACTGTAATGCAGTCTTGTTGCTCTAGCGTGATTGTCGAACTAAGAGTCAAGTCCATTTCGTATTCTGGAGAAAGGGAAAAAAACACGCACACACACGTCTTTCTGAAGGATAAGTAGCAATTTTGATTTTCAAATTTCACAGTCATCAGCCCAGTTGCTGAAAAAAAAAACACACAATTGTAACTGACAAGTCCAGTTGCAACAGTGTGAAGATGTCACACATTTATGCGATCTGTTCACCCGCTATTTGGGGGTGCGAGAGAGAAATGGAGAAATTATTTTGACACTTGTCCAAATGCCAAGGCCACAGTTTCTGTCACAATGCATTTGATTCAAATCTATCAAGAGCTGATTTGGATGTCTCTCCGTGGACAGAGTTAGAGTACAGACAGAATAGAATACAACTGTAGGACATGCTTTAACATGGTCTTCTCTCTCTGAATATGAGTGATGTAGTAGCACAGCAGATAAAGCAGCCAAAAGGGTATGAGTGGTACTGTAGGTACAATGACACAGCAGATACAGTAGCACAAGTAGAGTAGCACAATGCTAGGGTAGCACAGCAGGTACGTCAGTATCCATAGCGGACATAGTAGCAATAGCACGGTAGCAATACCAGAGTAGCATTTTAGGTACAATAACATTGTAGATACACAGAAGCTATGGTAGAGTAGCCCTAAATATTTGGCAGCATTGTAGATACATACTGTAGCAAATGTAGGTAGCACCACAGGGACTCTAGCCAATTGTAGAGTAGTACCAGTAGTTACAGTAGCACAGCAGATATATACTGTAGTAGCAATGGTATGGTAGCATTGCTGATACAGTGGGAATGTTAGAGAAGCACTGAGATAAATAAGGCTAGTAGCAATGGTAGAGGAGCACTTCAGGTAACCTTCCCAGCAGACGTTGGTATGCTGCGACCCTTTAACGTAGGCTCAGTTTCGAGGACAATTTGAGCATGAGTCAAATGTATGCATTAGTGAAGCAAGCGGTAAGGATATGTCTGCGACTCGAATTGTTCATCGTTGCTATCAAATTTGCCTCGTGAACATTACCGTAAACAATCTCTGTGTGAGACTGTTAAGTCACCAAATGTGTAACTACACATGTATGGATTATCTACATTAGACGATCATCTCAAACATAACTGCTATAACCTATTTCCTTCCTTCTCTCCCCCCCCCCCCCATCTTCTTACCACACCCTCTACCACCTCCTTATGGTGACTGTTTCTCCTCGGTCATCCTCTTTCTTGCTCTCTGTCCCCTCTTCTTTCCTCCATTTCCAGACAACTCAGTGGTGTGGGTATTTACATGTGACTATACTTACCACTTGCTCACACTAATTCATTGTTTAATGGTATGTGAATAAAGTTTTAGCATGGTGCCCTCTATAACCCCTAAATCAGACTCATTGAACACCAATCATGTGGGGTTAAAAAAAAAAGCACTAGTGTAAGTGGTAAGCATACGTCTACGATGTGAACCTCCTTTACCCTAGTTACTTCCTCCATTTCTCCTCACCTCCCCCTCTTTTTCACTCTCTCTCCCTCCATCTTCCAGTCATCCTAAAACTCACCTGGTTTGGTTATTCACAAATGAAAAGAGAGCACTTGTAGCAGTGTTAAAGGTTACCAGTACTCTTGGCATGGTAGATGGGAGTGCACTGGTTATGCTGAGACAGGTAAATGAGGGGTAAGGAGTGAAGTAAATCGACTCTGTCTCTCCATCCTTCATTCTAATACTTTCTCTTACTCAGTCTCCTCTGCATTCCTTTCTCCCTTCCTTCTCCACTCCCCCCCTTTCTCCTCCTCTCTATTCCTTCTTTTTCTTTCTCAGCCTCTCCTGAATTCCTCCTCTTTCTCCCTCCCTTCTCCATTCCCTCCCCCCGCCTTTCTTCCAAACTTTTACCTCCCTCCTTCCTCTATTCCTTTAACTTCTCTTTCTCAGTCTCCCCTGCATTCTCCATCTTTTCCATCCGTCCTGCTTGTCCCTACATTCCTTGCATCTTTACTATAAGCCAGTCTTCTCCTTCTGATCCAAGACTGAGAAATATGCTAAGTGCTCATCACAGCTTGTCAAAGCAGACAGCAGAGTGGTCTATCTACAGCAGATTTACTACCCCAACAGCAGGATCGCGGTCACACTTTAATACCCGTTAATGTAAATAAATTATGATTCACACATTTGACCAACTAATAGATGTTAATACCACTCATATATTAATATTTGAAGAGATACCATCATGGTCTGTCGCTGGCTTGAGATTCAGAGTCGCTTAAAAGTAAACCTGAAAATCATCCTTAAGTGTATTCCTCTCACCAGTTTAAGTAAATGGGAAAGAAAAATTCATTGAAATGATGGTTTTTGTCTTAAGTAAATACACCTGTCAGAGTCAAAGTCATCTTCAAGTTTTCATTTAAACTTAGACGTTTCCAGAGATAACAGTAAATAATCCAAGACATGCATTGAGATTAAGGAGGGTTAAAGAGACAGGTCATCGCTCCGTGTTCTGTAGGTCGGAGCGGTGAGAGAGGGGCAGGGGTTGGTTAGAGGAAGCAGACAGAGAACCGGTGTGAAAAGAACCGGTGTGAAAACAGTGATGAGAGGTGAGGAGAAGCAGTGAGAGGAACATCTGGGGGCAGAAACTGTGAAAACTTTTCTAAAACACGCTGCATCTCTCAAATGATAGAGGCTGATTCAGAAAATATTTGGAGCACCTTTGCTAGGACTTATGTTTGGGGATGCGTTGAGCTCGGTGGGGCAAGGCATAAGTGTGAACAAGGGGTAAGTATATAAAGGTCTACGACGTGAATTCTGCGATACAAACAATGTTCAAAGTTGTGATGGCGATCACTTAACGAGAGAGTATGAGAAGAGGTCATCGGTGAGAGAAAAACATCCAACAAGCAGAGTCACGGTTTGTTACTCAAGACACTGACCTACATATTTACGAGATGTTTTCCTCTGCTGGGTTTTTTTTTTTTTGCCCTTCCCCCCACCCCTCCCACCCTTCTGCATATTCGGAACGGTCTGTCCTGCGCTGGCCACTGTGGACGGTAATGGACACAATGATCGACTATCCAAAACATCAGACAGAAATGACCGAGTGGGCTGTTTGGAAAGAGATATGCTCCTGAAGTGAATTTTTGTTGATAACAAATTTGGCGTGACATGACATTTCAGGATATAAGGGTGGTGTACTAATGTGAATACTACATGGAATCTTCCATGGCATGTATCGATTTGCCACACTTTCTACCGTCAATGCTGCTATATCAATATTTTCCAACTTTAAATGGTCTAATTTCACTTTTAATGATCAGCACAAAAATACCTGCATTAAATTAAGGAAGTGTGATGCATTTCATTAAAACAAATGTGATTAATAAGTGAGCGAGTGGTTTCACTGATCCCTTGAATATCAATTTACATTATACTAACAAATTTAAATACATATTTAACTGCACAAAAGTCATAATTTTTTACAACAGTTGTAACATTGCGAGTGGTTTAATGGTATGAACGACCTATCAAGAGCCCAATAACATCAAGCCAAAGACTATGACCCTCAGCTTCCCCGCAACCATAAATACTCATTGAAATCCAGCACCCTCCTAATCCAGCAATCGTCAAGGAAGTAAATTCCTTGGTTGGGGGGAAGATAATAATTTCTTAATAATATTTCAGTATTTTTTTAACATTCCCTTTTAGGACGTCTTTGATTACTTTAGCTGAAGGCTGCAAGGTACTGTTTTTCCTACGTAACAGTGTTGCGCATCCCAATCAGTACCACAGCCAACTGGACAATGGTAATACGTTGCTCGAACGATCCCTAAATCAACACAGCTTACAGTTTGTTTTCTCTAGAGTGAAAGTTAAAAGAAATAAAAAATATAAATTTGTGATGGTGGTGTTCTGTCAACAAAGATACATTTTGCAAAATGTTGCTTCATATCAGGATGCATGTTAACACACTAGGTTATTAACCTTTCATTTGGGGGAAGTCCGTTCGAAGAAAAGTATGGCTTTGAATTCGTCTTCACATCACTGCGTTGGATTTTCTTTTGTCCTTTTTTTTTTGCGTGAAGGGGGGACAAAAGAGCACAAGATACTTGCTGGCTTGCAAACGACTGTTCCAACATGCAGATCGGCAAGAAATGGGGGACTAAAAGGAGCATCAGGTAGTTTAGAAAACAAAAGATGGAGGTTCTGTCTCAAAAACCTATACTCCTTGCACATAGGGATTGGCAGAATGACAAGGACGCTTTAAGTCTGGTATCGCCATATCAGACCAAATGGTAACAAGACGTGACACCAAAATGTTACCAGCGCTCTTGGCATTGTAAATGGGAGAAAGTGCAGTTGTCTAGTTGAGACAAGTAAGTGAGGAGTAAAGTAAACAGGTCTGTAAACTCTCCCTCCCAATTTGCCATCTTCTCTTTGTTCTGTCATGGAGGAAACTGAGAATATAACCACAAAGACTGCGGTTTATCCTTGGATAACTGCACAGTAACTTAAGGGTAAAATCACCGACTGGATAAATGCAATAAAATCGTAGATTGAGAGTGCTCTGTTGTCTGCTATTTAATGTCACGATATACTTGCTGGTACTTTGTCAATCCTGCACGAACGTTGTTGCACCTTGTTAATGGTGTTTCCTTTTCACGGTGATCATTTCCAATAAAGATAAGCACCAAAATTTTCTTTAGTGTTCGTCTCTTTTTATGAAAATCTGGCTATGTATGAATGAACAAGGTTAATCAATGCTGGACCTATGCATTAACTGGCGGATCATGCACTTCACAGGGGTTAATGCAAGCGATGCACAAGGGTGCAGGGGACTGCAGGCCTTAGTGCATCCAGCAATAGCATTCAAACCCCTGATTATGCATTATCCCCAAATTAATGCATGGTTCAGTGTTGATCAACCTTTAATGAAATTTGACATCTGTATACTATGCACAACATATGTGACTCTAGAAATACAAACCAAAAAAAAGTCATTATTACGGTACATGATAAACAAAAATCTTTTGAACTAATTACTAGCCCACTGTATTTTCAGTCACTAAGTTCAGCATACATAACACTACAAAGAAAAGTCCAGGCTTTCCTATAGTTAATTTGACCCCTCTTGTCTTCAAACTATGTCAAACCATCAACAGAGGCAGAAAATACACTATGTGCCATATAACTTATTAGATTCACTGAATGAGGCCCACCTACACATCAAATATGAGATGGGTCAACCCCCTTGTCTAGAGATGCCATCTTTGTGAGATACCCACCCTTATACCACTGTGACTGCAAAGCCACAATTGCGATCAAAGCCAAAAACTGCCATTTTTGTCAGAGGGAATTTGTGGTGAACATTTGCTTTTAAAGGCACAGGCACTTCCTTGGACTGGATAGGAATAGGCATTTGAATCGCTGATTAGGATAAACAACGACACAGATAGTTTTTCAAATGTTTGATCAGACTAGCGACTCCATGATTAGACCACTAGCATCCTACTTTACAAAACCAACCTTAAACTTCTGTGCAACATTCAATACACCTACTGTATTACCCAAAATAAACATAACCTACTTTAAATACCAAAGTACAGTGTGGAAGTCTTCATTCCCATGTCCTTGTACATTTTCACTCATGTATCACCTTTGCCTCACTATAGAATTAGTCTGGTAACCTTCAAAGGTGGACACAAACATGCCAGGCTCTCTTCCTAACAAAATATTTTGCTAAGACCGAGCCCCATGTAGATTCTACCAGAATACACACCATAGTAATCGACAATTCACCACACCAACACAGACAAGACAAGAGGGCGGAATAGTCAGCGATAAAATACATCACTGCAACAAGGTCAAAAGAAATGGAGGGAAAAAAGAACAACAATCCTTACACTTCATTAGACCTAACAGCTGTGACTGAATCTCCAATTGCAATGACTGTGTTGAGCCTGTATTTGAGCACGCTCCACCACACATTGACTTCAATAGCGCACTATTATGGAAAGTCAGCTACAGGAACCAGGGCTTCCACAAACTTCTTTTCACAGGACAGATGTAGACCATGAACTTGCCCTCCTTGTTTTATGCATCCAACTGTGAGATTGTGCTTTTTGCACATTTACTTCAAGGTGGCCAGACCTCAAACAGCATTTTTTTTTTTTTTCCTCTCTCTTTCTCTCTCTGTCTTAAACAAACTGAGAAAAAGGGCCTTGAAAAATGGTCATAATCCGGAGACCCATCGGTAGATTTGGCAGGAGTCATTTGGGATGTTTAAAAAAATTAAAACTTTACAGAATATTGAACAAAGCCCTTCAGCCTCACACTTCTCCTTCACTGCCAAGGCAGTAATGTCCTTGAAATATCATTTCAATCCTTCCTATGTAGCTTTTGTGTTATCAAATTTAACTCCCCGCAGCAACAGGGATTAAATTCCTCACCACGGAGAGCTACGTGGAGGCAAGTATTTGATGGAGTAGACTTAACTAAGAACTCGGGGCTATTGGCTCAGTACTGGAAATTGTACCCATAAATTTTAGCTTTATGTACGTGAGATATGACAACTACGCAACAGCTAAAACTGCTGGAAATACAAATTGATGGATGTATACATACATTATTCATGGCAAGAGGAAAATATTCCCCTCATTTGCATAATGTATGCATCCTGAATTTAAAATAAAACCCTTGCAATTTGCCTTGCAGTGCACAATGTCGAGTGATCAGGAGCGCCCCCAGTCATTACTTCATAGTCCACGCTGTCCTCTAGACGAACGCCTGAACATCAAGCCGTGATGTTATTTTCATATGTTGCGGAGGAACCCGATGTTAAATCAGGGGTAAAGCCTGGCGGAGAATATGCCAGAAGATCAACCTTACAGAAGCAATGTATCCTAAAAAGGTCTGAAGATGAACTGGGGAAAGTACAGGAAACTCATCAAGACATACGACACTCGGGATGAATTCAACGATCAAAAATTAAGAGTTTCTTTAACATCGATGTGTTCTTCCAGATCACTCATCTGGCTGCACAAATAAGTGAAAGTTAGTGTACCAGTCAAGGATACAACAGAGGGTGGTAAAGCAACAAGTTTAACAGGCCTCGAATTCTGAGGCGTGCAAGTGCAAGCGATTGCACACCGTCGCTCACCTCAAATCGCTGTGAGAAGGGCGATATTTCGGCACACCTAGGAGAAAAATGGGAACACGGGCAATTACGAAAGTTTCACGGAACAGCGCACCTACCACACTCCAAACTCAGTTTCATGAAAAGTGTGATTTGTAGCACACCTGGAAATTCTAAAACTCACAGCCTGGTTAAATCTACCGTACCTGTGCTTTGAGAAACAGGACAATAAGAAAATACAAGAGATGGCTCTATCTGACATTGTAAGGCAAATTAGCACATTCAGTCCATAAGTTCTGTGATATTCCCACATATATTTGAGTTACATTTAAATTCAGAATTAAGGCAATTCCAAGTTTAGTCATTTTCTTTTTTTTTTCATTTACATCTGCTCTTTCTCTTCATCTTTTGTGTTTTTTTGTAAAGTACAATGGGCACTCTGGTGGATCTGGTGCATTGTGTTGTTTTATTCTTATCGTCATTTAATATAAACGCTGGAATGTGAGTTGAAAATTTGTTGAAAGGCAACTTCAGCAGACTACGTCATAACCAGTACAAAAAACAATGTTTAAGTCCCATTTTGCATAAATTAATATTCATATCCATTCCCGTTGGTCTGTTTGATTTCAAATCACGGTGATTGATTGCTATGCTTTCTTGTAGAGTCTGAATTTTGAACGGCCAACAAAAATGTCGAGACAATTTTCATATTCAAATATCTGGATGATGAGTGCATAGTTCTCTTTCAGGTTTTGTGACAGGTGATCTTTGTCCCTATTTCCTCTTCCCTGAAACACAGACAAAAAAAAAAGAAAGTAGATTGCCAGTACAACTCATATTCCATCTTTAATGTTCCTCTAATGAATACTGTTAACAGTTCCCCCACAACTCACTGGTGTGGGTATTCATGAGTGACTACACTCACCTCTTGCTTCACTATTGCATTCAATTAGATTTGCCCTCAAAATGAATTGTAGCATCCCACCCTCTAAGGCCTAGCCTGCCCTCGTTGGGGTGGGCCACTGAATTCTTTAAGTTATTTAAGTACCACATCTACGTAAACTTGATAGCTCTGTAGACTCTATTACTTTTGGTGATTAAGTTGGGCAAATTTTGGATATTAATTACGAAATTTAACCGCTTGCAAATTCGGTGGTAACGAAGCATTCATGGATACAATAAGACTTCAAAAGTCTGTCACCACCTACAATGGTTTCAGGAAAGATGGGAAGGAATAGAAAGTGTGTGGCATTTTTTATTGTTTCCTGATGGGTACAGTTGCAACTAAGCATGGTGTACTGTGCCTTATGGAAACCAGTTATGATTTATTTAGTACAGTGACCTACCTATCTTGACCTACAATGCGTAGCATGGCATGGTGCTTAAAAATATAAATGTAACCATCTTTGGTAGGAGAAATATGTAAGATTACACTTAAAAGTGAGCCATACTTTACACTGAGAAAGTGGTGATCTTGCATGAAAAACAACCCAACGTGCAAATAAAGGAAACCTAAATGAAGCCACAAACATACAAGCAATATCGGAAGGAAAAGAATGTGTAAAGACTTCCACACTCCTCACACGTAGGATTGGAGAGTGGGATGGAAGAAGGTAACAGACCAAACGGTTCCAGAGGCGGTGCTTAGAAGTTTACGAGTAAACTTGAAACAGTAGATAGGATTGCAGTTGTTGCGAGGAGATAGGTGAGTCAGACGTGAACATCCCATCTCCATGCTCTAAGAAGTTTCTTATTTAGACCTACCTCTGTCCGGAATAAATATTTTCTATCATCATGAGATGTACTAGACTCTAAAACACATTTCCTACAGAAACATGAGGATACTTTTAGCAGTCAGACAGTATAATGAGTTGTCTCGCACCACAGTGTGGTACGACAATCCCTCTCAGTCTATCAACTGTTACTGTGCGGTGAATCACAGCCATGCTGAAAACCTGGTGTCTCATCCCTTGTCACGGCCTTTAATATTGCCAGAATGTATTTCCTTCATTCAACTCTGATACATTTGGCCTTGACCTGAATTAATGATTGTGTGCATGTATATACTCAAGGTTACGTACACTTCTCATGGGGCGGAGGGCCACTGAGTGGTGAAAATGATAATTTTACAAGTGGAAAATGCTATAATCATTTATCAGAACTGGTTACATTATTAGGTTAAAAATATTTTTGTTTTTTAAGGTGAGGAAGTTGTGAGAAACATTTGCATATTTTTCTTGTGCAGTCTACTTTCAAATGAGACATTAATATATATGCTATGTACCATGCACTGATTACAAGTAGGCCTAAATGATGAAAACTCAACAGTTGAGCAAAAAATGCAAATAACAGACAGAAAAATTGCCCTTCAATGTTTGACACTTTTTGAAGACTGTGAATGCAAAACGATTTTCCGTTGTTTAAGGATTTGGTTTAGATATCTCTGCCTGGTTGCTTTATTTACGAATGACTCATGTACTGGTCCCAAGAGTGCTGGTGATCTTTCGCATTTCCGCCAGTGCCGTCCGGTTTAGTAGCAGACCAGCGTCCCCTTCCCGACCCTTCCATCGATGTGTGTTAGGTGTGTTGTATTGAGACAGGAAAAGCGAGAAGTTTAAAGTAAATTTACTTATTTTACTGACAAAGCCTTTGCAAAATGCATCTAGTTATGGTTCGATCAGTGAACAGACTGCATGAAAGTTGACATATTGTGTACCTTGCAACTGCCTGATGAGCATAGATCATACTGTGCCTCTAAGTCTCTGATATATACAGAGTACAGAAGTAACTCGACTTCCCCCCAGGAAACAAATCTACAGAGAACAACTTATGTAATCCCTCCTTTTGTTTGTCACAATCATACTCCTATCCTACTCATGCTTCTCTTTTTTTTTTCTCTCCTTTTTTTTTTTAACTTATTTCTCGTTTCTCTTGCTTTCCTTTTTTATAAAAAAAAAATAAATAAATAATAAAATGAGACATACTGTGCCAAATCTACCAAAGTGCTCAAGGCACTTCTCAAAACAACAAGAATGGAAAAAAGCACAAGTACGAAGGTAAGGAACATGCTCAACCAAATACTAGAACAGATGCAGTATACATAAGGCAAGTTTTAAAACTTTTCTTAGAAATATCAAGTGACTCTGAGGAACAAATACTTCGTACTATCTTTGTTATTTTCGCAACAGTTTGTCACTTTCTGCATCACAAAGGTTGCTTTTTTGTCTGTCTCTCTCGTAAACTGAACTCTAGTTTTTGCTTTGCTTTCATTCATACTGAAAACATACTTTTCTGTGCACAACTTCATCCAAAGCCTTTGCTGCAAAAGTGAGATGCTGAAGAAAGTAACTGAAATCATCGACAAGTGTGAGGACAAAAATTCGTGGAGAGACAAAAGGTCTGGTGTGCGGACGCAGCTGAACAAAGGTCACTTATTGCCTCCAACCTCACCGAGTGCGTCAAGGTTCTAGAAACGTATCTTGACAACTCTGGCCTAACTATTTCATACTAGAGACACAGCGGCAATACTCATGCGATGTCTCATGTAGTCAGCTGGTATAGCAGCGCAGGTCTTATCCTAGAAAAGAAAAGAAATGGTCACAAGAGACCAAGACTGACATCCATCTTCCCGAGAACCCCAACATCCCCAGAGGATGAAGAGATTCAAAAATTTATGTCTCAGAACTCTTCATTCTCGTACCCGTACCTAAGATGTGTTGTTTTTACAGTAAAATAAACGTGTAAATGTCACATTACATACCATCAGAGTATGACTTTAAAACTAACTCACAGCCGAACGGAAGCCGAGCACCAATTTCAGATGCGATGAAAATACCATATACAATATTTTTTTATTTTACATAAAGTACATATTTTATTTATATTACTATATTTATGAACTACTTAAACTCTTACTTCCGGAATTAATCGTGCACTAGTTGGTTTGCACTAAGGCACTCGCAATCAACCAGAATCTTGTGCAACTGGTAGTCATGCTGGCTAAACAACCATTAAGCTGTCTTGATTATGTCCGAAAAGAGGTGAGCAGGGAAGCAGCAATTAAACAAACATTCAACAAATCAGTACCACCATACCATGAGATTGGTTGGTGTCTGACCGATAATCCGCACGATATTCGGCGTGATCCGGTTGGTTGTTACGACGAACCAGTTGGTTGATCAATGCTCAGTAATTGTGGTGTAATAAGTCAGATAACAACGTGGGTCATCAAAAATCTGTCAACAGCCTGTTCCCACAAAGTTGCACTGACAAAAGGTCAATATTTAAGGACTGATCGTGCAATCCTTACACGAAGACAAAATCAAGCTTTAAAGGATTACTTAAAGGTAAATAAAGACCAGGAACCTGTCACCTTGGAGAACAGAATAATTCCAGTCGGAGAAACTGAATTTAAAGACCTTCTGACCTCGACAGTACCACAGATGCATTATTATATTTAATTTGTTTATATATATAACCTAAGTAGATTTTCATATCTTTAAATAAAGGTTTTTTACAATGCAAGATACACCACTCTGCACCAGAAGCAAAAGTCAACAAAAAATCTATACATACTTCCTTTGAGAGAAAAGTAGGTCATGGCACAAAAAGTGCTCTAAAACACACAAAGGCAAAATAGCAGCGACTAAAGCCCCTCTGGACAACCACAAGATTGTACCATTTGTTTGGAACACCACTTGTTGTACTCCAAGCCTATTATTAGGTCAATAATCTCCCTGACTCTGTATGTAAGCTACTTAAAGCAGTGTATTCAATATACAGACTATTTCATACAAGTTATATTTGGTAAGATTTACTCATTAAAAGTATAAGTACGTTCTTTTGTACTATGTGTATTTAAGGGGAGTTCTCAAAATAAGATAAAAACTAGGGCATTATTCCTTGCTACAAATTCTTTGTGATACTCTTAAAGAGTTTTCCAAAAAGATAATTTTGCTCTCTGTTCTTTCTTTGAAAAAGATTCACCTATCTATTTGTGAATATTCATAAATTTGAAACAACTGTATTAGAATATATCTTATGCATTTGATCAGTAGGTACATGCCACATCTTGCGACAATTGCATTGATCAACAAACAAGCTTGTACACTTCGCTCTAAATATGTTACTTATAATACACAACAGTGAGTGCACCGAGCCCTAGGTTTGTGCGTCTATCTAAAGCCCAAAGTGAAGGAACAGCACCCCTTTCCCAAATTACCACCCAAAAGCAGTGATAGCTGAATGATGAACAGCTAGTTAGCAGGTTTTTGGCATGGCAGCGGGACAAGCAACAATTGTGTTGGGACAGGTAAGTGAGGACCAAATTAAACCTATATCTAGTATCACTGATGACTCAGCAAATTGCTGTTTTAGGTAACCTTGCTCATTTTCTGAGTCTACTGTAGTACCCTGCACCTGCGAGTTTTTTCTTTTCCAATTCTGACTCTGTCATGCATTACGACGGTGCTATAGGTAGAGTTTCGATGAAGTATGAAGTGCTAATAAAACTGAAATCTGAACTACGCTTTCAAGATCTTATCTCTTTACAATCAGCGACTGGGGAGTGCAGTATCTTCTAACAAGCGAAAAATAGCACCGACTCATCCGAAAAAAAAAGAAAAAAACAGAAAAGATATCAATAGCAAGGTGTACTTTCAAGCAATGACCTTCTGTGCGCAGAAGTGTAACCGAGTGTTTATGAAATTTGGCGAAACAAGCATACCTATTAAAGCTGAAACAGGTTAAGACCAGGCAGGGGTGCGTCAACTGAAACATAAATCTGCTCTCATTATATTAATACCTTTACATCACAGGCAACGCCAGTTAAGAGTCCTCTGTAGTTATTATCTTCCATTTAATCAGAACCCCATGGAACACTATGACCCGGTTTTATTTGATTTTTCCTGTAATGTTAAATTGTCAGGATGACAGACAACTTTCCATCAGCTCGCTACTGTCACAGGAAGAGAGTAACGGAGGTTATTCCTTAAGGTCCTCCACACAGCAAAACAAACTTTTTTCTCATTAGTTCATCCATACAGGCAAGCTTTAAAGTGAAACTGTTACGAGGTTTAAGTACATTCCAAAGAGGTACATAGATCAAATCCCTGTATACCTGGAAGTTCAACATGCATTTTATACATGACACAGGATATTCAGAGGTACAAAGAGGTACATAGATTAATCGCTGTAGAACTACAAGTTCACCTTGCATATTTTCATACACATGATAGTAAGAGGTACATACAGGTACATATATGTAAATCACTGTAGACCTCACAAAGTTCAACATGCACTCACATGACAGTATTAAAGAGGTACAAAGAGGTAGATACAGTAGAGTTATCATATCAATGTACTGTGGACCTCAAAGTTCAACATGTACACACCCGATAGTATTGAAGAGGCACAGTACAAAGAGGTACATACTGTAGGTCAAATCAATGAAGTGTAGACCTCCAAGTTCAACATGCATTTTATAAATTTACAAATGGTATTACTGTACATCAGAAAGTCAAACCTTGTACTTCAAACTTATCACACATTTCTTGAAATGACATACTACTGTAAATGTACTTAAGATAGGTTGAGATAGGAATCTAGGCAACTTTTGATATGAACAAAAACATAAAAAGAGTACAAATTGCTCTATTTACAAAGCACTCTGTGGTTAGGAAGTCCACTTACGTTCAGCAGAAACTCTCACCTCGCAATACCCACCACACACATCGCTTGTGCAGTTTCTTGTGTTTGTGTGACTCCGTCTGTGGACACCCATCAGTGATGGAGTTTAGTGGTAGCCCTGGCGTCCGAGATGCCCAAATTCCCTACGGGTCAACCACAGTTTGGTACAGAGTTGTCCTTCGGACTTGCCACATTTGGATGGTGCTCAAATCAGATTAAGATTTTACAAGCAATTATTTGAAACATTGTTAGATGAAATATGGCAATTCAGCACAATGCAACTATGCAAGTGTGTTACTAGTTCACTAACGTGGAGATTTATGTATCATATTATTGTCATAACATGATTGTTTGCGAGACAACTAAATTTTGGAAAGGACAACCTCAATTTACAAAGTTAGTTGTCCCTTGGACTATCAAATTAAAATGCTAACACTTGTACTGCATAAACTGTGCCACTCCCATGTGCATACCCTATCGTACAATTTACCCATGTCGATGCTAATTGCCAACACTATGGTTGACTATGCAATAAAAAAAAAAAAAGTTTCTTTAAAACACCCACATTTTTATTCTTCGTACTGTTTAAGTAGAAGCTCGCGCCAACGACTCGTTCTCACACAGAGCCTCCGTCCATTGTCTGTGCTTTCATATTTAAAGCTCTGAACACTGCAGCCACTTCTATTAAACTTCCATAGAACCTTTGAGCTAATTTTCCCCGACAGAATATACCTGGCTGCACTATACAAGAGGTCAAACTAATGTAAGGATCTAGCACTTTTGAATCAAACCAACTGAGGTAAACTCACAACTCCATGATTAAACAGAATGTTAATTATTAGTAAACTAAAAGGCGCTATGGCTGGTGAGTTGTATATATTCTTTCTATGTCAAGGACACTGGGATGAGCAAAAAAAAAAGACAGAAAGTGCAAATTACGTTTCTTCGTTACTTCTTCTTCTTCTTTTTTAAGCCATCTATTCTGCAACTGAATGCAAGATTTCCTGACCCACATCTATCAAACATAAACACAAAGTACTATTAGCAATGTGTACTTTAGAGGTGTGAATGAAAAAAAAAATGAAACACAAAAGAAGTCTGAAATCATCGTTTATCTTTCTTCCTTTATTTTTTTTTTGTTTTTAAGAAAGAGAATTTAGGTAAAGACAAAGTTACATTAAAATGCTAATTTGCAACTTTAGAAACGCAATGGTTCTTGGACATCGGTATTACGAATGCAGTCGGAGCTGACACGAGAGTAAATTTATACGCGTCCATCGTGCCAGCTACTAGTATCCAGATACTGGACTGACAATGTCAGGACCTGGTTCTTGAATCGTAAATATTCAGCAAATATGTTACTAAGGACAACGTCTGGGGTCGTGTCCCTACATAAGATAAATGGTGTCATATTATATAAATCCGTCAAGCAAAATGTCGTATTGTGACTTCATAGCCAACTTGAAGCCTGACGAAAGTTTTTTTTTCCTTTTCGAAATCCAACCGACTGTGGATGACACAGCTCTGAATTTTTAACCCAGTGCAGACACTGGATCCTACTCTGTGGCAGACAAAGTTCAAAGGTACAGCACTGTAGTTTGTATGACGATGGGAAATTATACAACGAATTTGTAAAGGTCCCAACTCAATGCCACACGTAAGTTCAAATATATCACCACCCAACCAGCATACTTTTACCGTACCATACTTGCACCATCTCATTATCAACTCACTATAACTTCTCAAAATGCACTCTTGACGATGCACGCTATTACAGAGTGACAAAGTATGAAAGGAGGGGTGACCTTACAGAAGGAGGTCATTAATCGGCAGTGTCAAAGGTCACCACTCCTTGAAAGGATTTGAAGTACAGCATCTCTCTAATTTATACAAGTCAATCGAAGTAAATTGCCGAGCTGTATTTGGCTACTTATTTTCAATCTTTGTGTGTTTCACTACGTTAAATGTCAGAAGTATCATTCTATTTAGTTAATACTTAAATTCAACACCAGTTCTTAACAACATCAGAGTAGATATGTAAACATTACTTTTCTAACATGTCAGATGCCTTTGTGGGCTTGTTCAGGCAGCCCACCATGTTAGGGTGATTCATTCAGGGTTCTCCAGGCTGAGCTTACCTATAGATGTGAACAGTCTTACATAAATTGTACTTGCCAGTGCTTAATGTTTGAAAGTCTTTTGATGTCAAAACAGATCACTGTGGTGATGGATTTGTGTGACAGTGCAATGCCAGCAGCTTGAATATGAAAAAAGGATTGATTATGTCTGTGATACCAGTCATGCAGTTTAGGGGTAGTCCTGGCTGGGTGTGATGTTCGAATTCCCTGCGAGACAACCGAATTTTGGACAATCGAATTCGGTTGGTGCTGGAATCATACTAAGAGTTTCCTTCCAATAGCTGAGACATTATGAGATGATAAATGGTGATGAATTGTTGACAGCACAACGCCAGTGCGTCGCTGCTGCACCGACCTGGGAATGTGTACTGCCATTCATGATTTTTGGCGGGAAAACTGAATTTTGAAAATGAAAACCTGATTTCACAGGTTAGTTGTCTTTTGGACAATCAGATGAAAATGCTAACACTGCAACATTCGATAGCCAACATGGCTGCACTTCTGTGCTTTGACAAGCTGGAGTAATGAAGGACTCTACATAGGTCTGTGATACTTCCATGAATGGAGCAGATTAATTATGTTCAATGTTGATTCAGTAATATCAGAAGTAAGAGTGCAAGGAAAGGGGAAATAGAACCACCACTTGGAATCACTGACAAGACTTCAAAAAGTGTAACACAGATTATATAGATCTATGATAAACATAAGATGGAACGGTTACATCCATGCAGGAGTGTGCCCACGCCGGGTGGTGCCGGGTGTTAGCACCTGGTCCTTGCACCTTTCAACAGACACTCATTCAGAAACGACCTAAAATACCTGGCGATCTTTTCAGCTTTTTCAACTACTTAGAATACTTTTTTCAAGCAAAGCAATTACATGCAGCTAAATCACTCCAAGTGGATGCACAAAAATTACCTGCCACTCACAACGAAATAAGCACACCCCTGCCTGTGGAAGTAGTTCCAAAATCAATCCTCGAACAAGACACTGTTTTAAAACATTGTTGCAGACGATGAAAAGTGAACAGGACTTCCAGTTTGTAATCGCATGAATGAAACTCATCGAAGGGTAACGAAAGCCAAGCTTTCTACAGTATGGACAAACAGACACCTCAGATCATGTGACAGTGATACACATAAAGCCGGGCAACATAGACTGCAAACTGACAATGGATACAGTCATCAAAACACTGAAAGAGGTTTGGTTATTTACAAACAATTCTCTTACTTGTCTCAACACAGCAAATGCATCTACTGTGCTAAGTTGAAACAGCACTAGTGCCAATTTGGCATTGTAGTTGGTAGTGCCTTGGTTGTGCTGAGACAGGTAAGTGAGAATCGAAGTAAATATGATACAAACTGACAAAAAGTGTGGGTATATATGCTGCCAAAGGAACAGCAGCCCTTCTGTTAAATATGTAAAGTTTAAATTTTAAGACAAGAACTTAAAGTAAGAAATACACTGTTTAACATCTGGGCAACATTTAACAAAGTGAAAAATTGCAATTTTCAAAAACAACATCAGGAGCACTTTTCGCTCAGTTGCCAAATGATATCACAATATCCTAGCCGTAGGTTAAGTAAGAACCAAAGCAAGCTATGGATTGTGCACAGAAGTCGAATTGTACAGTCTGAGTCTAACAGGGTCTGACGTACTGTATAGATCAAACTAGTTCATTAACCTCACTGTGTGACTTCCTGTTCCAATGTGATCCAAATCTCTTCAAAAGAACATTTCATTTCCTCAAGTGTAGGCCTACAGGTGATATCGTTTGGGTCATTTTACCAACGACGTCAGGCGCATAGCCTCACAATGATATTGTTTGCCAATATCACAATACTGCAAGAAGACTAGTAAAGATGTTACGCCACATTATACTGACTTTATATGCTGAGAGGTTTGGTTCTTCTACAAGCAACGCATTTTGTACAGCACCTGTCCCCCATTACAATGGTCGTTGATTTTTTTTATTTTTTTTACAAAAATCATTATTTAAATCAAATAAATTGATTTAAGTAAAACAAAATCGATTTAAATCATGATTTTTTTTCTAGTAAAAATCATGATTTAAATCATGATTTTAATTAGCTTGATTAAAATCAAACAACTCTGCCCATTACTCCTGCACTGTACCCATTGAGATGGTAACGACCTATACCCAAAACGTTAGGACTTTGCGAGATGCCAGATGGGTCCCTCCTGGCTCAAGGTTTACGGTTCAGGCGAACAGCGCATCTTTGTAGTACTCCATAGAGAGTACATCGGCTACGAGTAACAGACGTCAAAAAGAGAGGGACAAAATAAATATCACCATCTACCTGTTCCTTCTTCCAAGGTCACTGTCCTTTTCCCTTTCATTTAAGGTTCCCTCCCCCACCCTCCCTTCCACCCTCCCTTCCACCCTACGTATTAAAGCTGCCATCCACACTCTTGCACCATACTGTATAGTACTTCTTCTTTATCGCACACATGTAGTGAAACTAAAGAAAAGTGAAGACCACCATTAATTAAAATGCATTTCTTGTTTTTCTTTTTCTTGTTTCCCAATAAATGCTTTTCACGGTAGACAACTAGATATTCACCTGCTGCGTCTATCAACTTTTCCATCTTTCTGTCAGGGAGACGATTTGCTGTAATTAGAAGGGTCTTTCCATTCATAAATTCCATTACAACCCAGCTCATTAGTATACCTCTCTCTGATATCAGTCTGAAATTTACTCTGAGGTTCAACTCTCTAGGTGTTTGGTTGAGCTTTTCAGAGTCGTTGGCTGTAAACAATTAGCATGATACTGTAGCAGTGTCTGAATTGGATGGCAAACCGGCCTAGTGAAGAGTCTGCAAAATGGTTACCCGCCCTGCAGCGAGGAACAAAATCAAGAGGAAAGATGATCAAGAGATTACAGTATATCCTTCCCCTCCCATGAGGACGATACCTCAGCCACTACCAAACACTGTGGAAGTTCAATCCTGGTAATATTAAATAGCTACCGACTGAATCCATAGGAATACACATTCGGAGGAACGGCAACATGCCTTAACTTTTCACTCAGTGAGCAAATTAAGCCAGACGCACTGTAGTTTGATGGCGCACTGTAAGGCGCTGTTGGACGTGGGAGTTCTGCTCTCAACAATTGCCATAGATACATAACATCTGTATGACCACACAGTCTATTTGTCCGATATCTTGCTGTATATTTGGGGAAGCTGAGGAGAAGATGTGACCGTTTGATGCTTCGGGGTAATCCAACGATGTTTGGGAAAAAACTACAGTACGTTCACACATTAAACTGACTGTGATCCTAAACTTTGCATTGCTGTTACACCAAGCAGTAACAGCCAACAGTATACATGGTGTTAGCTTTAATAGCACTAGTTCTACTATGTAAATCAGACATGTAACTTCAATTGATTTAGGTCATCATATTTTGGTTATTCCTAATGATGGATTCTGTCATCGACTTAAGCATAGGATGGGCTCATAAATTTGGAGGCAAAATCATTGCTAAGGATGCTACATGATAGACCTATAGTACTTCAGTCAATGACATTGTGGCATCTATAACATTAGGCTCTCAATATGCTAGGCTCAAATTTGGTGGAAATTTAAACTTGCCCACTACAAATGTCTCCCGTAAAGTGACCTATGATGTAAGCAACTTGCCATATATCACTGCTCATGATATCAAATTGAACCTGGGAATTCTACAAAAAAGTTTGGGAGGGATTTTCAAAGTAAAGGAGGGAGTTGTCACTTGATTAAGATTCTAAATTTATTGTCCTAGCTATGAACTCTTCTGTGGAAAAGTGTGGGGGATTTTCCAGTATGAGATATACAGTATCTTTGTGCAGGATAAAGGAAACAAATGCAGGATTCACTCAATCCCCACCTTGGCACAAACACTGCTATTTTGTTCAAACTGGCACCAAGTTCCAAAAAGTAGGCAAGAAATAACCATTTTGGAACTTAAGAAGTTTCACGGTTGTTTACTTCCATTGGATTTGTATTACACACGATCCCTTATGGGATCTTCTTTTTTTTCCCCAACTGTACATGTGGCTCGACTATAGGTACTGGTCCCTGCCACCATTCTTGCTAATCTATCTCTATGATTGAATCTTAAAAATTGATCAAAGTTCCACATCGCTAAAATTAAGAAGATAATTCCACACGAGAAATGGTCTGCTGTTTGGCTGATGTTACAATGTTCAGACCTTTCTGGTACGGTAAGAACATTAATTCATTAATTAATGTGTTTATCTCTTTCAGAATCCACACAAGCACATTAAGAGTTAGCCTGCAGCAATGTAAACCATGCCTCCCAGGTATTAGCTTTAATAAGAAGTGGGGAAAACTGTAACGGTGCAAATGCAACTTCTAGGGGGAGTGATCTGTTGAGATTGCAGCCAGCCTCGTCGCATCATTTTTTAACTCATCGAAAGTTTGGATGTTTTTACAATTTGATTGCATCAGAAGGTAAAAGAGCCATGGCAGTGAAACATGCCATAAAAATACACTGCCGCAGAGCACACAATTGATACACACAAAAAGGCAAAGGAATGCATCTGCAGTATGCTGTATGCAGAGAAAAACAAAATTGAAAATAGGCCAAACTTTGCCCGACTGCACACGTATCTGACAAATGAACCAAAATAAAAACAAAAACACCCAGTGGTAAAAATTACAAGACATCTAGAAACGACACAACAAACATTATAAGGGACAAACACTGTACACAGAAAACATGGTATGCCAGTGTGACACCAAAATGCATGAGAAAACTTTAACACATGAAATAACCCACAGATGGACGCTACTGAATTAATACCCATTATTACATACTACCAGACAAGGGCAAGGAAATGACGTCACTAATCTGCGTGTACTTGGGTAAAGAGACTGTAAAACTACATGTCTGTAAATTATGCACGGTAGCCATAAGGAACAAAGTCAATTGGATAATGTCTTTTAAAGTGTGCACACTGCTAAATCAATTAATGGAATGTGTGTCAACGCATACCACGGCACGTAAATTTTGTAGTGTTTCATATGACTATGCAACGTACGGACCCCGGCGGATACATGCTGTGCCTTTAAGGGTTGCCTTTCACTGGCTGTGTCAGAGACGTTCATTCAATACACAATGTTGTGCAGCTAAAGAGACAATCTCTGGACATAATGAATACTGTACAACTTATGCAAGAGATAGTCATGAATTGTAGTTTGATGGGACCACAGTGGAAGTCAGACCCCAACATAGATCCATGGGGCAGTTTCTTTTTTAGGGTAATGACCCAGATCAAAGTAACAAAGTTGACATCATAGGAATTAGTACTTTACAGTTGATTTACTATACATACCGTAGGACTAGTAGGAAGTGCTTCGTACTTTACAGTCGATGAACTATACAACTAGTAGCAGGTGCTTCGTACTTGACAGTTGATTTACTACACATACCGTATGATTAATAGTATGTGCTTCGTACTTTACAGCTGACATACTGTACTATACATACCGCATGATTAGTAGCATATACTTCATACTTATCAGTTGATGTACTATGCATACCATACGATTAGTAGTATGTGCTTTGCACTTTACAGTTGATGTACTATACCTACTGTACAACTAGTAGTATATGTGCTTTGCACTTTACAGTTGATGCACTATACATACTGTACCATTGGTAGTATGTACTTCATACTTTACAGTTGATGTACTATTCATACCGCACGACTAGCAGTATGTGCTTTGTACTTTACAGTTGATATGCTATACATACCATATGACTAGTAGTACGTGCTTCGTACTTTACAGTCGCTGTACTATACATACAGTATGAATAGTAATACTGTATGTGCTTAATTGGAAAAAGTACAATACTGATTCCGATAGATGACCTTCCATTCTGGTCGACTGCAAACGCGGTTCCTCTAGCGATCACTGTGAGGGTACTTGACTACAGTGGTAACATGTACTGCTGTTCACTCATGGACAAAATGCTTCATGGGAAAAACACATGGTAGATTTTGAAAAGAAACAGCGACTTACACTGAGTGACACTTTGAAACAAGAGGAATCATACTGTAGGCCTAGCTACAATGAAATATACACTGTGTGACTGACAGCAAAATTTCTGTCAAAAATTCACAAAATTGACAGGCAAGATAGATAACGACTTTTTGTACATAAACGGTCACACCTCGGTGAGATAATCACGACTTGCGATATTTTGGCCGAGAGAATGCTTCTTTTGAAGTAAAGCAAATTAACCTTGTACCATACAAGTAATTTTTTTTTTTCTTGTAGTCGAGAAATCACAGTTTAGATTTTCAGCTTGATTAATCAGACTGCCAAACCGTTCTCACAATTTCTGTTGGGAACTGGGTTACGATGATCACCAGCAATAAAGAGAAAACTTAACAATTTAGTAATATATATTCTTCTAAACAAAACAGTGAAGTCTTACACACGTTGTCCTAAAAGAAGAGTCGTTCGGTTTAAATCAAGCCAATTGAAACTACGAACAAAAATTCAGACTATGATCCTTATTGGGAAAAATCATGATTTAAATCTATTACTGTCGTTGATTTATATCATGATTTTTTTTTAAAAATAAATACCAACAACCCTGCTGAAAACTAAAATTACAGTAAAACATTACATTAAAACTTACATTAACAAATGTAAAGGATACTTGGGGAGGGGGAGAGAAGCAGAAAGCGTGCAAGAAATACAATTCAACATGCAACAGTAGAAGAAAGAAAACCAGAAGAAGCCACAAAATACACAACGCCAGAAGGATAGAATGCGTCAAGACGTCTACACTCCTAGCAAATAGGACGACCAAACGGGAAGGAGGCGCTAGTTCAGCATTAGAAATTGATAGTGACGAAGGAGGTACTAAAGGTTACCACACCCTTAGCATGGTAGGTGGGAGTGCAGTTATCGTGTTGAGACCTGTAGGTCATTGACGACGGTCAGTCGATTCACCAAACACTAACTCAGTCAGATCCAGATCACATCTAGATCGGATCTAGACAGATCGGATCTCGATAGCGTGTGAACGACTCGAAAACAGCTCAGTAAAAAATACAATTTAAACTCCAATAGAGACACAGGTCAAAAACCTGGGATCAATGATTATTATTTTCATTTTAAGAGACTTTCCATAATTAAGTTTTAACACTCTGTTGTCCCATGATCACATCCAGTCACTTTCCATTTTTACCCGTTTAAGTTTGGGTCACTTATTAACCCGCGTTCACGAACTCATAACATATTGACGACTTGCACTTTCTTTGTTATCATTTTTTTTTCTTTTTACGTGTCTGAGCGGTAAACCCTGGTTTTTCTCATCAAAGTTGACTAATGTATCAGACCAAGTAATAAAAGACCAACCAGCACATGACCAGTTATCATACAACGTTATCATATTGTACGGATCTCTGAAATGCTTAAGATGCACTGTGCTGTACGCAGACGATGTTGAGGGTCTATCTGGGATGTTTTCTAAATCAGTCAAGACCATGTAAACAGTCTGTAATACCGAACCAGATGGTCACTAACCTTCAGGTCTGGTGCCCTTCAACCATTGCAAGCAAATTTGCAAACACTGCAATCCAAGGAACGTAACCATCAAACTACTATTAAGTTTTTCCTTTTTGAAAAAATATTTCTGCATCTTTTGCAAGAATGGAGGTCCGACTGAGAGAGGCGATTAGCCTTCATCATTGTAGAACTTGAGTACACTATCGGAATGACCTGCCACGCCGGCTGATGAAAACATTTGCCATCAATACCTGTGAAGAACGTCAAAGGTAATACTAGTCATGCAACGACTGCAGTATAGCCTGTTATGGTGCATTGACTTATTCGTTTTGTGCATTTGCCATACGGCTCCTTGCCATACGGAGCCCTATGTTAAACAAACATGAATTAGCCACAAAACAAGTGTAAAATCAACTACAGTTTATTCTTCTTAAGATATCATGCATGTATTGTAACATGTTGACCAAACATGAACTTCCACTGCCTCCTAAAATAATAGGTGCAAAAATTGATAGAGATCATTGATTCAAAATGGGCAATTCACATGCTAAGTATGAAATCCCTCATAGTTATAAGGTTTACAAGATTTCGACTTGTGGTAACATCAATTGACCTTTGATGTCCACCAAAAACTATAAGGCACAACTGCTGATTATGAGTAATGAAAAGTATGAAAATAGTCACAGTTACTCCTTTGAAGATATAAGTTTACATGATTTTCACATTTTGACCTCTGGTGACTCCAAATGACCTCTGACATCAATCAAAAACAATAGGGATCATCTACTCAGTATGACCAACACAAACACCAAGTATGAAATCAGTCAAGGCTACCCTTTCTCAAGGCTACCTGAGATTATCATGTTTACAAACAAAACATCAAACATAGACACATAAATGCACACACATACGATATCACCATCGCATAGCCTTTGGCTAGGAATCAAAAAGGTGTGTGAAACCTAAGTTTAATGGGCCACATGTGAACATACAAAACCTTCCTCTGCACAGATCTCTGTACGGATTTTGTCAGTTTATGTTGTTGTTCGTGTTACAAGGTGATCAGTCAAGTGCATGACACAATTCCTGGGCAGTATACAGTTCACATGAAATCCACACAACTTACTAGTGAAGGTATTCACAAGTGACTACACTTACCTCATGCTTACACTAATGCATTCATACAACCTTGCTCAAAGTGCACCCAAAATCAATCCTAGCTCTGCACCTTCCAAGCCCAGTTCAGATCGAAAGGTGATAATTTCTGCAAACTTTGACACGATGAAAACAAGTAGAAATGAGGGTTAGGCTATTTAGGGGCTAAATGAGTTCAACTGGAAAGCAGGTTAGGCTATATTCAGTACAGTATAGTTATAATACTCACTGTGCAGTTGCTCGTGTCCTGAAAAATTTGGAAGTTGCCAATAATTGGGGAAGTGCTTGAAATAGCCGCAAGCTGTTACTTTGAGTGTGCTATCATTTTTTTTTTTTCATACTGACAATTGTCCAAAGTGCACTTCTGAAAAGTCTGGAATTTGCTTATGTTTGGGGAAGTGTTTGCAATAGTCACAAGCCTTTTCTCTGAGCATGTAACAACTGTCCAAAGTGCACTATGATGTTGCATAAATTTACAGCCAAATTTCAAGTTTCAGTTTTAATTATCGTCCAGAGGGCACTAATAGCAATATACAGTACATCCAATTAACTGTTTATGATCTTAACCAGACAGGAGAGGCAAATACATATGGATAAAAGACCAGCCTCAATAAAACAGAAATTGCGAGCAAATGTGAGCACATTTTGATATATTGATTCTAGTCAGTGATAATCACATC
The DNA here is from genome assembly GCA_021234535.1 of Stichopus chloronotus. Classification (NCBI taxonomy): domain Eukaryota; kingdom Metazoa; phylum Echinodermata; class Holothuroidea; order Aspidochirotida; family Stichopodidae; genus Stichopus; species Stichopus chloronotus. Next base: position 7,045,243 of record CM037847.1, read on the forward strand.
AGTATCAGAATCACCCCATTCACAAACCTAAAATGGTTGGTTTCTCACTCATCCTCTTCACTTGAACAGAATTGTAAAATCATGAATATGCCGAGGTACAACATAGACTGTTACGGTAGGTGCTGTACAGTGTCTACACCCTGTCAGAAATTTAAGTTAAAACAATTTTTTCGGGTTCTTACTTTAGGTTCTTGGCTATTGGATGAAAAACTTGTTGAGAGTAGCTAGAGGGTGTGCACAGGTTGGTATATACTGTAGCAATTGGCAATCTAGCAGACTGAGAGTCACATGACATCTCCACTCTGGTTGGAAATCAAAACCCTCCTAATTTTTTTTTTTTAACCCAACCATTTGCTATCAAAGCACTAGGATTATTGCAATGCTGTTTAATGATCAATTTAAATGTACATGTACAATGAATACAACATAAAGCAAGGGGACGACTGTCTGCAAATTATTTCTAAACTTGCTAGATATGCTAGGCTGGTCACAGTTTACATCACAATGATATTTATCAAAGGAATAAAACGAGGACACCTTCATGTCCGACTGAAAACTGTCAATATGATGTAATAAAGAAAGCCTGTAGCTTAGATTATTTTGGTGAATGAGTGTTCAGTAATATTCTTATCTAATGATAATGTGTATGCGTCAATGCAAAACCAGCAATACAATGATTCAGAAACAACAAGTTTCAAATTACCATAGCAACCAAAGTCCAAACCTACAGAACTCTAAACAAGACTTGACTGGGGGACTTTTGTGCCATATTAATGTTCAATTATCCTTGTTGGATGTATTGATCACTGCAACAAACTTTGACAAAAGAATCAACCGGGTCTCAAAAACTACGAGAGGTTAGCCCTTAACATAAAAAAAAAAAATCGGTTTGTCTACAAAACAGATATATGTTAACAACAAGTTATTACAACATTGATAATGAAAGCTTTGAGACTCTTTGGTGTTATCATAACCTTGTTTCGGAATAAAGGGACAAAGTAGGTAGAGTCTTTACAATTACCACAAAACCAGTCCAGTTTGATTGTCATGTGCTTCCATACCGTCCAAACATTCTATTTACAGACATTACAGTGAACTGTTTTAATATCAACATCATAAGGGGCAAACAACGAAGTTATCCTTTGGCAATGAGGACCTTTCAAAGGCTATCATCAACTCCAGCTGCCTTTCATTTGAAAATGTATTAAAAAAAAACACAAAAGACTAAGAAAAACAGTAATAGTCAATAGTTGTCTATTAATTGTTCTTGTATTTACCATGATTGTGTGTGTTGGGTCAATATACTACACAACAATAACTCAAGGTGAAGCTATTCTAGTCTGCTAAAAATATCTAGGTTCATCGCCCGAAAATTTCAAGCCTGTCAGTGAGCGGAAAAAGAACGTTACATACCAAAACTAAGAAGCACAGAAGCTCCCAAGGATGAGTCATTTCACGCAGGATGTGCTGTTTGAATGTGAAAAGAGCCTTTGTCTTTAATCTACTCTTATCCCCCCCCCCCCCCATTTGATACCCAGGCTGGAAAACAGCACCTATGCCACGTTTCTTTCAGGAGAAATTTCATTCACTAGAGTATTAATTATGGTAAAAAGAAGAGCGATTCAGTTTTTTCGGCTAAAAAATTAGCGGAACCAGGCCCTGTATGGGTGTACGGCTGTACGGCACTGAAAAGAACCTACCGTACAATGAAACTCCTATGAGAACGACTTTCTTTTGGAAAGAAGGCTATTTTAGACAAACAGACCTCAGTATGGTAGTTTCTATAGCTCTTTACAACTGTTACAAGCATAGCCAGTAACTTTGGTGTGCTTTAGAAAACTCAGAACTAACAGCACATCCTGCTTCAAGGCAAAGACCTATCCTCCACAAAGACTCCATACAGTATACACTGTAGGGCTCTGTGATTTGGCTACATTGTACAGAACCTTCCACGGTTTGAATGGAATCCCAATGATGCAATGCAGGGAACCAGTGTCCACAGTTAACTAAAAATACTGGAATCCATCGGGAGTGACATACATGAAATGGCCATTGGCTGGGTGGCTGACCACCTTTACAGATGTTGTAAGGTAAAGACTGGCCATATACCTAGACACACACTGACTGACCACTTTTTGTTTTAATCAATATATTTCAAAGTATCTCACAAGATTCACATTAAGGTACTCTAAGGTACAAAAGTGCAGTTGGTGTGAAAATACAAGTAAGTAAGGAGTGAGTACAACGATAGATTTTGCCTTGAAAGTGATTTAGATTTGGCAATTATGACAACCCCTGAAAAAAAAGCTGGTCCGACACAGCAGAGGAGTTACATGAACGAAACATTACGGAATTCTTCAAAGGAATTACAGAGATTAGAACACTGGGAAGAGAATACTGTTGGCAGGACACTGAGAATGAAACAAGCAGAGAATGTTCAAAGTGGATTGAACACTGAGGGCAGGATCACAAGAATGAAAAAAAAAAAAAATACAGAACAGTGAAATGGAATGCTGTACTGACAATGAAACAAGAAGATGTTCACTGTGAAAAGAATGCTGACAATAAGAAAAAACAGAAGACTGAAATAGAACAATGAAAACTGAATGCTGAGGGTGTGACAAAAAGTAAATGTTCACTGTGAATAGGCAAGTGATGAAAATACACCAATGAGGACAGGACTCCCGAGACAACATAAAACAACAGAACGCTGGAAACAGACGATGAAAATAGAATACTGATCATGAAACAACACAACAAGAATGTTCACTTGGAATAGAACGTTGACGAGAAATAAAAAGGAAACAATAAGAAATGGTCCCCGAGAAAAAAAAAAAAAAAAAGAACAGAACAGAACAGAACAACAACACAGCAAACAATTTTCTTGAACGTGCCTCGCCAACTGATGGTGGCGCTTTGCCTTAGATGGTCCTGTCTGCGCTCAATCTGCCCTAGAGTGACCTCCTGGTACTACTACAGTAACTAGTGAACAATAACAAAATAGCAATGAGGACTGAAGAAAATCAGAGAATGAGAACAGAACCCTAAATTTTACAAAACAGAATAGAACATTGAGAATAGAGTGCTTAAAATAGAACCGGAGCAACGGAAACTTTAAAGTATGATCATGAGATTGGTATTTTAAAAGATTTAATACAAAATTTAAAAATGGAACACTATGAAAGAAACTTCGAGAATAATTCGAACAATAAGAATCTGGAGTCAAGGGAGCAACATGGAACCACTGTATTAGAACAGACACATGACAATGGAACAATTCCATGAGAGTAGAACAATGGGCATGAAACAACAGTCAGGATACAGAAAGATTTGATCATTGCAAACAGAATGCTGAACTGCGTGCCCCTGGATACACGGGCGGTCCCTGACGATACCAAACCTGTAGCGGAATCTGTACAAAACAATGAGTTTTTCGCCAATATCTTTTGCATGATGACGTTGAAATGCTGCCACAACGCAGGAATTGGAGGTTTGATTCAAAGCAAAAATATTCTTGCTAGTACAATCATAAGGCTGATTAACTCGGCAAAAGTGCTGCTGTCAAGTTTGAGACAATGCACTTTACATACAAGACAGCCATAACAGCAGTAAATTTACAAGGAGCAAGACATGACCAAAGAAGTGAAAAATGAAACACATCTTCAGCACACACTTCTATGTAAATATGATGGCAACCATTTCCAGTTATCCCCAAATTGGTTAATAACTTCAAACTTAAGGCAAACATACACACTCTTAGTGTTTCTAGTACCTGATAATTTATTGGGCAATAATGACGTAAGTTGCACAGACTCTTCACAGAGAGACCAAATCTGATTAGCGAGTTGCTGCTTCAGCACTTCCATTGCTGTGTCGTAAACCAATAGACAGCAACATGTTCTACAGTATTTGCAACCAAATAAAAAAAAAAAGGAATGAGTCAAACTAGGTCAAAAAAAGAACTGGGTCTAGTGCTCTTAAGAAACTAACTTTTGAAAGCAAGGATATCAGAGATCAATTAAATCATAATACACGATTCCACCTAACTTTGTAGTCCAAGTTCAGTGTCGACATCACCGCTGGGGACAAGGGGAACAGAGGGGGTATATTTACTGTACCCCCTGCTAAATTTCACAAAAAAGTGACCTCAATTACATTGCACCTGATGATAGAAAGTGACCTCAGTAAAATTACTGGGCACTTAATAGGATTTTCTAAGAGCCACTTAAGATAGTTACCTCCCCCTCCCATTGTAAGAAGGTTGTGCCAGCCCAGAATTACAAGTACACCATGGGTACATGTACAACCATACCATACCACTTGATCATATTTCTGCCAGCCAATGAGCGAACAACTTGGTTTGCCTTGATGTTGTATCCATTACTCACTACTTAGAACTTTTTGAGTTTTGGAATGACGTCGTATAACATGCAAAATCCCCATGTCCCTGTATTGTTGCAACATTCCACCACACATTAATGTATCACATCTACACTAAACCATCTTCTGCCAATTCTACAAGGTGCATTCTAAAAACCACTTTTTTTCTTTCATGATTCCATTTTGTTATTGGTCAAAACATTCACGACAAAAATACCAAAAACTTGGTTTGTCAAATTATGCATTGTGTAAATTTACCAAGCAAGTATGCATTGCCAGACCACTGACCCTTGGGAGTTGAGTTGCACCAGCAGATAAAAAGTTTTACAGGTCTACAATACAGTACAACAATATTGTGAAGACATTGCGACGTTGGCAAACAGAATCCACACATGGGACTTTGCTACCAATATTGCTTGTGAAATGACCCTTGAAGTTAATTATTCCCTGCCCACTTCTTGACAAAAAAATGAATACATAGAACAGATTCGGTCACATAACTCACATACTACGGTACGCATTTAACATACCTGGAAACAATGAATCCAGAAGTATCCAAACTGCATTAAAATTTAATAAACTAATTTGATTAATATAACAGTAAAGTATTATGTTAGAAGGTTAGGCTTAGGTTGTACAATGTCAAGCATGTGCAATGTTAAGCCCTGTGCAAGATGCAGCACTGTTTTAACATGTGTTTGTCCACATGTTCCAAACTTAAGATATGGCAATAGCAACTGAAGGAAAACTGGAAAAGTGCTCATGATGCTGTTTATGAAAATTTAACATCACAACACACAACGCTACCGTACGATGTTTAATGTATTCCTTGAATAGTAGGGCTGACCAGCATGCTTGGGTGCGACAAACCATGTGACTGTCACATGACTGCCATGAGCTCAAATTTTCCCTCAACTGGCATTTTACAAGACCTCTCTGAAAACTTGAACTGTATGCTACTGTATGTGTCAACCAACAATTGATGCAAAAATTTGCGGCATACTGTAGAATCAGAAAATGATCCAAAATACGAAACACTTTATTACTGAATTCTCACAACAAATGGAGTGTACTTGACAACTGAACTAAGTACAAGTTTCCTTACATTTTTCCAAATATTACTTATGTCTGTTTCAGGGTATAATTTTGTGTATAGTGAGTACCTCATACATTGTACAATATTTGAAAGTTCCAACTTTGCAATTAAAATGAATTTAATGTACCCAGAGTAAAATGTTAAACTTACATTTCCCTCACTGCCTAAATACATGCATGGCTTCTCAGAGCTGAAGTAAAGTACTGTAGCCTTAATGGGACACCTTTGCTGAGAAGCAGGAACAGTCCTAACAGTTAGTAATGCCTCCTTGGGAAGTCAGGTTACTTTTGGCCAGGTTTTCTACATATATGGTAGAGAGGCAACCAGCTGAAGAGTTGGGGTAACTTTGTTATTGCAAGACGAGGAGGGGTATTCCCTACGAGAGAGGACACATACAGTAAATACACTGAAAGAAAAAAAAACTGTCTGTTACGTAAAACTGGAAGGCAGTAACATGCACATACACTTTACAGGTATTGTTGTAAAGATCGTGGCTCTATGACAGCATACTGCATAACTCTACCAAACTTGCAATACAGATCAAGGTCATTGAATATAAACAGAGAGCCAGTGATCTTGTCCCTGTGCAAACAAATGAATCATTGATGGATGGTTGAAAAATACACTTAAACTACTTGGTATGTATATATGAATGCCGCGAACATCAATATACAACAATGGCGCCTTAGACACACGATTGTTTCTCAGCTGTAATCCATGCAGGCTAGGAGTACTGATAGAACTGCAGAAACTTAAGGAATTCAGCTCACATTTTGAACCACTGTCAATAAGATGGAAGACTTTATAAAGATTTGAAGTAATTATCCTATTAGTTACAGAATATTGTGGTCATACATCACATCCTCCTGTATGTCTTTGAGTAATAGGTACCACACAGAAGGACATCCAATCAATCGCACGTGCTACAAAAGTGCAATTGAACTTCAGGATTACATAAAGTGATGGGTTCTAGAAAATCCCGGATTGACAAGAGGCAAGGGTGTAGTGTCTTCTATGCACAGTTGAGTCAGTACTTTTACCCAGTATGAAGGTGGAATACTCTATTTACATTCTGGCACTTATTCTGCAGACAAAAAAACAACTATATAGCGAAGGGAACTTGATACATTTTACCCCAGAGTTGATTCTATAATTGTACAGAATTCTGGTAACACATTAACATATTTCTCCAGGATTTTCTTCAACTCTGCATCTCAAAAATTTAGACAAATCCTATCAACTCAATCAGCGACCTGAATTTTTCGAAAGCAGCCTTTTTTGTTCACATCAACTTCTCACTTTGAAGTAAAGTAGGCCTATGAGTGGTGGTATGGGTAGCTCTTACTGTGGACATTACATAGTTGAAGAGATGTACAGAAGTACAGAAGTCGGTAGTCTACGACATAGGTAGGCTTATTTTAATACGTACTGACACAGGACTCCACATTTAGTTTCAAAAAGGGCACTGCAAAAATGTTTCTGGAAAAGGGCAAAAACAGAACTTTTGCTACATAGTAACAACCATCCACCTTACTGCAGATGCTTAAAGATGCTACTGAAATTTTTATATATAGAAATCATCTTTCTTGGGATAGAAGAAAAACAAAATAAAACATAATTTAAAAGGCTGGACTTACTTCTTTTCAAAGTCGAAAAATAGCGGCTCTATGTAACTTTTCTAGACTCCAACAATCAACACTAAAAAGAGGGTAACCAATGGCACAACCAAAAGAGCCAACTACTGTACTGCTGTCATTGTTTTTCAGGGGCATCTCTACTCACACGGCGGGCACCACAAATTCTTGCCGTCTGTGCCATTAGCGTTTTCAAGCATTGCGGTGATACAAGGCACTGTGCAGAAGGTCCAAACACGCTACCGGACGTTGCAAAAAAAAAACTGAAACCTGCCGTGTACTTGATGTCACATTCAGTGGTAGTTTCAGGGTTTACATTTACTACACAAAATTAAAATTTCAGACTGTTTTAGAGTGGGTCCACTTCACTGTGTGGTACTCACTAAGAGTTTTGAAATTGTCAACAATTTTCAATATCAAACGATAACCTCAATCATCAATTTTAATAGGTAGAGAAAGGATTTTTCTTGTTTTCCTAAGCTTAAATCTTGGCCACCCCACACCCTCTGTTAATTCCTTAACTTTGTACAGTAGAATTCCAGTCAAATACATATCTGGGCAAGGAATCTACCAATATATTTAGGAAAAAGCTGGATTTATTTATAAAAAAAACACTGGCGTTTGTTTGCAACATTCAATCGCCACAAATGTAGCAGATTATAATTTTCTCATATATATTCTGCAGTCAATGGTTGAGTAGTGAGTGTGCACTGATTTTCAGGCAAAATTAACCACCTGGGTACATTCCAAAACTATTTAGTTCCTCCCAATTTCATAAAAGTGGTAATTTATGTTTAATAATAGGAAACATGACAGAAGGACAGGTGTTACAAGAAGATCAATGTATGGCATACAGTAGAATGGAATCCTCCCCCAAAAAAACATTCCTTAACTTTACCGTCTGGTTGCAAATGTGATAATTTAAAAAAATTTTTCCCTTTCTACAGTCAGATGTATTCTGAACCATGTATAATTACAGCGACTAAGTGGTGCAACCAGGGACAAGTAGCTGTACATGGGACGACGTATCCAGACGATCGTGCAGTGATGTGACCGATTCAGTTTCATGGTGTTACTGTGGAAAATTTCACACAAACATTCAAGTCCGCTGTTTAAGGCTACAAAAGTTCTTGAGAAGTTGAGAGCTGCCACGGTGTGACGATGACAAATCAAAGACCTGCCAGCTCAGTAAAACTTGATACCAGCACTTAGAGACGATACCGTCTGGAGCTCTCAAAGCTGGTAAAGGACACAGATCTACTACCTGCACAGGTTTCTGTTAAGAGGATACTGAATTCACTGTAAATTTGGAAGCCGTCACCTGATGAGGTATTCCCTACTTGTCGTGCTTGCCATTGAAATGTGAAAACCTGGTTGAAATTTACTAAGTTATTCCTTGCTTATACCTGTGTGAAAGTTTAATTATTACAGGAGTTACAGACTGCCTCCAACCAAATCACATGTGGGCCCAGTTGCTTCTTCCAACATGCTCAATCAAAAATCCAAAATTGTTAAAAAAAACCACCTTTCAATAAAATTTTGAAATCTCCAACATGTCAAACAAATTTTTGTCTGCAAACTGTTTTTTGTACAATTTGCTCTGGTTTTTTATGGAAAGTTTAAATAAAAAAAATATTTACATGTTTGATGTGACACCCTTTTGTTATTTCCCAAGTTAACATTCCATATTTCTGTGATGAAACTAATGTAATGACCAATTAATTTTAATTTTCTCACCTTTTCTCATTTTTTTTTCTTTTCTTTTTTTTTTTTTTGCTGGGTGTTTAGTAGTTCCAGTTGAATAATTTCATTCTTTGAAGTCAGTCCATCAGAATTTGGCAGTTAAACACACTGAGCTGTGTTAGGAACTAGATTGTTTGAAAGAAACAGTGGCTGGTTTCTGACACCCATAATTAAGGTACATGTATACAAGACAAATCTTTTCACTCAGGCTTTGAGTTTTCCCGATATCAAAGCTCTAAAGGAATGACTTTGTTAACTAAGAGACCTGGAAATAGCACCGTCATAGCAGTCTGATTTGAAAATTTAAGAACTCAAACCAAATTAGCATTTAAAAGCTACCTTAATAAAGCTGTCAGTAAGTTGATGTATGAATCAAATTTTTTCTTTTTGTCTACCAATGCAAGTACGTAGTTACAAAAATGTAGGCTAGGTCAATCCATTGCTGGCAGTGAAATGAAGTGAAAAACTTACCCTGAGTTTTCTTCACTTAAAAGGGTAGTGGTTGCAAGATATGACAAAAAGCTGGGCAAAAATACCAACACAGTTTATTTTCCACTTTGCACTGAAGTTGCAACATTGCAGTAAGTGTCATCAAAAGAGGCTAACTTTCACAATATATAAAAACTACTGTACTGCAAATACTGACACCAAAACATGGAAAAATGTAATAAGCTGTCATCCACCATTACATATTTGACAGGTTTCCTTCCAGCCAAACTCATTTTCAAATTTCAAAGTTCTATGTCCTGAAAAACAAACTTTGTGACACTTTGAAAGCTAAACCCTGAAGGTTATTTCCATATCACACTAGCCTAGTTGTAAGTTAGAAACTCAACGACCCAACTTTCTGCCAAGCTTGCTCTCATTCCTATGAGAAATGCACAAACAAAAAATCGGTGGAAGTCAGTCAAGCTACGGTATAATGGAGGGACTTTGAGCGAATTTGGGTTCTGCTTTTTCTCTTTTTGTTTCAGTTGCTGTCAATTTACTAAAGGAAATACACGTGAGACTAGCAAAGAGTCACTTACCATAACACACCAGTGAACCGTTTCTGCTAGAGGCTTTCCACAAGCGGGCACTGGTGTATATGCCAACGGCCACGTTCCGTTAAAAACTATCCTGGCGAAGCGCTAGCAGACAGCGATATAACTAGACCTTGACTGACGAACAGTAAAATTGTTGAAAATGACAGCGTCGAAATTACCTGAAATTCCGCTTGAAAGCGGGAACAGGTTTCGGATATATTCCCCTGATTACAGAGTAACTTCCAAGAGAAGAATGGCCACAATTCTTAATGACTGAAGCAATAACAACGAGCTCGTAGAGTTCGATTTGATGTACGAAAATAGTGTCTAGTGTAGCACTAAACTTACTATTGCTTAGTCTGCAAGCAAGATCTAACTAAATGTATTGGTTAGGTTTCTTCCTTGGCCACGAACACGACAAAATTAGCCTCGTAATTGTTGGTTATTACTTGTGCAAAGACTAAAAGCAGGCCATTCATGGCCGAACATCAGCCCGAAAAAAAACACACAGACAAACCGATGAATCCAAACGAATGATCACGGACCAACTAATCTATGTCCTTCCCTCGATGGTGGTTTCGCAATGAAGGTTGCGTTTTCGATACGTCTTTTTGATTCAACCGGACACTGTTTTCCTGTAGTCTGCTTGCTGCCACATTGAAAGTAGCGGTATAAGAATTCAAAGATAGGTTCGTTACGCGCTATAAACTCAATGTCTCACAGTGAACGGATAAAATCAAGCATCAGAAATACGAGATGTACCGGGTGCACAGTTCTGTCCGTGGGGACAGAACTGAACTTTATTACCCACCCCACCCTCACCCACGAGGAGGGGGTACTAAGGGGATTTAGAGGGGGTACTTAGTAGGTATTTCTGTGTATGGTACATTTTTCTTACAATAGAGTGTCCTTAGTGATGTTGTATTTCACTTAATCTTTTTTTTTTTGCTTAGTGCCCATTTGGACATTATTTTATTTGTGTCTACAAATACAAAACAGAGGTATGGTATAAATGAAGATAGGATACTCAGAACAAACCCCTGCCCCCATGGTAAGAGGGTTGATGTTCTTTGAGGTATTTACCCTACAACTATGAGAGGGTTGGGTCAGCCCTGGAAAAAAAAAAAGATGCATTTGATCTGATGTCTCTTATTAGCAACCATTTTTTTGTTCAGTTGTCTGTCCATCAGAAGCTGGAGGTAAGTTGATTGTTTGGTTAAGAGGCTTAAAACTGAATTGAAAACATTGTTAAGATTTTAAGAGCCTTGAACTTGAAAGGCTTCAATTGTCTGTGTCACAAACTGATTGCAGATTTTAAATGACGATACTGACTTTGTGTACATGTCTGTCGTGACTTAGAAATGTCATTGCCGACAGCAGACGGAAGTGAGCTTAATGACTCGGTCATAAAAAGGCCAAAACGAACAGTAGTTGGCTTGTGGGTGAGATGTCAAAAAAGGCAAGGTTAGTTAGTGGTGAAAAAGAAAAGTGGTTAGATGTCCATAGGTTCCATTACAGAGAAACTTATCATTTTGTGAGACTTAGAGAAAAAACCACCTCCTCTACACCCCATATGCTTCATAAACTAGTATCATCAAATTTTCAAATCCCCGCAAACACCACAACTTACGAAACAACTAAGAACAGTACGGCATGTATTACATAAGGCTAGAATTTTGTTTTCTTTTAATTACCAAAACTCAAGTGCATTGAGGTGCCAATTGTGAACTAAAGTACTATTTCAAGATTTTTCCTCGTCCATATAAAATCTACTTCCCTTCATAATTGAACATGATGGTGTGTGATATAGATATCCTTTTAAAACAATATTGTCTTTGAGTGGAAATTCAGATATTACACGTAATCATGATTAGTGTATTATAAGTTTGTTAAAAATTGTTATGCTTGTTGATATATTTTTTTTTAAGTATGTAAGAGAATCTTTTCTCATATCTTGTACAATAATTACGAATGTCAACAAAGCTTGATGACATTGCAAGACATTACCAAGCACTAGTTATTGGCAAGAAAATATCGCAAATATTGCTCAAAAATGCCATCTTTTAAAAAGCAGAAAATTCAGTGGTTTATCCATGAGATGAATCAAATTGCTGTCACAGCCACAAAAATCATACGCTTACATGAAAGCTATGGATGACAACTTAACTCTCATTTGTTTTGACATGAAACATAAATGCAATAAAACCTGAATGAATTTGCTACTCATGAACCACAGTAGCTACATGACTGTTACACTTCACTTAGTTTCATGTTCTGTATAATTTGTTTTCATTACAGTCGGTTCTGAGCCTTAAAAAAAGATTATTTATCTATGATTTATAAAAAAGCCAGGAAAGAAAACACTCCCTCATAAAAAAAGAATCGTTTAGGTATGAATGTTAATCAAGTGTAAAGTAAATGGGACAGACGTATTGTCCTTTCTATTACTTCCTGTGCTAAGTTTATACAGGCTATCCATTTTTAAAGCTTCGTTCCACTGTATATTTTATGAGATAGTCATGTCAAGTTTCATAAATATTTTACTAACTTTATTTTTGTCAGTTTGCCATTTTTGAGGGTTCTTTTTTTTTCTATTAAAAACCGATATCTGTAAACGATATTTTGCCATTAAAATTGTGTACATTCGGGAACATTGTTCGTATTGATAAGCTCATAATTATTGGCAATAGTTCGCCATTTGGACTTATGGACTTACAAGTAGGCACTATGGTATCTAGTATTTTAGCGCGTGCTACAGTGTCCCGATGCTTCATTGCGGTATCGTGTACTGTAGCCTGACCTGCATTTTTCTGCTCAGGTAAATACAAACAAACGACATTGACCTCGGAGAGGAACAGCCAGGAACGATGCTGAGGACGTGGACGTTAAATGGAGGCGCTCGTTGAGTTTTAGAAGCAAATTCGCTAAGTTCTGGATTAGATTTTAGTTGAAGTATGTTTGTTGAAGTTAAGTAATAGGAAAAGAATATGAGCAGGTCATGGTTTGAGGGGAATGGGGGAGGTGTAAAACAAAGATACATGACATAGAATGAATGGCTAGAGTAAAGAAATATAAAACAAAAGGTGGTAGGAAAGAGTATGCGAGGGTGGACTGAACTTAGCAGAGGAGCCAGCGATCGATTTTCATGCGTTTCTGACAGTTTCTAAATGAAGGATCTTTTTCATTTCAACTATTAGTGGTCGAATAGACTATACGGAAACATCCGTTTTACAGGTTCACTGTTATTTACATGTCCACTCGTTGTAATAAAGTTACAACGAGTAGTGATAGTCTTTGAAGACAAGCCTGCGAATAAACTGTGCATGTAGTCGAGATATGGTTAACCTGGGAGTTCCCTGGTATATAAAAGGAAAGTGTGGTTGCGATTGGTCCAGTTATTTGAGGTAATGTTTCCTGTGCTGAACTCTTTGTGAGGGATGGAAGCCTGACATACAATGACCGTAACAAGCTTCTATCAATAAGTCACCATTCACAAAAAAGGAAAAATAAATAAATATTCCGACTGATAAATCTGCCTGGTATCAGCTCGATCTCCCCATGCTCATTGGGACGTTCACTGTTTTAAGTGTGGTTTGGGTCTGTAAACCGCGGAAAGTCTTGTGTGCTCTGAATAAAAATCTATATGCGGTGACTTCGCTATAATTTAATATCACCACCGTATGGATGGTATATTATAATACAAAAATTTTGTTTAAAGAGTTAGCCATATCGAATGTATGCAACATAACACCAACGGCCGCCCCTGTGTGTAAACCAAATGGTTTTGTAATCGACGAAAGTCATCGGTTTAATGGCGACGAGTTAACTGGGGCTCCAGACGTAGGGTGTTGATCGAGATGCCAATCGGTAAAAAAAAAATGCGATGTATGTCAAATTTAAGACATCAGACCTTTTGGCCTTTATAAAAACCAAGAAAACTACCAGGTTAGACGGCGGGGGAGGGCTGGTTGTTGCCTATTAAGGGGCCCGTCTTACTAATACACCCATGGTGAGCCGCCAAAACGCTGAAAATGACTTTTACACTTTTCGTGAAAACTGTTCTTCAACCGGATCGTTAGGTAGGAGAAAAGACTGAGATGATGACAGGAGGTAATAGCCTTAGTCAGATTCCTCGGTGACGTGTTTTATTTTAAATGGGCTCATTTGATACTGATAAATCTGTGAGGAGTTTGAATGGTATACAAACACAAGACAAAGCTCTTAATTAAAGTATACTTTGTCAAGTTTCATAATTATGATACCTGTCAAGTGTTTTGTTTTGCTTACCCGAACTTGTACTGGGCTGTGTGAATATGAACCACTGTGAAAAGTAGCTGGTCACGAATTTTCAAAAAAAAAAACCGAATCATTATTTACTCCCTCATTAATGTCCCTTTCTAAATGTGACACTTGGAGGATTGCTTTAAGTTGGACCGTATTTTTTATTAGCACGTGAAGGTACTTGGAAGGGGTAGGAGAAAATTCAGTGAATTCTACGGAACAAATCAATGTGGCTCTTCAAGTGATTTACACTTTAGTAAGTTTGCGAGGGTAGGTCGGTCACTGTGGAAGACAAATTGTCGAATCATGAAAATGATGTACATATGACCCATGCCCGTTAAAATCGAGAGTGTCCCATTCACTTAAATTATAACGCAGTATACCATTCAAAGCTAATGACATATACAATGAAAATAAGTGTTGGTCATTTTCGATCCACCGCTACCAGATTAAAGAGAAAGCAAATTCTGTAACATGAAATGGTTTTCATAGCTTAATATCGACGTTTCTTAAAAAAAAATTAACCAGTTTTAAGAAAATTTACAATAAACATGCCTGTACCGATTAACATCAGTTTCTCTCGGATCCAAGGGAGGTGGAGGGGGTACATGGGCCATGGTCTCACCCAAGGGTAGACCAAAAGGATATAGTTGACTATTTTATCGAGAATCATACCTAGGAAAACGAAGTTTTTAGAGTAAAAGTAACTTACACATTTTACACTTTCGTTGCAGCATGCGAATCGCATCTGAGGGCATTTATCTATATATGCGTGGACCATTTTCCAAAGGGGCCAGGAACGTCGCCTCTCCTTAGACCACTTTTCATAACCTTGTATTGGCCTCTCTCAAAGAACTAACATCCGAGAGTGGCATTAGTTCATTTCGACATATCCTAGCATGATTAAGACATTTTAATTTTAAAATTGACTGAGTAACCTATATCATGCATACCTCTACTTTTAGGTTGGTATTCTGCTTTAGGCCCGTATGCAACTTTTTCAGTTGGGGGGGGGGGGTCGATTTTACCACAAGTAGAACATTTTACTCGACAGTTATGACCAACTAGTGCTAACGTATCCCTACTATCATAGGCTTAGCGGAACACCACATCTTGTGGGGGGTCGTTCGAACCCCCTGAACCCCCACCCCCCCGGAACTACCGGCCTGTGCTCTTGAATCAACCTATAAATCGAGATTTTAAATATATTAACTAATGACCTGATGTTGATGATATCTGTCACTTCAATTTGACACATATCGGCACTGATTTTACTTCTTTCCGCCTTAAATTAGTATTATGTCAATGTTACTGATCTTATTGATTTACTGTATTTTATAATATGTCAACTTAAATTTCATTGTTATAGGCTATTTGTTACTCTTATTACTCCGTACTTATGAGGTATAAGAACGTCAATAAGCGCCACTTGGGTTTTTCCTGTCACACGGCTCACGCCCACTTCTTATATATGTTCACATGTCTATTTACTGTAGAATCATGTTGGGAGAAATTTAAACTCAGTTCAAAGGTTCAATTAACTTAATCGATGGATGTCGATTTTAACAGACATGCCGAAAGCATATAATGAACATGCGATACAGCCACTTTGTAATACAACGTGACTGTAGTAGGGGTGTAAGGCCACATCCAGCAATGAAGATGGGCGGGATGGGGGCGGGGTGAGGGTGGGGTTAGGGTTGGAAGAAGGGCGGGAGAGGGAGTGCACACGCTCTAACCATACATCGCGATTGATATTCACGAATACCTCATGAACAGGACTTCCTTCTAAAGGGAAACTATTCCCAAGAAGGTATTTAGTCACCGTAATTAAGCCGCAATCATTTACGATGTAATGCTTGATGAAGTGATACGTCTATGTAACTAATTAGTCGTTATTTATACAACTCCCAGTCACAGCTATATATACACCGAGCTATTTGAAAGAAAAAGATATGCTTCAAAATCGTTGCAAATCCCAGAGGTATCGTCACGTAGTCCTAGTCGTTTGTACATCAGATAATAAATCACAGAGACAAATATTTTTCTTCAGTCGATGAATACGAAGTCGCGGTTTCGTGGTTTCAGTTGAGAGGATGGATGATCAGGGGTTGAAGAAATGAAGAAAAGAGTAAGATGGACGATAAATTTATTGACATATTAAAAACTGGTTATTAAACGAATGGCGCGTACTTAAAGGTCCTCCCATCCACACGCATGTGCACGCCTGAGCCGATGACAAAGCATCAGCCCCCATCATATTTCCCCACCCCCTTCGTTTCCTTCCCATGAACATTGGTATTTTGAAAATCAGATTGTTGGGATGACGTATCAAACTTCTCCGCGGCATGTCTGCAGCAAACTACGTTTGAACGGTAGGCCTATACATACCTCTATATATAGGCCTATATAAAACCTACGGTAGGTTCCAATGTATAGCCTTTTAGGGTCCAATGGTTTAGAGGGCAGATGAGGGAGAGACGAGGGACTTGACAGAAAAATGGGGATTTTCAATATATCTCACAATTTTCTCACTGCACTTTAGTCAAACTGATGTTTCATATGGCCATGGAATGGCAGGCACTGGAAATAGCCAGGCTTGATTTGCATGACCCAGTAGAACCTTAGTGGAAGAACTGTGTTAGGCCTATATATAGGCTATATATAGTCCTATATGTACAGTCTCCACATGGTTTGCTGGAACTTAACGATCTCGTCATGGCATAATGTGTGTCTCCCTTGTCCACGAACGCTTCAAAGTTTACGTTTGTCTTGAGAGAAAAGCTTTTATGCTTTTTTTACATCGAAGAAATGGTTCTGTTTGAGTTGACCTGATAGAGGCATAGTCTGCATGGATACTGTATTGCCCAGTCCGGAAGCGGAACGGAAGGGCACGGGCCCACAGTGACTTATAAAAATGAAGTCAAAGATGGGAAGAATGAGAGAAAAATGAACTTGAAGGAGAATGTAAAGTAAAATGCACGCTTGAGTACTTTTAGCGCCCTCCACATCTAGGGAATGAAGATGGTGTTTGCCCATATTCAGCTTTAAAAATTCAGGCAAGTACAGCTTTCATCATGAAATGTACAAATTCTATTAGAGGTTTTCATGAAAAAAACTTCCATTAATGTGATTGGAAGGGTTTTATATCCAATAAAGTACAGGTCTATCATTTCCTAATCCTTGCTTGCTAAGCCGTGGAAGGACAATTTTCCTGGACCTAGGGGAATTTTTATGTAAACATCTTCTGGTACGATCGGCGTCAACTGTTGGTGGCGCTCCGCTTAGATAGTCTTCTAACAATTCTCACGCTACCTCTATTCCCAAATTCTGGGTGCACCATTGCAGTCCAAATATACGGCTCTGGGGTGCACGTCGAGTCTCTTTGACGCCCCATCCGTTTCAAAAAACCCTTGTGACGCCACTGACCGAATCATGCACATTAAAACTGACTTTACAAACATTTAAATTTGTCAAAGAGCTGGAGAGCTTTATCTGCACTTGACCAAATGCATCATCTTAGTATATCCCCATGTTTGCTGCCACCAACGGAGAGATGCGGGTGGGGGACGTTAACAAGAAGGAGTTTGTCGAAGGTCTCGGGAGCAAGTGGACGATAGGTTAATGACTACAGTTGAGGATCTTTCTCCCACATCTCGGACCTCGTATATAGCCATTGAAACGTTTTTTTTTTTTGTTTTTTTTTTAAGAAAAAAAAACACCACTCTTAAAACATCTGGTTTCACATGCAAGGAAATAGGTAACCTAAATCCAAATATTTGGTGCTTCTTCATTTTTTTTTAGCTGGAGGGTTGATTTGCTGGCGATCCTCCCTAGAGACGTGTAGGGGATGATAAGCACCCCTCCCTATCCACGAATCTAAAAACTAAAAACAAACGTGCTTCGCTTAAAGGGTTTGGGGGGACTAGTTATATAATGATGTCATTTGCACTAGTGCCTGACGGGGGGATCTACGAAATGTTTATTTGTATTTCAGTCAATGTTAAACACATAATACTAAAGACATATATGAAACTGGAGGGGCTGAACGGGGGGGGGGGGGGTAGAAAACGGGTGATCTGGTTAGAGTGAAGCAGTGATAGGTCAACATTCGGACAATGTGGTGGCGTGCGTCTATTTTACTCTCTCAGTCAATGACAGAAAAAGTTCATTTTTCTATAGAGAAAAAGGAGAAGTTTCCAGAAATCACCGAACCCTTACATCGGTACAAGCCTACATATCCTTATTCTTCTATTTTTTTTTTCTTAATTTCGATGTATGTGGCTGGAAGTAGATGATGGCTGTCCATGCACCAAACTGATTAGCTGTCAGGGTACCTGTGAGCTTGGAATTATATTAGTGGAACAATCTTGTCGTCTGCAGGATAAGCAACGCTGTCTCTTTCTTCTTCTTTTTTTTTTTTTTCAGAACTGAGTCACCTGTCTTTTCACGCCAACGGAAGAGGCATACATCAAACATCGTGTCACATTTGGTCAGACAATAATTTGATTTTAAGATCAAACCAGACGAGATCAGGCATTCAAGGTAATACTTGAGGGGAATCAGATCCCTCACTTCGGACAATGTTTTATTAACAGAACTTTAAACCTTTTAAGCTTTTTATGAAAATCAGAGGTAAAATAACTGTGACATCAGCCAAAATTGAAGTCAAGGCAAACAATGTGGATGTCTCAATAAAGATGACAAGTGGATCTGTAATTTAGAATTTTGTTTTATTTGTTCTTCTTTTGACACCTATAATTGAAGAAACCTATCTCGTTTCACGGTTTCGATGGTTACGCACACGTAAAAACCATCAAATAATGTAGCAAATTAGAGAATGTTTCGTTCTGTCAAGAAATGTATTTACAACAATTACATTCAACTGGACAATATGGACATATTTTCTTGGCCTGACCTAAATACACAGTATGCTTGCAATCTCTTCGAATGTTAAACGATTTCTCTTCACACTTTGTACACTCAACTACAAGAAAATCAAGTTTTTTTTAAAATGCTCAAATAGCCTGTACTACTTAGTTGATTTTGTGTACTAAGTCACAAGTATATACACCCATCGTTAATAACCTTTTTAAAAACTCTCCATTTGTATTTATTTTGTTGAGGGAATCGATAAGAATTCTGTGTAAGATTTAAGAAATGAGTCACGCCATGTTATGAAAATCATTGGGATGCATTGTGGTTTAATTGAATGTATGGATAACAAAATGGGGGTGGGGGAGTGCTAGACAGTAGGCGTAACCCTCTCACGGTGGGGGCCCGGACGTTGGGGGTGAATGTCTGAGGACACCAATATCTTGCATCTGTGTAAATGTCTAAAAAAGACATTCTGAAAAAAAATATCTTAGTATCATCAGTGACGTTATGCAACTAGTAGGCGCATACTATTTTCAAGCAAATATATCGCAGGGGCGGATCCAGGTTTTCTCCAATGGAGGGGGGGGGGGGGGGATTGACGATGGCTCGTGAATGGGTGATGCTCGTCCTCAGGGGTCTAAGAGGAGTGGAGTCCACCTAAAATTTTTGCGTACGTAGGGTGATCTAGATACAAAATATTGCTACATTTGATGCTAGATTTTGAACATATTTCCAGAATTTTTTTTTTTCCCGTGGTTTATTTTATTTTCCCTCTTGTTTGATGAAATATTTATTCTTTGACCTTACCTTCCTGATTCAGAAGGAAAATGTGATGGGTCGGTGCACAGTATTGAAAAGATCTACAAACCACATTACACCCGCTTCTGTACCCTCTGTCACAGGAAAAATATTTCAGCCTATAACCCTGTTATGTAGGCATGCAGGGCCGTAGCTAGGGTCATATCTTTAGGTGTAAAGGTGCCAAATTCCAACTGGCTGGATTTTTGGTTGCGTCGCCACCACGGCAGTTTTGGACATTACCAACATCTTATCAGGAAGGGATCCAGAAGTTTACGAGGTGGTACAGTCTTCACGGTAAGTGCACCTTCAGGTTCGGCGGAACAAAAGAAAAATACATAACTGGGGGGGGGGGGGGGGGGGACGGGAGTCGCTGAGAAACATCAGAGCTATCTAAGCGTTGGTTGGCGGGGAGCTTACAAGAAAATTTTAACTTAACCACCCTTCCCCTACCCCGATGGCCGGAAACAGCACTTTCTGGTCTTTACTTCAGCTGCATGTACGTAGCGTTTGACATGCTACAAGAACCCAATTAAGGCTCTCTTTTTGACGTAAAAGGTTTTACCAACGGCAAACCCAGCAAAATGGGTAATAATTATCTAGATTTTATTCTGACTCCAAAGGGGATAGAAGATCAGAACAAGTAGTAAAAAAAGAAGTAGGAAAAAAGAGTTTATCTAGAAAAAGAAAATCAGAAAAATTCAAGGGGTCTTAACCTCTCCCCGGATTCGTCACAGGAACTAAGAGAAAGAGGGCGGGTGTGGGGCAGTTGTAGGAAGGCTATCTATGATTGGTTCAATTGCTGCTGCAGAATCCTTTTCTCCACAGGCCTCAGCGTGGAAGCACATACACATACACATTTTTGGTGCAAATACACATGCAGCAGGTGCGATACACATATATACCGTGCATGCAATTCGACGCCTCAACTCTGCCGTGCTGTGACTCTGCTGTGCGGTGATATCGGATCCGTAAATGCAAATTGGCCACCAGTTATATATAATCCAAAATTTTAAACCCACGAAAATGGGTGCTAATTCTTCACTCCTCAGATGAAGAGAGATCAAATGGGATAGCCTACTATAGCCAAGTAATATAACAAGGAAAAAAGACTATTTAAAAACAAAATCACGAAATTCAACTGGGGGGAGTTAAACCCCTAAGTCCCCCCCCCCCTCCCTTGGATCCGCCACTTTATTGATAAGGGATAAGTTCTTCAATTGATGTACCGTACATTACGAGAATCTGCAATCTCCATCATAAAAAAACCGTTTGACGTCGTTCATTGGCAGCACAGCCCATGAGGTCCGTTGCTATGGTAACACCAACCATCTACCTCTGACGAGAAAATCACTATTTTGACTTTAATAGTACTTCAAGTAATATATTGTCACCAGTTGTGGAGCGATAACCCTCTTGGAGATAAATGTCTAACGCACAACCTTCATACAGTTGATGGGGGAGGGGGCTACATGTTTAAAAGGGCATTTTAAAAAATCTTATAATGTGTAATGTATCATTTTGGGCACTTTTTATCAAGGTGGTTACCTAATTAAATATTCGGAGGTAAATACCATCTCTACCCGCACCCACTCTCCTCTCAGAGATACTGACCCTGAGTTGATAAAGCTTCTAGACAGACGCGAACATGCCTACCGAGCATGATCGTCCAGTTGAAATTAAGTATTACGTGAAAAACGAATAGGATCTGCTATATGCGAAATTAATGTGGGCCTATCCCTTGTGTAAATACTTTAAGGTCACACTCTTAAAGAATAAAGGCAAAGGTATAATTATGCAGACCGACTGTCGAACGTACGGTTTTAACTTTGATATCACATATCAGCCCCACTGTCCCCACTGGTCGAGATGAGAAACTTATGCAAATGTAAATATACGTCGAGGTGTCGCCCCCTTCTTTGGAAAATGTCTCTGTCACTGAATGCTCTCATATTCGACTTTTCATTGTGGATTTAAATTTCTTTGAAAAAATATCATTTTCCCAGGTATAAATTCTATAAACATTATTTGTGGCACGCTTGGGTAGTGCCATTCTCCTCCTGTCTCTTTGGATGCGTGAGTGAGTAGTATATAACAACAGTGGCAGCAGAAACTTTGGTAACATTACTGGTATAGAACAGCATCAGAGAACTATGGTTCAATATGCTGCTTTTAGTCCAATAGAAATAGTATTGACCGGTACTGATAATTAAAGGAATAACTTACAAGTAGCATAGGATAATCGTAAGTGGCAGAAGACTAGCGGTATAAGAAATATTACAAATGGTATCGAACAATACAACAGAAAATGTAAGTAATAATTGTCACAAGATACAGGCAAATTTCCAACCGCAGTGAAGGCCACGATAGGGCTTACAAAGACAATAGGCCTATAGGCCCTCATGAAATACAAGTTAGGCTACATTTACAAGGTTTCGACCGCCTGTCACATATGGAAGAGATTATTAGTTTATGGCACTTTTATTTCCCAACTTTCGACCTGAACTCCTTTTGCAACATCGTGGATGTCCTACTTCTGCTTGAAGAGACCTCGTTGTTACCATAGTAACACTGGTTTAATGGATGAACCATCACTAATGTGTATATCATTACAGTGAATGGGTTCCGCTACTACAGGCGACATCACATCCGATGTATGTCCTTCTAAGTCAGCCACAAACCGGTGCCTTCAAAATAAAGCCACACCGAGGATGCACTTCACAAACCTGTCTTGTGCTCATGATCCTGGCATTATAGCAATCCAGTAATCACATGTTTAGTAAATAGGCAACGGGAACACGCAGGGCGCCAAATAGTGATCAACGCTTTACCGATATTTGCAATTCGAAAGCATCGTAGGTTGAAGACTTAACACCCACGGACTTCGATTTTTTTTCGCTACGTCCTTGAATCTGTTCTACTTCCATATTCCAACTGGTACTTGTAATAGTCGAGGAAAACTGCACGACTCTACTTCTTCCGTCTTAACTGTACATTCATTGTGATGCTAAATTACTCAGTCAAAGAACTTCCGATCTTGTGCTTGAAAACAAACAAAAAACAAAAAAACAATGCATCATTAAGCACTACTTGAAGATAAAAATGGCAAACCGAGTAAGATTAAGTAACGACTAAAAGACTCTGGATTCAGTATTAATTTTAGCAGGTTATGATGATAGTCAACGAGGGTAGTAACATAATGTATGTATCTTGTACTAAGTGTACATACAACTAAATAAGGTCAATGCTTTCACTATAACTTTTACGTTAGGCTGTACTATATATGGGCCTACGAGAAACTTGAATCACAACGAGTTCCGCTGAAACCCTTTCGCACAGGCGGAGGGCCGCATCGTGTAAGGGGGGGGGGGGGTAGGGAAACAGTGTTTGTACTCTAGAGGTAATCATATAGGCTACTCTGTATGCGTCTGATTGTTTACATAGACTGGTCTCTTAAAAATCGACGAAGACGCCCTACCTTTAAAGGATGCATAGTTCACCGATAATTTTGCAATGATGTCATTCCATATACAGTCAATCTAGAACAAGGGCTATCTGCCCATTCCATTATAATTTTCCTTTCGTTTATATAAGAGTCGTGAAATGTTTCAGAGAGGCAAGAAGGTTGAAGTCTTTATATTGCACAGTCGTAATTAAGTTAAATAGCAAGAAGTGATAACTTAAATGTTTGCACGCGGTGACCATTTTTGAAACAATTTTTGGAATTTTCACAAACATGTACTACATATTGAAGAAGGCTTTGTGTATAGTCACGGAGGTACCATGCAGAACCTGCTACGTAGAATGACGGTGGGGGTCGATCCACTTCTTAAGTAGGTATCATAATGTGATGCTGAGTCTTTTCTCAGGATCTTCTTCGAGGATCATGTTTGTAGTTCAACTATAGTAGATAATATTCCCTCTTAACAGAATATACCAATCTATGCGCTTCCTTGCCCGGTGAACTTCAAATTGATGAAGTTAGCTAGGTTTAGCAAGGGATATCTCTCGGAACGGTGTGTTAGCGTAATTACGACAAACGTTATTTACAGTAGCTATTTTCAGATGATTAAGATTCAAACAGGAATGAGTGACAGGCGCAACGTAACCAAGAAAGCGTATACGCATCCAAATGTGTAATAGATGGCGCTCTTCTGTTTCTTTACCCAAATGAATTATCTTAGTTCTTTACTCACAGCCATGGATGATGAAGTTAAATAATTCATTACGTTACATGCGTGTACCAATAATGAAATATTAGGTGAAGTGCAATTTGGTCTAACAATCTACCCCCCCCCCCCCCGCCTTCCTCCCGGTCCCCGTTCCCATCTTCTCCTGTCATGGTACATGCATGGGCGTTGATCTAGGGGGAAGTGAACTGGGAAATAATCAATACTTTTTTTTTAATATACACTAACACGTTTGTCCCCCCACATTTTGTCACTTGAAACTAGGAAAAGTTACGTACTAAGCTGTTCTTAGTGAAAGTGTAAATTTCCACGTTACACAGTTAGTATTTAGAAGGTTTAACAAACCACTTTCCAAAGATTATTTACATGACTTGAAAGAACAGCCTCTTCCAACAAGTTGAACTAACCATGCTAGTGGGGTAAACAGAACTCCATTTAGCTCAGTTTTCCATGAAGAGGCCTGATATGCATTTTCAGACAAGATTTTATGACACCCTTGACAAAAACAAGAGCCTAGAGAATAGGTAAGTATGTTTCGCTCAGCATGATATTCATGAAGTGAATCTTTTCGCTTGCACTTTTGCCCCATAATGATAGGAATGAAAGCTAACTTTGTGTCCAGTGCTGAGAGTTGACAAAATTGTTACAACAGACGAAACGGTGTTTTCTTCCCTTTAAAATTACCATATAAAATCACCAACAGGTCAAATAAAGCAATGTCATTCTTTCAATTTGCTGACGTCTTTGGACCTATTACAGGCCTGTTGTTGCAAATAAAAAGCAAACATTTGACTTATAGTCATCCGTTTTGACATAATTTTTTTTATTTTTGTGGCGTCCAAAATAATCGCCCCGTCGAAATGTTCAGTGACGATCTCAGGAGATCTAATTCTCCGATTCACCGATGTGAGAAGAGTTTAGGTAAAATTCCACCCCCCCCCCCCCTCTCTCTCACTTTGAAAACCAAATCGACGCCCGAGTCTTGATATGATTGAAAAGTCTGACGTACTTTGACTGTTATCTTCGATTGAACCTCGAAACTTCCTAAGCTCCATTAAGAAATACGTTTCACATGACGTCATTGCGTATTGGCCGTCACTGCACATGCGCTGACGGTGTGTTATAGATAAGCGCGCATGGACATGGCTTCAGTTACAATTGTTGTGCAAGACGCTCAGCGCAAGGACGTCGGTGAGAAACCTCCGTAGGTGTTACACGTTACCTAAAACTGGGACCAACTCTTCGAACTTGAGAACCTATGGGAACATCCTCGGTTCAGTCTAGCTATCGAACTTTCATATTAACCAAGGTGCATGCTCAGTCCGTTTCTTCAAGATATATCGACAATTTGAATTAATGACCGGCATCCCAAACCGAATGTCAAATATTAAGAATCCAATGTGCAACTAACGTCGACACCAATACTGAACTCTGCATATCAAGCAGTTGAACTTTGAGATGGCATCCAATTAAAACTTCACGATACAGAAAAGTTCCAGAAATTGAGATCTCGTAGTAAATGTTGAATCAAACATTTTTTTTCAGTGTATAAGCATATACTTACGGGGAAATTTATAACATTTTAATGACTTGACCATTTTCGTGAAATGTAGCAAGGTGGGCGAAGCTGTGTTTTATTTCACCTCTCCGAAGGCCTACGGCAACAATGGGTTGAATTTTCTACGTGGTAAGATGGTGGTCCCAATTCCCTAAATTTAATTACGGAAATGAAATTGACTTTTGCTCCGGTGATTGCTTGGCACAGCATTTGCAAGTAATACATGTGCTACTTACTTTTTATGGACAACCCTAAATATCTATAAAAAAAAGCCTGATTGAATGTGTACTTATAGGTCGTTTTTCGTTATACCACAAGAAGAGAGGGCTTGTAGTATAAGTCAGCGCAGCAGATGAAACGGCTAGCTCTGGTGTAAGGTATACTATGCTTCCTACAAAATTCACAAAGAAAGATAAACTGCGTGTAAATATAGGTCAATGTCACTGATCGCGCGCACGATGCGCCTTGCAGGCCAGTCAATCGGTAAAAAGAAGACATGGTGTTTCATTCTTCTCCATTTCCCGATTGAAAAATGAGATTACTGATGATTATCGGATTAATGGGGATTTATTTATGCATGTGAAAAGAGACAAAAAAAAATAGCTAAATAACTAATTCTCTAGTTATGTTCTGTTGGATGGGTAGGATGCGACTGAAGAATATGCCTTTTTTTCTGTACTTTCATAATGCTGGACCATAAAATATTGACTCAATATGTATTTACTTTTGAGAAACTTTAGAAGAAGACAGACCCTGGAGGGTGATCACGTGGATATCACTCTCGTGTATGGATGTTATACGTTCAATTGATAGTGACAGTAACTCCACGATGCATTGGGTCCTAGCACCAAAGGGGCTCTCAAAATGGGTGCTATTCATGTTTAAAGAGACAAGGACGAATCATTTTGCATTGGGGGTTCGACTTTGGGATAAAAATAAAATGTCATCGATAGGATATTTCATCTTATACACTGGGAAGGACAACAGACAAGACTTTACAATAACCTCATAAAATTGTTACAGCTTCTGTTAAATAATGTGGCAGATCTACCTTTCTCCGAATTTTCACGAATTTTTAATTTTTTTTTTTAAACACATACTGTGTAAGCTGCAAGTGTCGATGTACAGAACGAGGGCGTTTCGAAAGTGACGTCATCCCGTAGCCGCAAAAGTCCAGGATAATTGCGTTCAACATGCATGGTTGTTGAGTCGGGGGGAGGGGTGCATTAATGCTTTTTTATGTATTCCTGGTCCAACTAGTGAATTTACCTAAACCGAATGAGGGGAAAAGTTTTGCCTACGATTGTATATTTTGCATGTTTTTTAGTGAAATTTCTGCGGTATCCAAGTCCTATTTGTTAAGGGGAGGGGGGTGGTGGTGATTTGCTTTAATTGTTGGTCTATTTTGTTTTTATTTCTTTTTCTATTGAAGACCGAAGACTGCTGATATCATGACGAGCGGGTGAGAATTAGATGGATGCTGTAGACGATGTATAGGTTTCCAATTGTGACGTGTAGCCTAGTCACTATAGAGTAACAGGAGTCGAGCAAACAACGATCCTTTCACTCAAATACATGAAAACGAGAATACACGGGCCACAGATATACGAGACAATTTTTTAGAGTTTCTCATTCACCTATGTTGCATTAATTCCACACAGTTTTGCCAAAATACTCAGGGCAGTATTTACATTATACCCAACGAGTAAGATGCACAAAACTATGCTGAACGTTCGAAGTGACACGATGACGTCACGTTCAAAATGCCCTCCTTTTGGACTTAGCAGGACAAATGGTAGTTGTACAGTCCTCTACAGCATGATTTCAAAAAAAAAGTATATAAATTTTTGAAAATTCGGAGAGGGTAGATTTGTTTAGTGGGTCCGAATCCATGCTAACCTTTTTTTTTGGGGGGGGGGAGGAGGAGGAGGGAACGCCAATGTTGGTGTTTCACCGGCCCTGAGGAGAAGGGGGGGGGGTTCCGAAAGGGACGGACTGGCCACCTTCACTTTGAAATTTTTTGAACTTGTCAGCGGTTCTTCATACCAAGTGGTGCGTGATTTTCTATCTTTGCGTCCCGTTTTCGTATTCCAAGAAAAGCAGGACTTTCTTTTGAAAAAAAACCTTTTTTTCTTCTATCATGTTGTGGAATACAACACTCCCCCCCCCCCCCCACAACTTTTTTACACCACTAGACCAAAAGTAGCTGCGGTCACCGTGTTGAATATGAAGAGGGTATTGAGCCAACCGTAGTAGATTAGGAATTTAATTAGTTGTGGGCTATAAGAGTACCATAAGTAGTTTCTTTTTTTTTCTGTCAGTCTGAATCAATACGTATTCAAATAATGCCGCCGTTCCCAGAGTTTTCTTACGAACAAACCTAACTCTGTTCCAGACAGAAATACTAAAGCGGAAAACTGAATAAATGTTTTCTGAATCATGAAATTTTGGAGAAAATTGTGTCAAACAGTGTTTACGTCAACACTTCTAACAAAATTAGATCAGATCAGATAATAAAACATCGTCTGTTACCATTATCACTCTTTATTACAGAGTTGTAGACATGTCATCATTTCAACATGAACCCAAAGTTTTTTGGGGTTTTTCTCTTTTTTGTAAAAGATTGACAACCTAACAAGAGGACCGCTCTTGAACATCCTCATCCTCCAATTTTCATCCTCATCCTCCAGTTTTCATCCTCATCATCCAGTTTTCATTCATCAGGGTACCGATCTCCTAACTTATCTTCAAAAAAAAAAAAAAATGGGGGATAATGGTATGATCCCTACCCAATGCTTTATAACTGCTCCAAAATGGAGCAGGGGCATAATTCAGTAGTATCATGGTGCACCGATGAGTACACAGCCCTTCCTTTTGTTCTCTGAGTGTCAATCCTTTTGTTTTTGGGAGCAATCCTTTTGTATTTGGCCAGCAGAGCAAACAAGTCATCCCAGAGTCGATCCGAGAGATGACGTCGGGAAGACCGGGGATGGGATCAACACTTTTGTATCATTTGTGAGAAAACAATGATTTGATCTAAGGGAAGGTCATAAGGTTGTCTACATCACTAATCCTGCGACGCATTTAAGATATTTATGGGAGCACACCGAATGTGGTCTGTACAAACTGCAAAAATGAAAAACAATAAAAGGTGTGACGATCCACAATCCACCGGTAGATATCACTTTGCAAATTCGTTTATGAAGTTCTTTTTTCATTTTTCGGTCCACGAACAATCCATACGGTGTCATTCATATGGATTGCTCTTCATTGTTAGTGTGTGTGTGTATCTCTGTGTGTGTGTATCTGTGTACATGGGTACAAAGAATCTTTGGATAGGGAAGAAGGGGTTTGAACATCACGCTGTGTTAGCACACCGGACGTGGCTTGTTCGTGGACCAGATTTAAAAATGAAAACGACTAAAAATGCTCACAATCGACTGTAAGATGTCACTTTACAATTCGTTTGTTTTTTGGGATCTTTTTCATTTTTCGATCCACGGACACCCCTTTCGATGCGACCGTCCGCCGGCGTCAACGTTCAACCATCTATCTTGCATTCTGTTTGTGAAAGTCAAATATGACGTCATGCGTCATATACAGCTTATGAGAAATGAGTTCAGGGCGCGCGTCTCTTTGATACCGTAACCGCATTAAAAACATAAACATAAGTAAATCGATGTTACGTTACTTTGTTTTTTTCCTACTTCTATGTTTTGGTAGATGACGCTTAACAAAAAAATTAAAATTTACATTCTTAACAGTGTACACATTTAAGTAAACTTTGCTTTTTTTTACCAATACACCATTGTTTCAAATTTTACCGAGACCACAGGGTTGCTCGGACGGAATTTATAAGCCGGAGGAAAGCGTGTCCCACCGGTCACGGACGGTATTTGCTGCCACACTGGCATATTTTTTTACAGACAGATTTTGAGGATCGAGAATGGACACAGACTGACTGACCTTTAAGTTTCTCCCCCCCCCCCCCTTTCATTTACCTACTCTACCCGTGTCTCCCGCACTTGTACAACCTAACCCTTGAGCCTAACTCTCTCCCGCCCTCTTCCTTATTTGTACCCTTGTGTGTCAACAAACGTCGTGTGACCAAACAAGGGTGGGCAGGCAATATATGGTGCATTGTGAGACGTTCGATAACA
The DNA here is from genome assembly GCA_021234535.1 of Stichopus chloronotus. Classification (NCBI taxonomy): domain Eukaryota; kingdom Metazoa; phylum Echinodermata; class Holothuroidea; order Aspidochirotida; family Stichopodidae; genus Stichopus; species Stichopus chloronotus. The sequence goes on from CM037847.1 coordinate 7,074,986, forward strand.
AACTCGAGCAATGAGTGTGTGTGAATTTTTTTTCGCATTTTCTCATTTCCTACATTTCCCTCTCATTTGCTATCATTTTGTTATTATTTTATCATTTTTGTTACATTTTCTCTTTATTTGCTATGTCATTTTATTCTCATGTTGCTTATTTTTCTTGTTTACTGTCATTAGGTTCTCATTTTTCATCTTTTTCTTATATTTGCAACATAGCGCTCATTCCTGCTCTCATGCTCCTTTACAGGTATCATCCTCTTATCCTCCTCTACACATTTCAACAGATTTTTCCTTGTGTGGTAATTCCTACCTCACTCACTGACCGTTCGGTTTACAGTCTGAAAGACTACAAGGCCTTCCAAAACTGACAACACCATTTCAGATTCCTTCAATATGAGGAAACACAGTACCCGACACCGCATATAGTTTTCTCCTTAACCCCTCCAATCAGCGGGGTAGCGATGAGCGTAGAGCGTATGTCTGATCTCAGTCGGGCCCACTATCACAAGGTCAAAGCTTCAAGGATTTACGCAGGATCATTACAAGGGGTCTTTGTTTAGAACATTTGATTGGCTATTTACACATTGTTTCCAGCTGAAAAATATGTTCATTGTTAACACACGTCACGAAAAAAAGGGCCAAACAATATTATCAACACAGCTAGAACAAAATGGTGTAAATTTTTTGTTTAGTAGGGCAAAAACAAGTATTGGTTTGGAGGAGTCCATATGATCATGTTGTCCGTATTGTCAAAAAGTTTCTTGTAAAGTTACGTACCAACTCATAATGGCGCTCCCCTTAGCTAGTGTCTAGTGTTCCTGCAATATAAAACAGAGGAGACGTTTAACGGTTGTAGATTATTTTATGGCACATCCTATGAGTACACTAAGATAAAGAAATATAAACGACGCGAAATGTATTTTAAACTTAATGTAATGTTGCTCTCATTTCAAGGAAACCATCATTTGCAGTCTCTTTGTTTGTACATAAAATAATCCACACGCATGAAACGATGACGTCACAGCCAGATTCGTGGCAAGAAGAAATATCAAGTCGATTGTGAGACCAATGAGATTATGAAATTGTCCATGTAGTAAATAAGGTCTTTTGAAACTCCTTCACTACAGATGTCTCAACACTCCCGATCTGGATCCGTCTCCATATTTCATGCCTTGGCTCTAACTCGTCCATGACAGGAAGCAGAAATAGACTGTTCATTCTTTGATATCTAATAATTAACCATCATCTTGATGTGCGATACGCTTCTCCTTCTCCAAGTGTGCATTTTTATTCTTTTAGCTCCTGGATAACTATCGAAATGAAGATCGCGTTATGATCTGATGTAATCATGGCAACCGAAAAATTGCTTTGCCTCTTCCATAAAAAGGTCAGCTGCCTTTCTCTAAGTTTATAAATTCATCCACGAGTCACACGCATAAATGACGAAGTTCAAGCTATCAGCTTGCATTCCTAAGTATACGCTTAAAGTGTGAGTAGTAGTTTTAGCTTTATAAGCTACGAGTAAATTATTTCATCAGTTCTTTTTTTTCCCTTCTTCTTCAATGAGTGCATACCTCTGATCATATTTAATCAAACTATGAAGGAATTATTAATTTATTTTCTAAATAGTAGGAAATTAAAAATATTTATTCAGTTGACTATCTGAAACGTTTTGCATTTTCTTGGACGTCCGTCAGAACAGTCCCTTCTTTCAGCAAATGCCATTTGTAGGAGCGTTCCTCCGGATAAATTGCTCCAACTCCTTAATGGCCACTCGTGTCCTGGGATCTGGATCCAGTAACCTGCGAAGGATCGTTTCGACTTCACTGGAGACAATGAAATGCCATTTGAGAGGGCGCTTTTTTGCCTGGCGCAGAGACGAGAAAGGCCGTCGTCCGAATATTATGTAAAAATAGATGACACCCACGGACCATACAGTAGTCTTCACAAGGTCATAAGCTCCGTCGAGACGTTCGGGTGGATAGTTCCATAGCGGAGTGCCTCCAGTCATGGTTACGACGCATTCGTCATTCACGACATTCTCGGCCAGTCCAAAGTCGATGACTTTAAGTTGATCCTGGGCGCAAATCAGCATGTTGCTGGGTTTCAGATCTCCGTGAACCCATTCGCACTGATGTATAGCCAACACCATCGATGCGATTTGGTCGAGAAAGAAGTAGGCCCTGGCTTCATCCATTGGTACCTGCCTTCTCAAATATTCATGGAAAGAGAGGCAAGAAGGCGGTTTCTCCATAATAAGAAAGAACACGTCATCGTTACCAAGTTGGACTCTACCGTAGGCGAAAAGATCCACGACACTGGTAAAATCTTCTAGCGCGATGCTGGCGGCTGCTTCCCCCGGTATCTGTATATTATCACCGGGGACATCTCTCCATGAGTAAATGCTACTGCACAGGGTGAACTTGATGGCGACCTCCTGTGAAGATGTTTAAAAGGAAACAGATCAAGTAAAAACGAAAAAATAACAAGAAAGTGAAAAGAAAATGATGCGCTGTATATTGCGATATTAATTATGAGACTAAAGAATAAACTGTTCTGTTGAGAGTCACGTCCTTTTACCAGGGCTGTGGATCCCCGAATGGGGATGAAAGTCAGAAATGTTGTAATGGAAGCGACAGTTTCATAATTATTAGTATTGCAGCACACGAATGAAGACACAGGTAATGTTAATACCAGTCTATTCTACAAAGTCTTATGTCTAGACAAAACTTATCAATTTTACCTCATGGGGATCGTCGAGAGATCTTCCTCCGTAGACCACGCCGAATCCACCGTGTCCCAGTTGGTCGAGGAGCTCAAATCCGGCATTTCGCATTTCTGCCTGCCCCATGGCCACCACGTCACTTGGAAATAACAACTGACTGGAGGATTGGAAGGCTGGGATGTAGCCTCTGATACTGCTGCTGCTACTGCTGCATGTGGCAGTACTAATACCACCGCCGTTACAAGATGTGCCACTGCTGCCAGCATAGCCACCGCCGATGGCACCACCAGTAATTCCACTGAGGGAGCTTTCATTGTTAGATTGTTGTTGATTAGGGGAGGATGAAGACACGTTATTACGTTTTCGCTTTGGAAAGAGAAAATGAAAGAAAAAAACCTAATGACTCCAAATGAAAAGGTTGATCATTAAAAATGGATCAAGTCCAATGTTATAGTAACTATAATGCATTTTGACTTTCAGGGAACTAGAGCACACCTGCAAGGTAAAAGCATCACCGTACGCACCTTAATGTAAGTATGAATGCATTGTGCAGGACACGATGTCACATTACTTTGATGCTCCCTTCACATAATAATTAATGCTTGTCACATGTTTGTAACGATCATTTCATAGAACACATAGTACAAGTTTCGTCATCAGAGATATATGTTAATATCAATACACCTTTTTTGGTCTGTTGTTCTGACCAGGGAAGGCATCCCTTGCCCCTCTGCAATTACAGGAACGAAGTTCTTGTCTCAGTAAGCGATTCTGATTTTCGATATCCTGGTATTTCCTTAAGTTGGAACGAAGTTCTTCGTTCAGTGTCAGATTCTCATTTTCGAGGGCCTGGTTCTTCCTGACGTTGAAACGAAGTTCCTCTTTCAGGATACGATTCTGTTCCTCGATATCCTTGAAGCTTCTGAAACGTGAACGAAGTTCTTGTGTCAGCAATTGATTCTGATTTTCGAGGTCCTGGTAATTTCTCAAGTGGAAGCGAATTTCGTCGCTCTGTATCAAATTCTGGTTTTCGAGTTCCTGGTACTTCCTGAAGTTGGAACGAAGCTCTTCGTTCAGTATCTAATTCTGATTTTCGAGTTTCTGGTACTTCCTGAAGTTGGAATGAAGTCCCACTCTCAGAATACGATTCTCTTCTTCGATATCCTCATAGTTTCTGAAACTTGAAAGAAGTTCTTGTCTCAGTATCCGATTCTTATCTTCCGTATCCTGGTACTTCCTGAAATGAAAAGTAAAATTATTTTATATAAATGACATTACAGAATAGATAAATGATGGTGATGGTGTTAATAGTGATAATGATATGAATGGAGAAGAGGAGTATGGGGATCATGATGATGATTCTGATAATAATAAATATGAGGACGGTGATGACGATGACTATGATGATGAGAAATATGACGATTGTGATGATGACGATGATGATATAGATAAATATGATGATGATGCTACTGATGAAGATAATGAGGATAATGATGATGTCAGTAGTTATGAAGGTCATAATATTAATGGTGATGATGACTAAGGTAGAAATGATGATTATTTTTCAGCCAGTCAGTCTGAAAATAAGTAACGAAACTCCCAAATATCGGGAGCTTCCGAAAACTTAAATTATCACTCAGAGAGTCATCTTGTTTTGGGAAATTTTTGTTTCTTTACGACTTTTTTCTCATTTTGCCATATTTTATTATTTCTATATTGTTTCCTATTTACGTAGTTTTTCATTGTCTCTAGTAGTGATTTATTTTTCTTACAGCATACTTTCGTTCTTGGAAAACCTGTTTAATTGTCATTGCCAGTGTTGTTTTCAATTATAAATGTATAGAACCATTTAATGATTACGTAGCAAATATCGTTTAGGTGAGATTTTCCCAAATGAGAAAAAAAATCAAGAAACAATGAAGAAAACGAAAGCTTTTTGATTGCCATTATGAAACGCTGGTTGGGTCGGAGGATAAGTTTGGAAATGTAGTAACAACTATGTCGGCTTATTACTTACTTTAACAAAGAACTAACATCTGATGTCAGTGTGTTGAACACTGAATCCACCTCCCGTCCACAATGGCGATTTCTTGCATCCTTACAGAAACCAAGTAAACCTAGAAGCAGATTAACATCGAGAAACGTACATGAAATAAATAGTGATATATTGTAGAACCTATAATTCAGCACCTGTAAACATAACACAGTCGAAAACGTTTCTGCATTAAATCTACTATAAACCAAAGTGAGGGAGGGAACTACACAGCATCAAACAGACTCACGTAAATTGAATGATACGATGTTACTTAAAAAAGTCTACTAATCTGCAATATAATTGTGCGTGCGTCACCCGCAAAGGTTGTTTCTATTACGTAAATGGACTTCCAATAAATCTTGAAAAACATTAAGTTCGCTCAATAATCTTCGACCAATGAAGGTACTGACACTGTATGACGGTTAATGTAATCACTTGCATGTGACAATGTGTCCTCCATGTATATTCACACTAAGGTGTGTTAAGATTCCCAAAGTCAAAGATGTGTGGACGACTTATGCAGCTTAACTTTTTTCAGATAGAAGGCACTACGCATATATATGCCATTTGAAATGAATGACCTAAAATAAAATATTGATTCTACTTACCAGCCAAACGAAGCAAATGAAAAGTAATTTTTTGATTCATTGCATCAAATTTTGATGAAAGATTTGTAGAAGCTTTTGAAAGTACGTTTATAACGATTGCGTAGCAAACGACATATAATGTAACATAATGCTAGAATGAATGCTTTGTCTTCACTGTATATAAAAACCATTATTTCGTCACACTGGCTGATATCGAAACATATCAATAGTTGGTGCACACTACAGAGTTACGCGCGCAGGTCACGCTTGGGTCTAATCCGTTTATTTACACTATAATTTGAGCCCCCAGCGCTGGGGCCGATACCACGCGCGAGGTCCATTGCATATAAACGGGGCCATAAACTTTGTATTATAGTATTCGTCACGATAAGATGACGCAAACGTTTAGCTGTATCTATGCATCAGCGTGTGGTATCGGAGCTAGCGCTCGGGGCGCAAATTATAGTGTAAATAAACGGATTAGACCCAAGCGTGACCTGCGCGCGTAACTCTGTAGTGTGCACCAACTATTGATATGTTTCGATATCAGCCAGTGTGACGAAATAATGGTTTTTATATACAGTGAAGACAAAGCATTCATTCTAGCATTATGTTACATTATATGTCGTTTGCTACGCAATCGTTATAAACGTACTTTCAAAAGCTTCTACAAATCTTTCATCAAAATTTGATGCAATGAATCAAAAAATTACTTTTGATGTGCTTCGTTTGGCTGGTAAGTAGAATCATTACCTTATTTTATGTCATTCATTTCAAATGGCATATATATGCGTAGTGCTTGCTATCTGAAAAAAGTTAAGCTGCATAAGTCGTCCACACATCTTTTACGTTGAGAATCTTAACACACCTTAGTGTGAATCTATATGGAGGACACATTGTCACATGCCAGTGATTACATAAACCGTCATACAGTGTCAGTACCTTCATTGGTCGAAGATTATTGAGCGAACTTAATGTTTTTCAAGATTTATTGGAAGTCCATTTACGTAATAGAAACAACCTTTGCGGGTGACGCACGCACAATTATAGTGCAGATTAGTAGACTTTTTTTAAGCAACATTGTAGCATTCAATTTACGTGAGTCTGTTTGATGCTGTGTAGTTCCCTCCCTCACTTTGGTTTGTAGTAGATTTAATGCAGAAACGTTTTCGATTGTGTTGTATTTACAGGTGCTGAATTATAGGTTCTACAATATATCACTATTTATTTCATGTACGTTTCTCGATGTTAATCTGCTTCTAGGTTTACTTGGTTTCTGTAAGGATGCAAGAAATCGCCATTGTGGACGGGAGGTGGATTCAGTGTTCAACACACTGACATCAGATGTTTGTTCTTTGTTAAAGTAAGTAATAAGCCGACATAGTTGTTACTACATTTCCAAACTTACCCTTCCAACCCAACCAGCGTTTCATAATGGCAATCAAAAAGCTTTCGTTTTCTTCATTGTTTCTTGATTTTTTTCTCATTTGGGAAAATCTCACCTAAACGATATTTGCTACGTAATCATTAAATGGTTCTATACATTTATAATTGAAAACAACACTGGCAATGACAATTAAACAGGTTTTCCAAGAACGAAAGTATGCTGTAAGAAAAATAAATCACTACTAGAGACAATGAAAAACTACGTAAATAGGAAACAATATAGAAATAATAAAATATGGCAAAATGAGAAAAAAGTCGTAAAGAAACAAAAATTTCCCAAAACAAGATGACTCTCTGAGTGATAATTTAAGTTTTCGTTACTTATTTTCAGACTGACTGGCTGAAAAATAATCATCATTTATACCTTAGTCATCACCACCATTAATATTATGACCTTCATAACTACTGACATCATCATTATCCTCATTATCTTCATCAGTAGCATCATCATCATATTTATCTCTATCATTATCGTCATCATCACAATCTTCATATCCCCCATCATCACGGTCATGGTCATCACCGTCCTCATATTTACTATCAGATTCATCACCATGATCCCCATACTCCTCTTCTCCATTCATATCATTATCACTATTAACACCATTACCATCATTTATCTATTCTGATGTCATTTATATAAAATAATTTTTACTTTTTATTTCAGGAAGGACCAGGATACTGAAGATCAGAATCTGATGCTGAGACAAGAACTTCTTTCAAGTTTCAGAAACCATGAGGATATCGAAGAAGAGAATCGTATTCTGAGAGTGGGACTTCATTCCAACTTCAGGAAGTACCAGAAACTCGAAAATCAGAATCAGATACTGAACGAAGAACGTCGTTCCAACTTCAGGAAGTACCAGGACCTCGAAAACCAGAATTTGATACTGAGCGACGAAATTCGCTTCCACTTGAGAAATTACCAGGACCTCGAAAATCAGAATCAATTGCTGACACAAGAACTTCGTTCACGTTTCAGAAACTTCAAGGATATCGAGGAACAGAATCGTATCCTGAAAGAGGAACTTCGTTTCAACGTCAGGAAGAACCAGGCCCTCGAAAATGAGAATCTGACACTGAACGAAGAACTTCGTTCCAACTTAAGGAAATACCAGGATATCGAAAATCAGAATCGCTTACTGAGACAAGAACTTCGTTCCTGTAATTGCAGAGGGGCAAGGGATGCCTTCCCTGGTCAGAACAACAGACCAAAAAAGGTATATTGATATTAACATATATCTCTGATGACGAAACTTGTACTATGTGTTCTATGAAATGATTGTTACAAACATGTGACAAGCATTAATTATTATGTGAAGGGAGCATCAAAGTAATGTGACATCGTGTCCTGCACAATGCATTCATACTTACATTAAGGTATGTACGGTGATGCTTTTACCTTGCAGGTGTGCTCTAGTTCCCTGAAAGTCAAAATGCATTATAGTTACTATAACATTGGACTTGATCCATTTTTAATGATCAACCTTTTCATTTGGAGTCATTAGGTTTTTTTTCTTTCATTTTCTCTTTCCACAGCGAAAACGTAATAACGTGTCTTCATCCTCCCCTAATCATCAACAATCTAACAATGAAAGCTCCCTCAGTGGAATTACTGGTGGTGCCATCGGCGGTGCCTATGGTGGCAGCAGTGGCACATGTTGTAACGGCGGTGGTATTAGTACTGCCACAAGCAGCAGTAGCAGCATCAGAGGCTACATCGCAGCCTACCATTCCTCCAGTCAGTTGTTATTTCCAAGTGACGTGGTGGCCATGGGGCAGGCAGAAATGCGAAATGCCGGATTTGAGCTCCTCGACCAACTGGGACACGGTGGATTCGGCGTGGTCTACGGAGGAAGATCTCTCGACGATCCCCATGAGGTAAAATTGACAAGTTTGTCTAGACATGCGACTTTGTAAAATAGACTGGTATTAGCATTACCTGTGTCTTCATTCGTGTGCTACAATACTAATAATTATGAAACGGTCGCTTCCATTACAAAATTTCTGACTTTCATCCCCATTCGGGGGTTCACAGCCCTGTTAAAAGGACGTGACAACAGAACAGTTTATTCTTTAGGTTCATAATTAATATCGCAATGTACTGCACATCATTTTCTTTTCACTTTCTTGTTATTTTTTTCGTTTTTATTTGGTCTGTTTCCTTTTAAACATCTTCACAGGAGGTCGCCATCAAGTTCACCCTGTGCAGTAGTATTTACTCATGGAGAGATGTCCCCGGTGATAATACACAGATACCGGGGGAAGCAGCCGCTATCATCGCGCTAGAAGACGTTACCAGTGTCGTGGATCTTTTCGCCTACGGTAGAGTCCAACTTGGTAACGATGACGTGTTCTTTCTTATTATGGAGAAACCGCCTTCTTGCCTCTCTTTCCATGAATATTTGAGAAGGCAGGTACCAATGGATGAAGCCAGGGCCTACTTCTTTCTCGACCAAATCGCATCGATGGTGTCGGCTATCCATCGATGCGAATGGGTCCACGGAGATCTGAAACCGAGTAACATGCTGATTTGCGCCCAGGATCAACTTAAAGTCATCGACTTTGGACTGGCCGAGAACGTCGTGAATGGCGAATGCGTCGTAACCATGACTGGAGGCACTCCGCTATGGAACTATCCACCCGAACGTCTCGACGGAGCTTATGACCTTGTGAAGGCTACTGTATGGTCCGTGGGTGTCATCTATTTTTACATGATATTCGGACGACGGCCTTTCTCGTCTCTGCGCCAGGCAAAAAAGCGCCCTCTCAAATGGCATTTCATTGTCTCCAGTGAAGTCGAAACGATCCTTCGCAGGTTACTGGATCCAGATCCCAGGACACGAGTGGCCATTAAGGAGTTGGAGCAATTTATCCGGAGGAACGCTCCTACAAATGGCATTTGCTGAAAGCAGAGACTTTTCTGGCGGACGTCCAAGAAAATGCAAAACATTTCAGATAGTTAACTGAATAAATATTTTTAATTCCCTACTATTTAGAGAATAAATTAATAATTCCTTCATAGTTTGATTAAATCTGATCAGAGGTATGCACTCATTGAAGAAGAAAAAAAGAACTGATGAAATAATTTACTCGCAGCTTATAAAGCTAAAACCACTACTCACACGTTAAAGCGTATACTTAGGAATGTAAGCTGAAAGCTTGAACTACGTCATTCATGCGTGTGATTCGTGGATGAATTTATAAACAGAGAGGAAGACAGCTGACTTTTTTATGGAAGATGCAAAGCAATTTTTCGGTTGCCATGATTACATCAGATCATAACGCGATCTTCATTTCGATAGTTATCCAGGAACTAAAAGAATAAAAATGTACACTTGGAGAAGGAGAAGCGTATCGCACACCAAGATGATGGTTAATTATTAGATATCAAAGGTTAAATAGTCTATTTCTGCTTCCCTTCATGAACGAGTTAGAGCCAAGGCATGAAATATGGAGACGGATCCAGATCGGGAGTGTTGAAAAATCTATAGCCAATGAGTTTCAAAAGACCTCAATTACTACATGGACAATTTCATAATCTCATTGGTCTTACAATCGACTTGATATTTCTTCTTGCCACGAATCTGGCTGTGACGTCATTGTTTCATGCGTGTGGATTATTTTATGTACAAACAAAGAGACTGCAAATGATGGTTTCCTTGAAATGAGAGCAACATTACATTAAGTTTAAAATACATTTCGCGTCGTTTGTATTCCTTTGTCTTAGTGTACTCATAAGATGTGCCATAAAATAATCTACAACCGTTAAACGTCTCCTCTGTTTTATATTGCAGTAACACTAGACCCTGACTAAGGGGAGCGCTATATGAGCTGGGGAGGGCTTATGAGTTGGTACGTAACTTTACCAGAAACTTTTTGACAATGCGGACAACATGATCATATGGACTCCCCCAAGCCTATACTTGTTTTTGCCCCTAATAAATAAAAAATTTACACGATTTTATTCTGGCTGTGTTGATGATATCGTTTGGCCCTTTTTTTTCGTGAGGTATTTTAACAATAAACATTTCTCAGCTTGAAACAATGTGTAAACAGTCATTCAAATGTTCTAAACAAAGACTCCTTGTATTGATCGTGCATAAATCTTTGAAGCTTTTACCAAAGATTCTTTTACCTATATCCACAGATACACACACAGATACACACACACACACTAACAATGAAGCGCAATCCCTATGAATGACACCGTATGGGGTGTTCGTGGACCGAAAAATGAAAAAAAGATCTCCATAATAAACGAATTTGCAAAGTAATATCTACCGGTGGATTGTGGATCGACACACCTTTTATTGTTTTTCATTTTTACAGCTAGTCCACGAACAGACCACATTCGTTGTGCTCCCATAAATATCTTAAATCCTTCGCAGGATTAGTGATGTAGACAACCTTATGACCTTCCCTTAGATCGAATCATTGTTTTCTCACAAATGATACAAAAGTGTTGATCACATCCCCGGTCTTCCCGACGTCATCTCTCGGATCGACTCTGGGATGACTTGTTTGCTCTGCTGACCAAATACAAAAGGATTGCTCGCAAAAACAAAAGGATTGACACTCAGAGAACAAAAGGAAGGGTTGTGTACCCATCGGTGCACCATACTACTTAATTCATTATATATATCTTATCAACTCAACCCATCGACGTCATTGTACATATGGGATGATTTTTTTTTTACTTTATCGTTATAAATTGAATACATTAAATCAACATTTCAAAGCTGGTTACGCAGCTTTTCCTCTCCCCTGGGCACTTGTAAAGCTTAACATTTTCTTGGACGCTCCGCCCCAATGATTTCAGCACACTGTCCTGCTAGCAGTCAGCCCGCCCCCACAAATATATACGGTATTTGTTTCACCGTGGCCTGCTTTGGTTGTGTGTATAATGGTTGGCAAAAACAAAAGACATATCTTGCCATAGATTTTTGGGTGTACACTTCATATGTTAACATGATGTATGGCATACAGTTGTTCATGTTGGTATCTCTTGAAAAGCTTTTTACTTCTTGATAGAAAAATAGCTGAAAAAGTGTTTTGTTCCAGGGGGTAGGGTGATGTGTACGGCTTAAAATTTACTCCCCCCCCCCTCCCAGTTTCATATTGCTTCCCGCGCCCATGTTTTGAATTGGATGTGTTGGTTGTCGTTTTTTCTGTAGTTTGTTGCTTAATCTTAAGGTTTTTTAAGTCAATTTTCTACATCAGCTTATCAATTACTGCATATGATTTCATTTAGGTAAAAGTGAGATTAACATGCTTTCTCAGTCAGGGGATTTACGTAGCCAATGAAGGGGCAGGGGGGAAACTTCCCCCAAGGCTGGAAAAATTTTGGTGGAAATTTAGGAAAGCTCGAGAAAGGCGTGGAAATATCCTGTCCCATTTCTCTTTTTTTTTGTTGGAATAAGAAACTGTAAAACATTTTCATTCATAATCCCCATTTTAATGCTACATATTTCGCCATATTTCTTATGTTAACTGCGGCCGTGAAGCATGCCCCCTTTATGTCTCTGAGTTGGACTGATTATCGGTGTGTTGGCCACCACATATAGTGTATCTTACTTAGCAGGCCCAGCTAACTACTATTGGACCAGGACCTCTTCGACATCACTTTTGCTGGGACAGATTTGACAGAATCATTTGGGGGAAATGGCCCACCAATATTTCATAATTGCACTGTATAATCACATTGTCATTCTGAATTAGGCATGCACATATAGGGTCTCAAAACGAGACCACAAGTGGAACATTTTACCCGACAATTGCGACCGACTAGTGCCGAAGACATGCAATGAAAAGGCTTACTATCATAAGGCTGAGTCGAACTCCAGACCTTGATACGGGCCAGTATTCAGTGATTTTGACGAGAGACCATTGCACCAGGGCACCAGGCTTGATTGCCTGTTTATCTCAACCGTTTAGTGACCATGCGTAAAAATACTCTGATTCATTTCTCTGAGAGGTGATTTGATACATACATTGCGGTAGTTTATTGACAAGAAAACCTCTCTCACATGTATTAATTGATTGTGCAAACCTGTTTGCGTGTACTAAAAATATATTTATTTATGAGATCTACGCATTAGAATTTATTGAACAGTAGATACAAGCCAATATCATACAAAGTTACCCTTTTGAAAATGTATTGACCCAGCGTGACAAGGCCTAGGCAGGTTTGGCGCGTAACGCGCGTCGCAAAACAGCTGAAGTGCAGTGACCCTCAGGAGACCTGAACCTTCCATCACGGCCGGTGTAGCGGTTATCTATAGCTAGCTAGCTCTACATGTCATGTTAGACGTACGTACATGTACGTATGTCGAGATGAGAGTCGCCACATATGCCCACCTATGTATAGTAGTAGTGCGTATACCTCCTGTACTGCAGTACTGTGCGCAAGTTGCCTTTGAGGTTTGTTCATCACCGGTAAGTCGAATTGTTAGTCAGTGCTAAGTTTGTGCTTCCTAGTGACTCATTTAGCTATATCATTTGATCCAAACTCCACTACTACTACTAGCAGATTTACATTTGGAACGATGTGTCAGCAGCCTGACTTGAGTCTTAAAATTTATGTCCCTTTACAGGATTAGGCGCGATTGCCCACTGATTATGTACATGACTCGTTAGGCTAAGCTAGGTCTAATATATGAGCCTAACGTTAGCCTATATCTGATCGTCATTATGAGTAATTTTAGGTTAATTGTTTATGTGCTCAGTATTTGTCACCATCTCTAACGTTAGACATTCGGGTAAATCTTGTTGTTTCAGTTTGGTTTGCTAAGTATTGCACTAGGGGAGAACTGAGAAGAAACATTAACGGCCATCCCAACACGCCCGTAGTCTTCAAATGTTGTTACTTACTAGGCCTAGGTGAACTTAATTCAATACATTTTCAAGGTCAGAATGTTGTTGGGGACTTACTGTATAGTCACTTCATCAAAAACAGACCTTGGGCCTAGCCCTGTAGTAGTGATACAGCATTAACACAGCCTAGCCTAATGTTCCTCCTTAGGGCTAGCCAAGTTGGTTAGCCTAGGCCTAGACAAGAAAATTCACTGAGTGCCATTGGCAGCTTTGAGTTGACAGAAGAGGATCAAGGTAGATCCAAATTAAAACAGAGGAGGGTCTGTGAGTACAGCAACCAGAGTAAAAAATGAAGCAAAGTTTAATAGATGTAACTGTGCCAATTGATGTACCTTTGGTATAGGCTACTGGCTAATTAGGCAAAACTTAGTTAGATCACAAAGGTAGCCTGTCCACACAAAAAAAGTAGAAAGATACATAAATATAGAACTCAAATGTAGAGCAATGAAAAGCGGTGTAAAATAAGCAAACAAAACAAAACAAAAATCACTTAAATCAGTGACCGGATGGCTGAGGTATGATTTTTTTTGGTAACATTATTTTTCAATCTGTTCAGGCGACATTCACTGTCCATACCATTGAACAGTGCACAAAGTTGTACACAGTTAGCTGTCTACTATGATGCGAACAGCTGTTTGCATGCGCCATTCTGTAGGCTCAGCCAATCACAGTCTATGTTACTGACACACCTCTCCCTCTGCCTAAAACATCACGTACCTTATTGTTTTCACAAATTGTTCTGGGATCTGCCGAAGAAACATCACATCTTTGGAATGAGCTGGGTAGTTTTGCATGAGTAGTTCAATACCGTAGTGTTTTTGAAAGATTTAACAACCTTGTTCTGTTTGAATGAAGTAAAAAATTCGGTTTCTTGAATGTTACAAAATCTTGAAAAAAGAAACAGGCGCCAGCTTTTGTGATGGTGAGACGTGAAAGCTTAACTAACTTAGTAGTGTAGGTGCCTACAGACATGTAAAATGTAAAGCTTATGAAACTAGGCTATAATTAATCACTATTTTCAGGGTTAGCAGGATGGTTAAATTCCACAAGTTTGGTATCATTTGAAAGCTAGTTGAAAAAAAAAACCTCTGCCTTACTTGCGACATTGAAATGGCCTATGTTCAGCCATGTCCAACTGATAATGATGTCATTACCAGCTTTCAGTAGCCATTAGTGACAGACGTAGGTCCACAGGTATTAATACAAATGATCCAGGGCCCAAAGTTTGTCATTTGCAGGGGAGAAATCCCAGTGCAAAAATCAAAGAAATGATGACCATCTGCTCAAGTTGATCAAAATCCTACATAAGATGCAGAACATTTGTAAAGTTTGTAGCATGTAGGCGTAACCTACTTATGAAAGATATCCGATGCGACGGACAATATTTTTCCTGCGCAAATTCACTGAAAAGTTTTGTCCACTCTGTAAGTGTTAAAAGTGCCCTGTGAGCAGTTTGCAAACTTTACAATTTGGCATTACCATGGCTTACAGTTGTCTGCAAATTTAATCGTATTTCAAAGAAAAAAAAAGAAAAAGTTAGTGTTAGTCCTGCCACTTGATGTTGAATAAATGTCGTCATAGGCCGTCTGCATAAGCCTAGGCAAAATCCTGATTGAAATTTCAATCCCAGTCTTCATTTTCTTACAGACCTTTCATGTGACTGAGGGTCAGATATGTCCTCTAGACTGAAAGAAGAACCAGTCGCTCCAGTCGGCAATCGTCGCTTGAGAAGAATCCGACCAGCCCCACAGCCTCAGACATGTTGCGGACAACAATCAAAATCAGGTTTCAAAGAAAATAGGGAAGGTGAGACTTACCACCTTTCAGGTTTAGGCGACAATATTTTAGGCGACAATATTTTTATCTTCATTGATGTAGTTACTAAAAGAAGGTATTCATTAAAGACAGGCATAATTTGTTTTTACCTTACAATTGTCTTAATATAATTCAGAACATATTTTACTACTTGCAGAACTACTTTGTATTCTTTTGCTTGAATAAACATGGCTTTGGACAAGGTTATCAAAACCTAGACAGCCGATTCAGCTGTTCAAACGTAATGTTGATTGAAGAATGTATTAGTTGCAGATGATGCAATGAAATCAGTGATGGGTAATACAATTGATAAAAGAACTCTATTTTATGCTATATCGTACTGAGTTTACTTCGTCCCATCCATGAATAAGATTTAAACAGTATCGTCGTTATAATACCCCTATTCACTGTAAACATTGGTGTGTGGTAAACCTTGAAGGTTTACCTGATTTTAAAGAAAACAGTTGTCTTCAAAATTTAGACAATAGCCTTAGTTTTATGTTCACCGTTTAATAAAGCGACTGCCCAGTTGCAGTTTCCACCCAGTATTACTGTAATTTTCTCTCATAAACAGAGGACAAGATTCCCAGGATTATCCTTTGAAGAAATTCATGATATGAGCTTAAGTTTGATTCATTTTGACACTTGTTTTGTTCACATTTTGAGACCTTACTTTTAATACTATTTGATAGTGTTTGTGCATGCACCAAACAGTGCAGTGAAATGACTTTGGTATTACTTATTCGTAGTTTTCAGCACCTTAAGTACATTACATACATACCTGCGTAGCCAACAGAGTTGAAATTGTCAGGATTATAAAATCTCAGGAACTTGATTTAAGCATTGCTTAAGCATTACACTCAAAAATTATGTGTGATGTATAACCAGAAATGGTTGACAATACAATGCTCTAGCGATGTTGACTGACCCTGTTAATTAGAACTAACCTAATTTAATTCCCACCGTTTTAGATGGTCAATGTTAAATTTGCAAAAAGGATGTATGTTTAGTTAATATCACTAGCCCTGTATTCAAATAATGCCAAAAGTAACAAGAACCAACAACAAGAAAATTCGCTTGCTCTGATAATTTTTTACAGAGAATAAGAAATCCACGATGGAGTCAGATCGCAGAAGAAAACGGAGAGAATCGGACGCCAGGTGCCGGGCTAACTTGGCTTCATGCTTCAGCTTTCTGAGGGCCCAAGTACAAGATGAAAATCAAACTCAAGTAAAGATGTCAAAGGTCAGTGACAAAGATCCAAGTGCAAAGGCGAGCAAGAAACGTGAACATGCACATAAATGTCGAACGTGGTCTCTAATTATCTCGTAATGGGTTAAAAGAAAAACTATGAGCAAAAACAAAAAGAAAAGGAAAGAAATGAGACAAAATTAGTGGTCTTTCACAATTAAAGTATTGACATTTATCCCATTCAGCTGGAATTGGAAATGCAAAAAGTACAAAGGCATTAAGATGAAGATACTGTAAGCATTGTGAAGTTGCTTTTACTTGAACTGTGTTGAAGTCATTCATCTTCCAGTTTGTATCAACTTTTTTAACTTTTTTAAGGCCTGTTACAAAGGAAAGTGAATTCTCTAAAAGCATGATAACCTTGGTTCTAAAGACTTTACAGAGGAATTTGTTTTCCTTTATGTATATAATGTCAATAACAGTGAGACATAGAGTAATCAGTGAGGCATTGTAAACTGTTTGATATATTATTCCTGCTCAATACACTTCCATCATCTCCACTGTAGAGGTACCTTTACTGTTCTCCTTTGTACAAGTCGTGCATTTAAGCAGCTTTCGACAATATAGAGCTGGAGAGCACTTATTTTGAACGTAGCTCCCTGGCACCATATGTAACAGTTTTAACTGATGTTCAAGGTTGTGTGACATGTGTCTAGAACAGAGCACTCTTCGTGAAGAAGTTGCAAAGTGAAACCCTGAGTGAAAATCGACTTAAATTTTGTTTGTAACTATAACCATTTTTGAGATGTGACTTTTCAACGTATGAGAAAAATGCAAAACAGGTGACGTGGACTGTTGCACAGAGTCAGCATTTCTTTTGTTAAAGTCTGTACATTTTGCCTCTTCATCACTTAATAACTGAGTTTCATATTGGTAAGTGATAAGCAAAGAAGTACAGTTCCATCTATTTAGATTGTCACATATATCATGCAGGTTAGATTATGGTGATAAAGTTGTCATAATCTTTTAGAAAAATTGTAGATATAGACAACAAGGATGTTAGAAAAGAGCACTTGGTTAGATTCATTACTGACTAAATTTAAAAGCCCTTTACCAGAATCTTGTTGTAGAGTAGTACAGTAGCACTAATAAATACTGTGCTTAGAACTCGCACACAGTGAATACTATTCCAGCACCACTGCACTGCTGTAATCAGTTGAACACTGCTGTGGGAAAATTTCTCTATAAGATTACCTAACAACTGAAGTGAATTTTGCCGTTTTCATTTAAATTCAAGCCCGGGGGAAAGCCATATGTAGTACAATAAGTTTCCTTTTTTTTTTGCATCACTTAACACTCAGCAATTGCACACACACACTGACAAATTGTATACATCTGCCCTAGTATGGTGTCAAAAAGAAACATTTTTCAACTTAATGCAATGCAGGAAAAATAAATAAAGAAAGAAAAAGAAAGGAATGCTGAAAAGGATTTTTTCTTTCCTTATCCTATACTACTATAGTTGTATCCTACTGCAATTGATATACGATACAAATAGTATGAAGTTTGCATTGTGGAAATGTACTGCTAAGGTTTAACAATTTTTCAAATGAATACTTACATTTTGGCAGGTGATGAAGTAAAGAATTGATACAAATTAATTTGAAAATCCCTAATTGCCATGCTGATAACAAAATCAAAGTTTCATCACTAAAACAGTTAAAACTACATAATGTGGAAAAAATAACATTTGGTGAAAAAAATGCTGCTCACAGAGCAATGCTGCAAATTTTATTTTTCATCACAATGGAATGAAAATTGAACATGAGATATGTTGCAAGTAAGTTCACATCAAACAGCAGAAATGTTGGTATAAATCAGAGAGTGGCAGCCACAGACTGTATGAAATGTTTGCTGTAAATGCTATAAAACAATAAAAGGTGACAAAATGTTGTATTTTACTCAGTTCTTACAGTAAGAATGAATGAATGTCCACAATTAGTGACTGAAACAAATAAAGTCACCTTTTTGGTGCACTCGTGATGATCAAAAACAGGATACAGCATCATTTGCTCTGCAATCAGTGATGATGCATTCACTGCTGGATCATTTCATTAGTGGTACTTCACGTGATCAAGTTTAAGTGTTACATTAAAACCTTAGGTCCGGAAATCTTTTCTTTCAGTTAAAATATCAACTGTTACGATTTTACATCCACAGTAGTACGGACAACTCTCACAATTTCACTCCAAAGTGCTGATTAAATTTTGCGGTGTTTGTCCACCTAAAAATATTCGAAATTGAGACCTATCATTTACCTTTCATAATCTTGTACATTATATTTATGAATGGAGAGAAAGAATGTGAATCAAGTCAAATTTGAAAAGGTCCCATAAATTTACACCACATCTTAAATAACACTTACACACAGTAGGTGGTAAAAGAGGACAAAATAGCTCCAAATTCTCCCCAAAACAGCCATCATGTAAGTTGGACATTGATAAAATTGTCGTAATCATCTCTCTGTAGTCCTCCAAGTATGGTGAACTTTAAAACAACCAAACCACTCCATATCATCAAAGCAAAAAACACACATGATGGAACATTTCCCTTACTGGTAGACACACTCACATTTTAAGAATGAGTAAATGTTCAAAAGAGACTGTAATGAATAAAGTCAACTTTTTGGTGCACTCATGAGAGATCAAAAAAAGAGTTTTAAGCTCCATTTTTAAGCCGCATTATTAGATTGCTCTGCAAGAAACCTACAAATACTAAGCAAGTCAAACTAATTTAATTTGTGTACTTTTTACGCAACTTTATAAATATTATATTACTTTCGCTTGGTTAAGAGAAGAAGTGCATAATCCTACATGTCCGCTATAAATGAATTTCCACATGTTGGCTATTTATACTTTAGCTTCTTCTACTGTCAATTCGGGTTAGGATTCCCTGAGGCACATTCACAATTAAGGTACGAAGATGAAATGTAATCCAACCTGTACCCAAAGGAACTTTGGCATTTAGTCTGTTTATCTGTTTTCCTTTCCTTTCAGCCACCGTACTCATCGGTACAATATACTGTAAGAATCGTAAGATGGTAACAGACTCAACGTAGTAAACCAACCCCACCAATTCCTCTGTTCCAGTGTTATCTTTCCCTTACATTTTGTGAATAAATGGTTCTGTCCATTGGGTGTTGAAGAGTTTGTAATACTCAGTCTAGAGGGAGTGCATCCACAAATCAGAAATGTTTTTTTTTTCCCCTTCCTATCCTGAAGAAAATAGATTGCTCCTGAAGTAAAAGGCATTGATGGTGATTGACGATTTGACCCTTTCGCAAAAGTACAATGCAAAATAAATGAAGATGCATTTTGGTGTAAAAGAAAATAGAAAACGACGGAAGGAAAAGGAGGGATGAAATATTGTTGCGATGGAACGAAAATAACCCCAAAGTAGAACTATTGGAATGCAAAAGACCTGCATGTATTTCTGTCTTTTTGAGAATGGTAATCCAAGCACCTGTTGATCACAGGTAGAAACTTACAATGATAAATAGTCTTGATATGGTATTTGAACTTTTAAGAACCGTAAACTTTAAACATTAACTTTTAAGTTAATAGATATGTGGCAAATCCTCGGTAGGAAGCGTGTGCAAGCTGTTGAGTTTGAAATCATTCAGCTGATAGTGTAGAGTGTGATAAATAATTCAGCAATGCACATCTCACATCTAACACATAAATGGAAAAGTATTGACGTACATATTTTTCCAACCAGTTTTGTAAAACGGTGACCTGTTAATGACAACACAGGTCGTAAATGTATTACCTGCCAGTACGTTCATACCATAAGTGTACCATTTAAAGTTCTTGTCCTACCAGATTACAGTACTTGTGTACTGCTTGTCAAGATACACACTACAGTATAATTAGTAACAGCATCTATAACCAAACCATTGTGTATCCTTTCGATCATGGCAATGTGGTGATTGGCAATGTAGATAAATTTCCTCACTGACAATTAACAACATGTATTGCTGTAACATAATTAACAATGCTAATATTGTTGTAACATATTAACAATGATAATATTGTTATTCATGTATTGTTTTGATGTCATTTGTAACCACTCCATTACAATAGTTTCATTATAGAACTATTAACAAGTTCTTTGGCTTTACCTTCACTGATTACAGTACATGAGGTACTTGACAGCTGTTATCTCAGTTTAATTAAGTATAGGCCAAGGTTGATGACAACGTTTATGATAAAAACATAACTAATTTCTCTTTTGTAAAGTTTGAAGTTGTTCTAGCTCTACCATTTTGGAATAATTTGAGTTACTAAAGATGTTTAAAAGAAAATTGATGTGATTTATGTATTTTGATGGTCTTACTAGATGACCTTCACTTTAGTCTTTAGCATTCATGATGCAACTCTACCATCTCAGTCTCATGTTAACATCACTTGGGGGGGACAATAAAACAGTCCTGGGTTAATTCCGGTGCTTTCGAAACCAGCTAACCGATGACTCGTACCCGGATGCACGACAAAAATGGGACACAGATCATCAACATTGGTGTTTCTTCGATCTTTCTCAAGTATTTAACGAGGAATGGATGAATGAATGAATGAATGAATGAATGAATGAAAGGAGACATTAAATGGATTACTGTATGTGAAGAATTGATCATTTTTATTTTCCAAATATTACCTCACAGCTTCATTAATTTAACATTTTAACACTTACAATATGCCAGATATGACAGATAACATTTAGTAAAGAAGTGTTCGTGCTCTCTTTACAAGGGAACCAGTTATCTTAAGACCATGGACCATTTTCACAGTTAACATTCCTTTACGTTTTTGTTTTTATTAATTTTTTTCCTCCTCAGGAAGCACTTCTCTATCATTCCATCGATCAAATTCAGTATTTGGAGGCGGTACTTGTCCTTCTTCAGCAAACAAAAGGTATTTATAACCTGTATAACATACAACATACAAACATTTATAACATGAGGTTAGTCTCATAGCCTCTGTGAAAGGGAGTAGTGGCTGATAAGGCCAGTATGTTTACCGTATTATGCTGTTCATGTACCGCAATGAAACATGTGACGTTAACCAAAACTTATAAACATTACTAACATCGAATAGGAATGTGACTGCCTTGCTGTGAGACTCCCAAAGTTCTTTCCAATTTTCTCAGACACATCAAAGCTTTCTTCAGATTTTTTTTCCTGTCCCATCAAAGCTCTTTCCCCAGCTTTTGCTGTCACATAAAATCTCATTTCAGTTTTTTTCAGTCGCTCCAATGCTTTTCTTTTCCCAGTTTTCTGTGTCACATCAAAGTTCCTTCTATTTTCTCTGTCACTTCAAAGTTAAAAGTGTATATTTTCATTGTAAATATTGTATCCACGAAGGAAGGGATGTTACTTGCTCAGACATGAATTGATCAGGTGGAAGATGACCATACTGAATTTCAAAAGGTGGGATTTTAACCATGAAGAAGGACAAAACCTCTTTAGATCTGACAGTTTAGAGAAAGCCTCACAACAGCTTTATATGATAAAACTTGAATGAAATCGAACCTTAGACCGGCGATTTACAGTATTTCAGTTTTCAGTTACCTGTCTTGACACAACAACTGCACTGTCATCTACTGTGCCCAGAAAGCTGGTAACTTGCCTCTGATGCCATCTGGTCTAGTACCTGGTTCCGTGATAGATCAGTTATAGTGTGAACATTGTTGTATGGTTTGTTTGTCAATGATTAGTTTTATAACGACACTTAAATGATTTGCCCAAGTCACAGAGCGTTTTATGTGGTTTTATAAATGGGGGTTGTCACTGTTACCATTGAATTTGTTAAGTAATAAAAAAGTATATTTCAGATAACTAATTAAAATTCTCTACTATCCGATACCATAAGTCTATTCTACAATGTTTTCTTCACTTTATAACAGTTTAAAGTGTGGAAACAGTAGAGAAGGTAGACTTTATTTTCAGCATTGACCGTCAGCTAGTTCGGATAGAAGCCTTGGCATGGACTGCTTTCCATCTTTTAAATGGTTCTTTTCTTTAATGCATGTCCATCTGAAAACTATAAAAAATATTTAAACATGGTTTCAAGAAGTCATTTAGCAGTTACAATTTGATTGCCTTTCGGTGATATATTTAATAACAGTGATCCTCTTAAAATGTAACTCTTTAGGGTTTCTGATTTATTGTTGGATCACAATTGATGTTAAAAGTTATAGGCATACTTTGGAATGGTCCAAGCTCAGAGAGGGTTGTATAACTACATGATGATACACGTGTACTACTTTGGTTAACAAGTCAGTAATTTGATTATGACTTCTAGAAACCTCAATGGGAAGGATTCCTTCACAGCCAGTAGTAATCCTTCAAGATATTCACAAAGAGTTTCTCTCAAAGAAACATGGAACGCAAGTAGACCAATTGACGCTTTGCAACAACGGTCCAGAAACTTCACGAAGGTATAACTCACCTGAACAGATTAATCTGTTTTTATCCAGAATTATTAGCAGTCTGTTTTTTTTTGGTTCATCTGTTTGTCAAGATATTAATTCTTGTTGAATTGTAAATATTTCTTCGCTACTTCGTATTTTACGATAAACTTCATGTATGATTATATTTTGTCTGTGTGTTTATCCGTCTATCATAGTTATGCAAACACTATCGCTTGTTTTAGTATTCCTAAATCATTTTATGAAGGCTAACATAATTTTTGTGTCTGTCTGTCTGTCAGTCTGTCTGTCTGTCTGTCTGTCTGTGTAAGGTGATTGATTTAGTACCAACAGTGCTTTGCCCAGATCTGAGGAATTTTTCTGTTTTTTTATCATCTCACTCTCAGTGTAAGAAAGGCTTTCCAACCAGCCACATCCAAGCAAAGTTATATCAGGAGAAGGCTCAACCCCTCAAAGATCCAGAAGACCACCGCGAAAGATGCCACTGCTGCCACTGCTCCGAGCAAAACTAGTAACACAAGAACTGTTCCCAATATTCTTGTGAAGAAGTCAGATTCTAAAGCTCCCACAAAGAATGGTGGGCCAGTTGGGGTATCCAAAGCAAAGAATGCCCAACAAGTGCCAACAACCCCGACACATGGTGACAGAAGTTGGTTAGAAGCGCAGGAAGTCCCCTGCACACCTACAAAGGCAAGCTCCAACGAGGATCACAATCTGGCAGCGGGCATGAATGTAACGCATTATCGCATCAAAGGGAAGGATATCACACCTAGCAAAGTTAAAGGTATCGTAATATTGATCTCAGTTAAGAGTCGCAGATTTTTCGCAGGAAAACAGTGACTGTGTTAAAAAAAAAAAATGAGATCACAAGTATAAACAGATGCTGATATCACTCAACTGTTTGCTTTACATTATATGTCTGTGTCCAGTTTAACATATATTTGCCGAAGAAGTGGCATGAAAAACACAGTTTTAAATTAAATGGTGACCAAACTAATCATTAAAGGGAAAATGAAGTCACTCCAAACTTAATTCAGATTACTCACCTATGAATGGCTCTCTTTTCTTTATGTGTGATATCAGTTTTGTTGTTGGATTGCTTTAATTTTGCAGCATATCATCTTGCTTATTGTGCAGTACCAATATTCAGCAACATCATGAAAACTACTTATAAGTGAAATGAGAGGAGAATTTCCAGCTACTGATGATTTTTCAAAATAAATGGGATGACTGTCTGGTCCCTTCAAAAACCTTAACCTCAATCAAAATCCATGAAAAATTGACCATTTTACCAACAAATTTGTATTTTACAATTACATTGTGATTTCAAATAAATGTTTGCCAGTTTGTGACATCCGGGGAGGGATTCGCCATATGGTATGCCTTGTATTATCTTTTGATTACATAACCATTGTTTCAGGGGAAATTGAGAATTTCACATCCCAGAGGGCTTTATTTTGGAAGCCTTGTATTGTCTTCTTTAAAATAATGATATCACTTATTGCTCAGAAACTTGGTTGTGAAGCACTTAGTAAAGAGACAATTTACATAGGACATAACAAATTAAGAAATACTGACACAGTGCAACACTCCACGTCATCAGTTTGCAGTCATCAAACTTCAAAAGCCTGCATCTCAGAAAAGTAATTGACAGAAACACGGTCCCAATGGACTATTGTTCAGGGTTTCACTCTGCAACTTCTGAATGAAACCAATTCTCTCCTAGGTACAGGTCAGTCGGTCTTTAAGGTTAAGAAGTATGAAGTGTCAGTTACGAATGTCCATTTTCTTTCCAGCTTCACAGATGTGCGACGACTGTCAAATACAGGAATGTCCGGATACTGACTTGAATTGCTACGAAGACCCCGCGGATTGGAACACAGGGTTAGACCTATTGCTAGTTAAAAAACTTCCTTGAGTTGATATTGTTTATTTTGTGAGAAGTTAGATGGAAAACATCGCATGCCAATTCAATTAGCCTGGTTAGTCTTGTATCTATCTCTATTTTTACTGAAAATGAAATTTTTTTTTTTGATGAATAGGTGCTGCCCACGCTTAGTACCTTATGGTAAAGTGAGCCTGGTCACAGCTTTGCAACAAGTGATTTTGATCATTCTTTACACTGTCATTGTTGCCTTAGGTATGTGTTGGATCTTCAGATTATCTTAGTTTGATCACTCGGCATCAATGTGCATAATACTCACCAAGGCGTGACAAAGCGTCATAACTTTTGTGAACCAACCCAGTGAGCCCCCTTTAATACCGAAATCTTGTCAGTTGAATGAATAACCACTTCAAACATGTTCCTGCTTGGAAGGTGAAGGGGAAAAAGAGCACTCCCTGACAAATTTTGAGGATGCAGCATCTTTAGCTAAGTTTCCTTATGCTTAAATATGTGCATTAACTCTTCATTACTTCCAGGTCCTTTGAAAAGCTTTTACAAACTCCACAGCAAAGCCAACAACAGTCGGATGTTGTCTTTAGAACACCAAAAATGAAGAGAAAACCGATTGGTTCATCCCCTTCAGAACCTCATAGCAATGAACGACGATCCAGAAAGTGCCTTTTCGAGAACAAGCTGAAAAAGGACAGTAAAAAGTCCAAACAGAAAACTCAAAGGGTAGGGTTTCAATGTTACAGAGTCCTTATATTGTATGATTGTTCTCCAGCACCCCCCACCCTCCACATGGAGAAAACCACCAAGTTCCTGTTTTTGGCCCAAACAGAGGAGATGGAATATCCTCTTGAGTTTTATCCGTACCATTCGTTCAGTGCACACATTCATCCTTGAGTGACTAGAATAACTCTGATGCCCATGCACTGTTCGAACAGATTTGCTTCAACACAATAAAGTATAGTTCTCACCGTTGATGCAAACTTGTTAATAACCATAAGGCAGTTTAATTTGTTCAGGTGAACACATGGGCCTCGTTTGTAGCCATTGATTATAATCCTACAGTGGACTGCGAAAAGGACGCATTCTCTTTGGGCTGGTCTGACCATGTATAACATTCCGCAGAGAATATTTTAATTAGGCCACAATGCTGGACAATAAACAAAAAAGGCACCTATGCTGATTTTGGTTGTGATAAACATAAAATGTACCTTCGATTTCTGAATACATGTCAAGAACGCCAGATGCTCACTTTTACACAAACCATAATTGTCCGTCTAAGTTGTACTTTTATTTTTTTTTTTTTTCGATTGGGTTGCTTTAAGCACAAAATGTTACTTTATTTTCAAGACACCTAGCAATACACCAAACCATGTTCATATAAAAATATTGATCAAGTAGTGTAAGTTGCTGTGAACATTTTTCTTTTTTTTTTTGTATTAGAATGAAAACTTCTTTCACCTTGGGTGGCAGTAGTGCCAGTGGTAAATGTTACATTCATTACAAAGACAACACGCAAAGATCGTACAAAATGACGTCTTTGAAATGAACCTAACATTTGGCACTCACATGATCAGGTACTGCACTTTGTGAAGGTGCATAATCTGCACATATTAAGTCATCACTGCAGCTTGTAATATGAACAATAATCAGACTTTACAATGTCTCATAACATTCTATTTCATATACAGGTGTTATGTAAAGTTACTTGTCCCACTTTCATTGCCCAATATTGTGGCCTTACACATTAACATGTACGGTCATTTCCTGTGGATCAAATCTCAGGGTAATGAAGGAGGAAGTAGAATGTGATGTTGAAAATTTGTAAACTATTATTTGATAAAAAAATTAAATTGTGGGTAATAGTTTGGTGAATGCCATTTAATTTTGCTGCCACATTTTTTATTGCTTTGGAAGGTGGAAGAATCTTCGACACCAAAGAAGTCGCGATATTTCAAGAGAGCAACCGCAGCCAGGACGAGAGCTTGGGATCCAGTGGCGTTGAAAGTCGCCAGTCCTCTTCAACCGTAAGTTTTCATTTCTAAGGATCGTCTCTTTGTGTGTAGATTGATGTACATCCATTGGATGTGTTAAATATCACTTCTTTAGTTTTCATACCATGTACAATACTTTGTGTATTTAATGCTGTACACAATTCCAGAACTGACATTGGCAGTGGATATGACATTGCTAAAGCATCATTTCAGTCTCTGGTAACAACGTTACACATGTTTGATGTGTGCTCTAGTCACTGTGTGTGCAACTGTTTAATGATTTCCTGCAGATTTTTTTTTTTTTTTCGGTAAATCTTTCCAAAGGTTCTTCTCAACCCTAAAACCTTGAACTAAGGAGAAGTTTATTCAAATGAACTTCAAGCTCGGTAAGAATGGGGAAAAGGTTAAGCAGTTTCCTTAATAATGTTTTCACATTGGTTATACAGTAAAAGATTTAGGATGTGTTCCAATTTAACCTTTGTGCACAGGTAGAGTGGGATTTATCTGTTGATTATGACACATTTGAGGATGTTTTTTTTTTTTTTTTCATTCTGTGTTTGAAGGTACAGTGGGATCTACAGCCAGAGAAAAAAATCATCTAAAGTTGGAAAAGCCAAGGTGAAAGTTAAAAAAGTTTGCAGGTCAGAGAAGAAGATCATTAAAGCAGTAGGTTTGGGACCAGCTTTGACCCAGGAGATCTCTGCTACAGATGGAGGAGCCACAATAGACCACACTAAAACAACAAGGTGAGTGTTATCAGACAGTCTCTCTCCGCAACTCTTTCACTCTTGATGCTATTTACGTTTGTGTTTCCTCTTGGAAAGTTTGTCATCTTATCGCTCAAATATTTATGTAATAGCGATTATGTTTTACAATTGAAGGTCGATCAATGCTGGGCTGTTCATCAACTAATGGATGATGCATAATGGGGGTTGATGCAAGCGATGCGCTCAGACTGCCGTTCGCCCTTGAGAATCCAGCGATGGCATCGACCCCGAGCGTTGATCCTCAATTTGATGCACAAGAACGGGTGTTGATTGACCTCGTTCGTTTGCACACCTCGAGATTTTGATGAAATGGACCGGGAGGTCAGTTCAGGATTCTGTGCCAGTGTGAATGAATGTAGGATTGTGCGTTGAGACTGCCTACAGGAAACAACATTAAATCCAGTTGTATGATGCAAGCATTCTTGTAGAAAAGCGCTTCATCCAATCTCAAAATATCTAACAAGTGTCAATGTATAGCAAACAGGTAAATTTGTATAACATTGATATGTATATTTAATCAATGTATATTTATGAAGGTTGTTTGTTATGTCATTATTAGTCACTCAATAGTTGCGTCAATATCATTTCTTTTCTTCTTTGGGGGTAGGTTTTCTGTCTCACCGTCATCGAAGGCCACGCTGACGATGAATGCTGAGGATGAATGCAAAAGCAGGTACTTTAGAAGGCAGTAGCTCATCACCCCCAAGCCGTATTTTTGGCCTGGGGATAGTGAAATTTTTAATTGGTTTTACTCTTTTGATTGACAGAAAATTTGAGAGATGCAAGGTAGCTCATATTACACAGTGTACACAGGGTTCTGTTGTTTTGATCACTCAAGTGGAGCAATTTTATACAGGCTGTGGCGTAAGTGAGTTCAAATTGTCTGGGGTGATGAGACTTTGTCTCTAACACATACAGTTTAAAGCGGCTCATTGATTTGATATCAATAAATTTGTGAGGATTTTGATGGGTACATCCGCATGACAATTATTTGTACCTACCATTATTGATCAAGTTCACTTCCAATAGTTATGCAACCAAATTCAAATTTTTTTTTAATTGTCGATTGTAGCTTGCACTAACTGTGTCAGTAGTCCACCAACAGTCAACTGATCTCCCACTAACAACAAACTGGCCCTCCACTAATGCCAGCTGATCTTCAACTGACGACCAACTGGTGGTTATTGCCTCCCCTCAAGTCACCTCCATATTGTTTCTAAGTTTCCTTCTCACAACAGTGATTGTCTGCCATCAGCTACGACAAAATGTTTCCTTCTGTTCATCAGCAGCCAGGATAGCTTGTCAATAGCAGAGGTACCAAATCTTCCACCAGACATCTGCAAGCTGATTTCGAGAGGGGGTGACTTTTTCGTGGATGATGCCAAAGATCTCTCCAAGGTATCACCTTCCACCACTTCTAAACAACAACTTACCGATATCTTGGATGATCACGAATGCTCTCCCTGGGAAGAATTTCCCGGAAATTATTCATATAGAGGACTGGGCAGCATCGAACCCTCACCAACTCAGCAAGAGAGATTGAACTTTGACCCCAGCTACAGCAGCAGCCTCCAAGGTGACCCCCTGGTGGACAGTTTCAATGGAACCGTTGACATCAAAGTGATACACCCAACTCAGGCCAGGACGGTTTGGGAAAGTATGTCGAATGATTTCTACACCAGAGAAGAGAGAGATCAAGAGGAAGAAGAAGGAGCTGCCGAGGAGGTAAACATTTTACCATCGTCCAAGATGGACCACCAGACATTGAATAATTTGGACGGTCTGATTCAAAGGAATGTTTGGCAGGGGAAGAGAAACCACGACATAACTCTGGCTCAACTTCAGGTGAGTGACATACGGTGACTAGCATGGCATACCTTAATTATATTTTGCACCTCAAACCTTCTCTTTAACATTGTAACGCCATTCTCCACCTTATCAGCTCAACTGTTAAACCAAGAGTAGATCTACTGACATCATCCTTTATCTCTTAAGTCAACCGTAAAACCAGGAGAGATCGCCTCAGCACCGTAGCTGATCTCATCAGTTCAACCAATTATTGCTTTCTATTGAATTCATTTCACAAAAATGAAATTGGAAAATATTGAATATAACACTTCCATGTGTATGGGAAATGCTTTCCTATAAGTCTCCAGCTCCTGTCAAGCACAAAGGACTTACATCACAAGATTTGTCCTAACAAAATTTTCTACACGGAAAACCACAAAGCCAGGAGACGTTCACACATGATCTATTATGGGGATAGAAAGACGATATTAAATTGAGACTATAGCGTCTTTCACACATCTCAAATTAGTTTCAGTGTGCCATGTAGTAAGGTTGACAGCTGAAACTATCTTGATGGAAACAGAACTTTGTCATCATGTCACAGTTGCAAACTGTTGTGATCATGTCACAGTTGCAAGCAGTCTTAATCATGTCACATTCCTTAACAAGTGGGATCATATCACAGTGAAAACATTTGTAATCCTGTCACAGTTACTTAATAGCTGTGACCATGTCACAATTGAAACAGCTGTAATTATGTCCTAGTTGCAAACAGTTGTTTTCAGCCCTAGCTTCAAACAGTTATTATTTTGTCACAGTTATCTACTGAGGCTCTGAATATTGAGCACTCTATTCTCTTTGAAATTCTAATTTCTTAATTTTTCACCAGAGGCAACCCATCTTCGGAACCCACAACTCTGTCTACAGGAGTCCCATGTGGATGGGTACCATCACCAGTCGTCTGCAGGCCAGTGAGGAGAACCAATACGTGGACATAGAGTCCAGCGACAGTGGTCCTCCTCTCTCCATCGAGAGGCAGGAAAGTTGGGACACCGTGGACTTTCTGTCATCCATCAGCGATGCAAGTGGCCACAGCCAATTTTCTGGATCTTCCTCTCAGGTAAATGGTCCACTCCTTGCAGGGGCCTAAAACGAGGGTTTGCTGTCTTTGAGATAAGTTTGTCCGAGTACCTCTTTTGAACCGTTAAGGCAAAGTTGCACGTCAACTTGGAAGTTGCTGAAGATATTTCAGGAATATTTTGACACAATTGGCAGGGTTTCCAGAACTGTACATTGGTATTGTGATAATTGGGGGGCAGCCGACTGCTACAGTCTGATTGAGCAGTTTTTGTCAAAGCCATAAAGAGAATCAGAATCAAACTGCTCATAGGGTAACATTCAAGGGGACGTAGCGAGCTGCCCCAGTCTGAGTGATATAGTTTGTCAAAGCTGGAAAGAGACTGACAATTTCAGCTATTTTGATATCCATTCCATTTTCACCAGTAGTTTTTCAAAGACCTAGAAAATTCCCATAACTACACAAAATGTAACGACTACGTCATTCCCTTTTGCTTTATTAAAATACCATTTCTGTTTCTTACTCTTAGTGCCTTATGAAATTTGAACAAAAACTATGGCAGCTGTTTTAAAGGCCTGCCAACTACAATATTAGCCATAAAGTGTGTATGTGATTGTTAGTGACTGTGCTTTGTTGTCGGAGATGCCGTAAATCTGCAGTGCAACTAACATTTCGTTATAAACTTCCTTCAGACGATCAACTTTGGTCAGTTCTTGGATCGACTTAAATTTTTACTCGCGATTTC
Source organism: Stichopus chloronotus (assembly GCA_021234535.1). Lineage (NCBI taxonomy): Eukaryota > Metazoa > Echinodermata > Holothuroidea > Aspidochirotida > Stichopodidae > Stichopus > Stichopus chloronotus. Next base: position 7,106,407 of record CM037847.1, read on the forward strand.
TGAAAACAACGGCACAAAATGTGGCTATCAACTTGTGAACAACACAATGAAGGTGTATTTTTATGGTACAGAAACTTAGAAATAAGCCATGACAAGATTTTTTGGACAAGACAATTGAATGTTGAAGGGGACAGCCACATTTCATTGTAAGGAGTGTCTGGGATGGCCAGAAAATTTCTTGAACTTCAACGCCGACTTTGATACGTGGCACTAACATCGTAAATAATGAACCGTCATCTGAAACTAGATGTATAAATTACGTCTTTCTCTTCCTCCAAAATATTGACATTTTCCAACCAGCATTCGTCAGAGAGCAGCTCCTCCGTGCCCCTAGAGCCAGGGTGTGCTGCAGAGAGGGCCATCGAAGAGTACCAGGTGGTACCCCATTACAGGTCAGAAGAGTGAGTACCATCACATTAACACGTGCTGCTGCCGGCATCCATTTACCAGTGCTTGTGACATCCATGTCAAACGTGAACAAGTTAGCAATTAAGGATTTGATGAAAGATGTTTCATCATTCTATGCATCAAGTGAGTGCATACATGTCTTTCACAAGTGTAGGAATGTTGTGAATGCTAACTCATAGTGTGATTCTGTCCACAGTACTCATGGGGCAAGATTTTTTTTTTTTTCACTCCAATCAACCTTCACTGTGATAACATCTTTCCAGTACATGGGCAATTAGGTAATAACCATCATTGCTAGTCTCCTCCCCACAGGGGTAAAATGGTGTGAAACCTAATCTTCTAAGCTCTCAGCTAACTGTAACACAATTGTTTGCCTAGTCAACACTCACCTAAGCATGGCCATGTATTCTTGTCTGTCCTTAAACTTAAATTCCTTGTTCTTATTCTCTTATCAGTCTGTTGTCTTATTTGTGCACAGAAAGTCACTGGCAGGAAAGTTTAAGAAAGTTTACCAAGATTAATTGAAAAGCATGCAGAACACAAAATAGGATGTAGCCTATAGACATCCTAGAAACAAACCTACTTGTGTGTTGAAGGAGTAACCAATATCCCTGCTAAGAGTCAGTGGTAATTGACCAAAGTTAGTGGGCCAGCTCAAGCGTGTAATTTCTACCTGAGGCAGTCAGTCTCTTTGTGAGTGGTGAAAGAATCCACAACTCAGAAATTCCCATACATAGGTCGGGTTCTCCACACAAAAATTCTGCCCCATCATTACAGGGACCAAAATCACACAATTTACCCTTTTTTTAATTAAAGGGAAATAAAGTGTTTGTTTTACAGAAAACAAGCATATTTTTAAAACCAATGTTTGTGAACAAGGAATGATATATTAGTCAGAATAAGGGAGGAAGGTAGCCCTCTTTTTCAGAAATAAGATTCTCACAGATAGAAATTCGGATATTTGTCACTCAAGTAAGCAAGATAATTGTCTTGCCTTTTTTTAAAACCGGTTGTGATGCAGGTGACTCCACCAAAATATATATCATCTTTTAATTTCAAATTGTCATCTTGTAATAAAAAGATAAGAGGGAATAACTGGATCCTATCTTTAACTCAATTGAAAGATTGGTTGAAAATGAAATATGCGAAAAATAGTAAACTTAAAGTATTGCATTGTCAACATTCACTCAGTTAAAGAGTAATAATTCTTCCACAGTCATGTCAGCCTCCTCCTATTGAAGGGAAGTTTCATTTTTTTTTTCCACACTCACCATATCACAACCGTCATTAATGTATCTTTTCTGCACATGTCACAGCTACAGTAACGATCATACCACAAAACGAGTTTTCCTGCACCCTTCGCCAATCAGTTATTTCTATTTTATAATGTATCTTGCCATCGCTGATTTCATTCAATAACCTATCTTTCAAAAAAAATGTTACAATTGTATCAATGACATTGCTCCTTTTGTTTTTTTTTTTGATCTTTCAATTCATGATATTAATTTTTTCAACATTTTTTACTCTAATACTATAATTTTCATATTTGAATATTTGGTCATCCAATTTGGCATGTATTTCAGTCTTTGAGCTATTCTTTGCTAGCTCCTAAAATAATTGCCAGTTAATTTCTCAGCATCCATCAAAGTTTCTGGAAGAAAATATTCACTTTGAAGAATGGTTTGCTGCAATGTTCAAAGATTACTTCATTCATGGTAAGGATTTGCTGCCAGTCAGAATGTGTCTTTTTAGGAATCTTTTGGTCTTAATTATTGTTGCAGAATTTGTTACAATTTGGTTAAAAATTTATGGATACATCGTCAACACCAAAACAAATCTGTGCAGTGACGATGGTAACGGGTGTGTGTCTGTGCGTCTCAAACTTAAGAGAAGTTGCACTGAGAACTTTCGTCTGTTAATGGTCAATAGTATTAACGAGTAGGCAGTCCCCGTGGTGTTTTAAGATGATCAAAGGCTATCTAATGTCGACAGATGTAAAAATTCCCCAATATTGTTGGCCAGATACTCAGCAAAGTTTGCCTGAACTTCAGACATAATCATATAGGCATTCCCAAAGTAGCTATCCTCTTTTGTCTTCGGAATTACACTCGATTTTCATATTGGCAAGGAGTCGCCATCAGAGTCATGATTTCTGGTTAATTTAACCGTTAGTACGGTTCATGTGGTGCCCTTCCTTATAATCAGTACAAACCAAGTTGGGTTACCATAAAACCTGTATATTTCCTAAATGTTAGTATGGTTTATGTGGTGCCCTTCCTTATAATCAGTACATACCAAGTTGGGTTACCATAAAACCTGTATACTTCCTAAATCCCCTCCCCTGAATCCGATTTACGTCAGATGAACTGTCTTGCATTTTGCTGAATATAATTATTTATTGCTGTCTCAGAACAATTTAGTCCGTCCAAAGCGAAAATTTGCTCGATATGATTACACCATATCACTGAATGTGCATATGCAGTTGTTTATGGATATCACACCATCCTACAAAGAATTTTTCAGCCGTACTGCAAGCACCAAAGTATGAATGGTCAAATTGTTTCTGCATGAAATTTCTAACCACATAGTGATATCAGAGAGAATGTTTTTCCTTGAATATTTTTGTAGATTTAGCGAGTGAGTTCTTTGAGCTGCTGTCTACTCGAAAATGTTGACGTCGGTTCGCAAACCTACGTAGGTAATGATGGGTACGTTTTGGGCTTTCGCCACGATACTTCGATAAATGTTCGCGGTCATGTTCTTGACCTACACACAGTTTTATTCAAACGTTGGTAATACTCAAACATTTGTAGAAAATATTTTCATGTGAACAGTGTTTGCCATTTACCTCAGTTGTTCTTTTTCTTTCTTTTTCATAAACAACTTGAAACTGTTTTCCACAACAGAAAGAGATTTTGAATATTAAACGAGTTCTTGGCTAGCATTCCATGTCTGTCGAATTTGATCCTGTTGTCCGTTCCGTGATCGTTCAACGTACAATGTGCACGGTTTATGAATAAAATATGATGCAATAATCTCCGGATCATTTTGAAATTATTCCTTCTAGCAAGACCCTAGATTTGTTAATTACTAAATTATTTAGTTTCAAAGGGAGTCAAAAGCGGATGCGGACATGGCAAAAATGTGAAACCAGAATGCACAAATGCGTCTTGGTTTTGATGATCTAAGAGTGTTTTTTCTTTTTAATCTGACATCGTAGCATTAGTATGCATCAGAGGCTACCTATGCTGCCTCTGGAATGTGAGATCTGTACAAGCTTCCTTTCTTGAGATCGTGTCTGCAAGGTTTCCACGATTTGAACCTTTGCTGACATTGAATGACCTTTGACCTCTACTGAAGACCAAATGGTTCTTGTACTCAATGAGGTAAAACTCCATACTGAATATCTGTCAAAGCTTCCCTTCTTGAGATATGACTTTTACAAGAATTTTGTAATGTGACCCTATTCACCTCAAATGATATTTGGCCTTCACCAAAGACAATGGAATTCTTGTATACCTCAATGAGATACACCTACAGTCTTAATGTGATATGCCAACTACCACATTTTTCCAAGGTTCCTTTCTTGAGATATATTTTCACAATTTTGACTCCTGTTGCCCTCAAATGACTTTTGAGCTCAACCAAAGTCAGTCAGGATCTTATATTCACTGTGGTACACCAACAACATACCGCATATGACCTTTGCCTAAGCTGAGCTTCCTGAGATCGTGTCTACCATTTTTTCACAATTTGACCACTGTTGACCCCAAATTGCCTCCACAAAAAACAAGAGAGTTCTTGAACTTCTTGTACTCAATGGGGTACACTTATGTACTAAATATGACGTTCAGACATATAATATCTTCAAGTACACTTCAGTTCACCAGGGGAGAGGACGTCATACTGTCCAACTTTTACTAATTTTTTTTTAAAATGAATTTGGGCTAGAGTGCAGTGGTGAAAGTTCGGTCAGCGATAGACATAGAAATATATTTGGCAGAATGTCATCATGCTGACTAGTCACACACTGGTGAATATCCACAACGGAGGGCGCTGCTGGACAAAGAAAGTCCAACCATGTACGCGGCGTGACAGTTTGTTCAATCGATATCCAACTCCAGACTTGTGACCGTTTGATGCTTTGATAATTCGATGAGACGTGACATTGCCCCAAACAGTGTATCACATCGTAAATTGCTCAGCTTCCATTACTGTTCTTGGACATCATTCTTCCTGATATATTTCTATGGCAATAAGTTCAGTACAACTGACAAGACTGACTTCTTAGACCATCTTCGGTATGTTTCCCAAAATCAGGGAATGGGGTAAAGAGATGAGGGAAGGGGGGATAAAAATGAGGGAGTGGGGAACCAGTCGTCAAAGATGAGGGGGCACCGCTGTCCAGTATTGTCTGTCAGTGTTATTATGATCCAAAATGTATGAAAAATTGAAATCAAATCATGACATTGATAAGGGACACATTTCAATAACAAAAAACAACACATTTTAAATAAAATATTTGATTCCTTCATGTATTTCAGGAAGTTTTCAGAGATAGTTTGCCCTATTATGTAAAGTACCGACCAACGACAAAGTCTTAGCTACGATATCCCGTTTTTTGTTAAAACTGACTACAGACTAAAAGCTGCAGGGATCACACAGGGAGAAAAACATTCTAATCACTCATGGTGTCACAAAAAACAAGGACAATTAAAAAGATTTTACTTAACACCTAAGTGACAAAGTTAAAGCCATGTGAGCTTTCATTGGCAGTCGCATGGTCTATGCATCCTTTGTTGAGGGGTTCTAAAGGGACATATTGCATTTAAAATGTACCAACTAACCCTACAAAGACATTGGCTTTAATCATCACTAAACCATTCCGTCTCATTGATAACATCAGCAATAGCTTCCATCTCCTCAATACATTTTTGAAATGCAATGAGTTACGAAAGATATGGCATTGAATGTTTTGAAAGTTTCGGTGAACAATCATTCTTAAACAACAATCAATCTCTGTGAGAAACATTTCTTGAAAAGGCTTCCATCCTGCCCTTATGTTGGATAACCTATCACTCTGTGTCCGTAAGTATTGCTTTTGAAAATATATTTCTGTGAAACACAATATTGCCCTATAACAGTGATCCAGTGCTTGCTGGCCACATCATCATGGCCACTTTATGCTTGAAAATAAAATGTCCAGAAACCACCTTTTCCAACAAAATCTTTGAGCCCTTGATACCAATTCCCCAAAACAATAATCAACTAATTCTCATAGACTTCCTTCAAAACATTTGAATACATTTATTTGCATAACACTCTCACCCTTGTTTTGAAGTTGTATTACTTTACATTTAGACATTGTTTTGTAATACTGTGAGGGAAATCCTGCAGGAGTTGACATGTCCAAAAAAAAATAATCCTACAAAAATAAATTTCTACAATCTTTCGAAATTATGAAACCGACCAAAGCATACAAATGGGTCGTTTCTGATACAAAGTAACTCGATACTGATTAGTTAACAGTAGCCTCTTTCAGTTCACACATTTCCTACTTACGTGTGATGTGCCATAACATAGTCATATGGTTCATCCGCAGAAGATGAATCTTGTGTCAAAGTATTACAGTTGTAAACTGAGTGTACTGGGTAACCTCAAAGGTTCAAGAATGAGCTTAACTACCCTAAAATGAAATGTAAAACCAAATACAAAGAGCAAAATAATTACAGTACTGGTAAGCATGCTCGTCTGTTTTAAAGCAAATAAAGTTTGATTTTCATCAAACTTTTAGTGAGGATGATGAAATTTAGTAATGATCAATTGAAAACATAAATGATCTACAGTTCTCTGTATTTGTTGTTTGGCATTATCACAACAATATTGTCAACCCTGCTTTTCCAGATTTCACAACTGAACCACTCCAACTTATCTTCAATTTTCAACTGAAATGTTCTTGAACAAATGGAACAATGTTCTTTTAATCTTTGTCAAGAAGTTGCACAAGTGGTTAATTTCCAATTGTGGCGATGTTGTTGCACATTTTGCTGACCACCCACTTGGGTTGTTCAATTTATATCATGCTTGACTTAGAAGTAATATTCTATCATGGAATAAAAAGCTTAAAATGGTAATTGAAGGTTTAGAGGCAGCTTCTGCAGGTGCACTTAACCTTTGTGACTTAGTCTAAAATTACCAAAGGTTAATGATGCTGTGGCCATAACCTGATAAAATTGTTCTCCAATGCAACTCTTATGTGAGCAAAATTCAATGGATCTTTGCAATGGACTGCATTTTTAATTTGGAAAACAAGTCGTGGGACATACAAAAATCTAAGATATACTTGAAAACTGTTCCAGACACATTTCCAGTGATAGAGTATAAATCATTCTCCACAACGACTAATGTGTAATATTTGCTTTTAGCACTGCATTTTCCCCTTGTGATGAAGCTATAAGGTAGGTACATCAACAAGGAGTACAATTGCGTTATTAGAGTCTTGACTGGCAGTGTCTATGGCCTTAAAACAAAGGATATACTCATAAACATGCATTTGAAGATTTCACAACCAATCCATTAGAACATGCATTACATTACCTCTCCAGAAATGAATCCCGTAGCCTTTTCTCTGGCCCTAACCTCGTAAAACACAAATTTTAAATGTTGCCAAACAAAAGAAGATTATTTTCAGGTTAGCTGTTTGTCCATTTATCCTCATCATAAGCATTTACCAATGAATGGAAGAAGACCACTGGCCGTTAGATTATTGCATGTCCGAGTTTACAGTTGCCACATACCCACATTTCAAACTGAACAGATATGGTAGGTTCATCTACCAAAGAGGCAAATTACACATTGCATTTTCAAAGTGCTTAACGACATGACTGAATGTTTCTGGAATGTTGATGAAACAATATTTGACAACATTCTGAATGGTTGTTCCCATTAATGAGTACTTAAGAGAAGAATGTGAAGAGGTAGGACAGTGGAAGAGAAAGATAATCTGACCTTTGACCGGCAAATTGTTGACAATGAACACAAGTCATTTTTACTTAGAAGGGGATGCTTCCCACTTTTTCTACATTGCCAGTGGAGAATTGTGGTTGTGACACATTCAGGTACATAAATCTACCCATTTAAAGACCAATCAATATTTTGCAGGAGATGCTTAACACAGCAACAGTATGCTTTTACCATTTGTATTAACTAGTACATTGGTGAAGAGCCCACGGGATTATCCTTCACCAATAGTGACAGTGTGGTTGCATGCCAGTAACGCAAGCATAGTGACAATCATAAAATGGTAATACTGATGAAGGGATTTAATACAGAAATAATACCACCAACAGTGTGGCTCAAGCAAGATTTGGTCAGCACAAGCATTGGTAACAGTAATGCAATGGAGAGTCAAAAGGATGGAATAAACCAGGCAAAGATTGTCCTAGTAGGGAAGGGCAGATGTTGGGATTCCCCACCCAACATCCGCCCATCCCAACTAGGAGATTGCATTTTGATTGTGAAGTGTTAATTTCAAGCATGAAAGACACTAAGCTACATAGCAAGACTAAATACAAATGTCTCCTTTTTAAAAAAAGTCAATTTAAGTCTTAAATGATCTGATATTTTGGTAGGTTGAGGAACTCAAGTTCGAAAGAAGACTGTGGTAAGATGGCCACCTTGACATCCCCCTCCCCCACCCCTCTAATGCATCCTCCCCAATCCCTCTAATGCTCCCTCCCCACCCCTCTAATGCTCCCTCCCCCACCCCTCTAAGCTCCCTCCCCACCCCTCTAATGCTCCCTCCCCACCCCTCTAATGCTCCCTCCCCCACCCCTCTAATGCTCCCTCCCCCACCCCTCTAATGCTCCCTCCCCCACCCCTCTAATGCTCCCTCCCCATGTCTGTTTGACAAACAATGACGGGAATGTTATCCTGCCAATGCACTCACTTAGAACCACTCACAGAGGTATGGGACTGTGCAAGGCAATTGTACAGAGAACAAAGTTGACATGAAGTATTAGTACAAAAGACAATAAATGTAAATTACTACAATCTACCACGAAGTGGAAGACTCAATCCTTCGAACAAAATTACAGAAACAACAAAAACTGTGGAAATAGATGCTTCAAATCTGCATTGCAAAGTTTACTATTGTACGCTTTGGCATGAATTACCTAAATGAGCCTAACCACTCAATCCCCACTGGTAAATATACTTTCTGTTAACACCATGGGCCACTGGGGCCTCAAACAGCCTCTGATAAGGTTTTTATTTAGTAAAATACATCCAGTCATAGTAACATTGTCAACAATCACCTCCCAAAATTGGTGACACCACTTTGGTCTAAATGGCAAAAGGTCACCAAATGGGCTGCTCCATTTAAAGAAACTGGTATCTACTCAGAGTATTTCACTTCAACTTTTAAAAACGAAGAAACTTTGAAACATTGCTGAATAAAATGTAACCAATGACATTTACTTCATTGAACACAAAATGCCAACGAGTATACAACAGGATGGGAAAGTTAATACAGTCTATAACCTAACCTGTTTTTCAGACATAGTATGGAGTCTATTTAACACCATCTTTTTCATTTCCTAGAGTTTTAATTATAAATCTTTGTTGTTTTCCATATCCTGAGAGCTGGTTTCCAGCACCAAAACAACGATAACAATTTTTCTTGCTTCTTCGAGTCTTTTCACTATCGATTTGAAATCTTTGTTTGGTCACCAAAAGCTACTGCCATAAACTTCAACCCTCCAAAAAAGAAAACATAATACACTCAGGCAAAATATTTCAAAGAAGGAAAAACAAACAACTAACCTTAACAGTATCAACAAAAACAATTTCAAGGTCGTTCATAAGCACTGCTTATCTGATGCCCTGTCAAGTATATACTAGGGCAATAAAATATTTCCTAGATTTGATCGCCTCTGTCTTAGCAGAACTCATTTGATTAACACCTGCAAGGGACACTTCTGAGAAAGATCCAATGGTCAAAAAGCAGAAAAAAAAAAACATCACATCACATCCAACTTAACAAATTATGCAACCTGACTTGCTGAGATGTAATCATGGGAATCTTGAAACAGTTTACCTCGATCGCTGTTTCTGTATTTAGGGACTTTCAAAATGACCAAAAAAAAAAAAAAAAAGAAATGACAAAAAAAAAAAATTACAAACTTATATTTTGTCATTTTAGAGTTCTGAAAATAAGAGACCACGCCAGTTTGGATGATGATTTCTCGAACAACCAGGACCAGATGTAACAAGAATATTATAAGACGGGAAAGTTTTCACACCTTCTGAACATTTGTTGGATAGGCAAAACAAGCAATTAAAAAATTTGAACACCTTCATACACCTAGGATGTTGTTCAACTGTTGTAACGATCGTACAACATGTCATTTACGAACATCTTTTCACAGATATATCAGGAAGTTTTGAGGAATGTAGGTAGGATCATGTACATGCAACTTATGGAATGAGTTTCCTGAAATTCCCCTTTCTAATGTAGCTTTCTCATTGCCAAAAAAAAAGGAATTAAATTATGCATAATTACTTTTTGTAAACAATACAACCTGATTAATAAGATTACAATTGAAAGGATATTACTAAAAGAATCATCACCTCAGTGGGATACAAAGAAAAACACTGAAGACAAAAACAAATTCTTTAAATGCTATGAGCAAAATTTTCAATTTCTATTAGTTATCTTTTACTTTCACAGTTGTCACTTCAAATGGCTGTTATTGCACTGAAAGATTTTAATTGACTAATTATGTTACCTTCAATGGGATAAATGTAAGTTGTTAATCACTCTTCATTTCTTGCATAACTATGGCCTATCCTACAAGATCACTGTCAGATATTGATTGATTGATTGATTCATAAAATGATTACAAGTAGATTGTAATTCAGAGTGGTGAATGGTTCACCTCTGAGTTTAAATTCCATGAAATTCAATGCTGTGCTTCACACACATATGCTACATCAAATATTTGGTCTGACTGTCCACCTTCCGCACCCACTAGACTCCTATTCACGTTAACACACTTTTGAAATTCATAGAAAGGTGCTGCCACTTTTGCCTAAGTTCAATGTAAACCAACGTGAGTAAGTCGATTAATGTCACATAACCACTGACAGCAGTAATTTTAGTGTATTTCTTTGTTCACTTTACCTACAAGGAACAAAGAAATACATCAAAATTAAAATCTGAGCACACTTGAACACATTTGTGTTTTAATTACTGAGGTGTATCAGGCAATAATAAAATCATTAATACTCTGATTGGAATCTACGCATAACTGATCAGGATATTCAGGAAAAACAAAAACTTTTCAATCCCATGTGGTCTGGTGATGTCATCACAATCTCAAAGTGGCAGCTTCCTGATTAATTTTTATGAACATCTAAATTCAAATATCTTGGAAAGTATGCAACATATTTAAATGAAACTTGGTGATGATGATCACCAAATATTAGTCTCTTATCAAAAGTCCTGAATTTCCTTCTTAAAGGGGAAATAGGGCATTTAGAATATACCAACATGGCATGCAAAGAAACTAGCTTTATCCATTGTTAAAACATTCGGTCTCATCAATAAACATCTGCAAAAACTTCAGCTCCTCAAAACATTATGCATGTGATGGGTAATGAAAGATGCATCATTTGAATTTTGAAAAGTTTGGGTGAACAAATTATAAGTGAGCAACAAATAAGTGAATTTCTATCTGTAAAAAACTCATTTCTCGCAAAGAAGGCTGTCGCCCTCACCTATTTTGAATAATCTCTCATTCTATGTCCACAAATATTGGTTTTAAAAATGTGGTGTTTTCTGTAAAACAAACGCCTTATTTCCCTTTAAGTTACCATACCGGAATACATCATAGTCTACAAAAGACACGTGGTCAAACAAATCCAAAATTCCCAACAAAGATCACTCCTGTCTTGTAAAGTCCTGTCAGTACAAACATGCTGAATTTGAAGCATGAAGGGGGGGGGGCATGTACCCTCCCCCTCTCAAATCATATTTTGACCCCCAAAATATATTTACCTGAAAATGTACTCGAGCCACATTTTCAAACAGACAAGATATGGGTCATCGGAAATGCTATTTCCAGGGATCAGCGAAGTGTTTTTGGTCAAAACTTTTCCAGTGCGCTCCAAACCGAATGAAGGAGGCAATCCACTTATGTAGTTTATGTGTCCCACGGCCATTAGACTCTGGTGGTCCCCGGCAAATCATTCGCAAACACCCATAATCCTTTGCAGGATGCATGCATGGTGGTGGAAGACCAAACTAAACTACATGACAGGACATTTACAGTTGCATGCCAAATAAACAAACAGATATAAATATCATATAAAGTAGCACACATAATTTCAAGATTTACGGCCCTTTTTGCTCTTGCTCTGTTTTAAATCTGTCGTTTACAGCCCCTCTTCTGATTTACACATTTTTATACAAAAAAAGCTTTGATCAGAACTTAATTCCACAGGGTGCTTTTATTCTGCAGTACTGTCCAATAAAATTTAAATGTTATCGTCAACAAGGTGGTCACTCCGGAAGTTTGTAACCAATGAAAAAAAAGTACATTGTCAGAACCCGACACCAAAATATGTCAAATTTTACGTCATCCATTGCAAGCATCCAGAAAACTGTTGTCGTAAATGTTGACAAATGAATAATGGATCTGACGTTGTGATTATTATCAAAAATTATTAACATGAAATCATAAAATTTCCCAGAGGAGGCTCAAAGGAATGCTCTGTTAATAACTATTTGCGGCTCAGATATAGATGGTCTTCCGACGTAAACCACGAAAACACTTTGCACGCTAAATCGCAAGACTCGATCCAGAAACATTCCCCATGATGTTGTTACTGATCATGAAAATCTTCTGCTGAGGGATTCATGAAGTTAATGTAAGAACAAAGACAGAAATTAAAGCAACAAAAGAGGTTTGAGAGGTTGACCCATATACCACCCTCAAAAGTAATAAGGGGGGATTATGGTATTGAGGGGAGAAGAAGGGGGGCACGGAGCCTAGGAAAACTGAGCATGTTTGACCGGCTACAGCTACATATCTATAACAGTTCCAACAGTGACATTTTAATATAAATACTGTTTTTGAGTGACTATTCCTGTGTTACTCTGGGAGTTCATAAGAAACTGATTAGCACACTATTTCTTTGGACAGATTCCCAAAGTCATTTTACTAGGAAAACAAATTAAAACGGAAGCATAGTGTGACTAATCGAGAAATGCATCTGCGGAGCCACATTGGTATTCTCGGCGGAAGGTTGGTCTAAGATTCAATATTCATCCAGCGTTCTCAATTTGAGAGACTTTTCACATAACCATAAAAAAAAAATGTGGACACTGCCAAAAAAATACAAAACCGTCTCTCACGAAACGATAAAAAACACAGATGAATCATCACAGGATGTCCTGAATGGCTGAGTCGACAAAACAAAACCCAGAAACGTAAATATAAATAAAATTAAATTAAAAATCATTGCACACATAGAGAATGTCGATACATTTAAAACCAAATCAAAATTATACCAAACTATTTGCATCCAAAATATGAAAATATTTAGCAAACTCTGCATATAACTGTAAAATTTACATTCTCTTAATACCTTTTTTTTTTTTTCTACACTTAGTGCAGCTTATATCAATTCTAAATTATATAACCATACAAAGCATCTAGGCAGAACATAACCCACTCTTCAGCACATAAAGTAACATATTTTTTTACATTCATGCATGCACACCAGTTCGGGGTTACGAGGTCATATTGCACGCTACTCGCAACATTTACATTAATTCAGGAAATTCCTCTGCACCGCACATCATCTCGGGTATTCTGAACAAAATCACTAAAAACCATCGTAAAGATGACATTCACATACTAAACGAAGAGCAATGTTGTCGCTATTTGTAGGCTGAATACCATTAGAGAATGCCTACTGAAAAAGGGTGGTAAGAGGGGTTGGGGCAGGGTACCTGAGCAGCCACCAGTTTTCTTGAAGACACCAAAAGAGCAAATGGTGTGAATGTGGATGGTGGGTGGCAGTCAGTGACAGGAAATTATTTAGGTGCTAGCTAGCTAGCATAAAGAAACAACAACGCTCGAGCATTTCCTGACGAGGTGCAACTACGACCGTCAACCTGTCCTTGAACGGTTGGCAATGTTCTGCCAATTTCCAGTTTCATCAAAAACAGTTTCCTATTGTTTGGTGAGAATCTCATCATTTTCAAGACTTCGTAAATTATCAGGACATCGTAGGGAAGAATCATACTCAGGTTTGACCAAAGATGTCATGCCATTGCTGTTCCTGAAACACTAACAAATATTTTAGTAAAATGCACCAAACTTTACAAAATAAGACAAGGGACATTCTCAGGCTGTTACATTCATCTCATTTTAGAGATATTTTATGAAAAACTATTAACATCATCAACTTTTTTCACCAGAATTTTCTTTTAAGAGTTTTCAAGTGCCCCCACACTGCCAGTGAGGTTTTGAGAATTTACAGTGCTTGCCAAATGTACAAACCCTGTATTTGCATTAAGTTACAGAACAATTCACCGGACCAGGCAGTCGTTAACATTTAAGATAGAAGTATTTTCTTGTTTTGGAAACAGAAAATGAGATTCTCTCCTATGGAATAGTATCCATTTTGGCTAACGTTGACAATCAAGCGGTAGAACAGCTGATTCATTTGCAAAACTGATCAAAGGAATGATAATGCGAGCACGATCTTCTTGAATCAATATAAAGTTTACACAGGCATTGACATTAAAACATTAACCTTCTATGACGAGAGCCTCGTCACTGCTTGACACAGTCAAAACAATCACCTGTTTATGCACGTTTTATGTGCCTAATTGACTGCCACTGCAATAGCTTGCAGATTATGCTTGATACAAAAACATCAAGTGCTTTGCAGGGAGGGGAGCTTGGTCAGTTTCCACTTCTCCAAAATTAAATTTGACATTCAACAAAGGTATGTAACTGAAATCAAAGGTGTCATGAATAATCAAGGAGTTACTTATTCAATGTTTCAAGGATTTGTGAATAACATTCGCAACATCGCATTCGAAAATATGCGCTGTCGTCGGGATGACGGATAACATTTTCCCCCGAAATGATGGCAAGAGGAATACCCAAGTGTGAATCTGATAAACTAAGATGAAACTCACGAATTAACCAACAAAATATGATGATTTTCATTTATAACATCATCTATGTAATTTAAGGGATATTGGTTTATTTTTGGTAATTTACACATAGTCACATCTCACCTTCCTGCAAATGTTAGATTTTGTGCATCAGTGGCGATACCCACATTTTTAGACCAGTCAGGTAATGACTGCTGACGGTCAGGTCTCTTGCACGATATTATCGCACTATTAACAAGCGCTTCTGAGGCTGCGGTTGAGGATGCTGACAGCCTGCTTAACAAAGAATTACAACAGAAACAATGCAATTACAAAAGCCTCAACAAAAAGCCACACACTTAACTGCATTGTTTCACATGAAATATGTGTAACAAAGTATGGTTAAAGGGGAATTCCAGGCAAGGAACATGTCTTCTGACTTATTTAAGTCATTTCAAACCATTTTCATTCATATTCTTGATGTTTTGAAATGAACTTCTCATGGTGACCGCATGTCTTCAAACTTCCCGCCGAACAGAGTTTCTAACACATGCATGTATACGAAGGGCGCAGCCATTAGGATGTAATTACCCGTGATCTCTGCGGCTTGTGACATAGTCGACGACCAGCTCTAATCCACGACGACCAACCTTATTGCCCTACGTAATTAGTAATTAGATGGCTCTTATACCCATCTCCGAAAAGGTTTACTTTGTACTTAATAAAAATTACCTCTTCCTTGTCTTCAAGGTATTGATTGTTCACACGGCCCTAAGCTGCATAATGTGGTCCTTTGATGAGAAATTCCTCTTCTTTCCTGTTTTATCTCGACTTTATTGATGACTATCGACCAATTTTATCTTGTGATAGCCACACTGAATGCACAGTGTCTCTTATTACTAATTATGTAGGTTAACCATGTTGGTGATTGCTGATCGTCAACTACGTCACAAGCCACAGAGATCACGGTCGATTACATCGTAATGATCGTGCCCTTCCGTATACATGCTCAGTGTGAGAAACTCTGTTGGGGCGGGAAGTTTGATCACATCATCTTGCCCATGACAAGTACATTTCAAAATGTCAAGAATAGTGAATGAAAATGGTTTGAAATGGCTTAAATACGTCAGAGGACATGTTCCTTGGCTGGAATTCCCCTTTAATTGAATTTTGCTTCCTTCTAAAACTCACACGCAAAG
Source organism: Stichopus chloronotus (assembly GCA_021234535.1). NCBI lineage: Eukaryota > Metazoa > Echinodermata > Holothuroidea > Aspidochirotida > Stichopodidae > Stichopus > Stichopus chloronotus. The sequence goes on from CM037847.1 coordinate 7,122,190, forward strand.
TCAGAAAACTTTCATCTTAAACCACGGCATGATTGACAGGTGCCTGATCATATCAATGAATATTCATGACCCTCAGACAATATCTTTTAAAGGGTAATGAGAACTTGTGAGACATATTTCAGATTATGTTAAAAATATATTAAATTTTGGCAGGAGGAGGTGAGGGGGGATATTTGTTTTTTGTACTTCTGCATATACCCCTTTCTGAAGGTAGAAGCCATTCTTTTTCCATATGAAAATATGCAGTAACATTTTGTCAAAATTGTGCAAATATTTCAAAGTTTTCATAAAGCTTTTCTCTGCATGGAGTGCTAAGATACACTGAACAATGGAATTGGAAAAAAAAAATCTATCCAAAAATATAAATAATAGCATACATAATTGGACAACTGATATTGTAACTATCGTTCAATTTTTATCTGCTAATAGTCAGACAAGATGAACACAATTCGATCCCTTGCGGTTGAGTTTTGGTTAAAAAATGTACACTGTTCCTTTAAGGATATTAAGTTGTGGTTTATAGATATGACATATGATTGTGGTTAATTATTACATGCAAGAAATTGCTGATAGCCTATCCAGGAAATTACTACTGTTGAAAATCTATTTATTAACTTCTTTTCAAACAACACCTTAATTCAATAAACTTTCCCTCATGTAATACCAGAGTCTCTCTGTATTTTACTGCAATGTATCTGTTAAAGCAGTAATATGAGTTGTACTGGCAATTGTCTGGTCATCTAGCTTTGCTCTTCATCAGTGTTTCAGGGAAGAGAAAGTGGGGGGCGGGAAAGATGTCACAAAAACTAAAGAGAACTATGCATTCATCTTTCAGATATTTGAATATGAAAATTGTCTTGACAATTTTGTTGGCTCTACGAAGTTCAGACTTTCAAAGAAAGCCTAGTCATCAGTCACTGTTACTTGAAATCATACAGACCAGAGAATGGATATGAATATTCATGTATGCAAATATGGGGCTTAAACAATGCTTTTTGTCACACAGATATAGACATATCAACACACATCCCCCTAGCACACACACACTACAAAGCACACACACACATACAGACATGTTTCATTAATACATGTCTATTGTTTACAATGCACATACAAAATGAACAGACATGGTTGCATGGTCTTTTTTGTTAAAAAAATTGTTCAGATTGAAAAATACAAAACTTTCCAGTGCTCTTTATGATCATTGTGATTATGTCAAGGGGTTCTTTGTTCAAGATAAAACTACTTAAAAATGTAGGCTTACTGACACACATACTGCAGAGCACACACACAAACACAAATATAGACATGTCACACTAATATATGTTTGTTCATGCAAACACAAAATTGATGGACAAGGTTGCATGTCTTCTCTTTCAAAATTTGTTCCAAATACACACGTAAAATCAGTCGTACCAATCTGTTGGTTTTGACTGCTTGTTTAACCCAGAACACCTGGTTTCAGTCTCTTCGCTGTTCGGACGTTACGATGCAGGTCGACCGCTCGGCTGTCCACAGACCTACTTGCACTCTGTCACTGGTTGCAGTCCCTGATGTCGGTTGCAGCGCCATGAATGCAGCATTATCCGTGAACTATGCAATGAATTCATGCATCAATCCATCGATGTTGTTCGGAAATACCTGAGAGAAAGATTTCGAGGACCGGTGGAGGAAAACTCAGCTCAAGATCGGTTTTCTTCGGACCTCCAGGACGTCTGTCGCACGTCAATGACGGAAGCAAAAGAGGGGAAAGAAAACATGGCAGAAAAAAAAGGGATGAAATGAATGAAAAGAAAATAAGAAATGAAAGAAAAGACAAAAATTAAAAAAAAAAAACGTAAGTCGGACAAAGTGGAGCACTCTTGATTGAGTCCAGGTATTTGAATCAATTCTTATCAATTTTAAAGAAAAGTGTGCTTTACGACAAATCTGGTTAACGAACACATGGACAATCATCTCTAAGAACCTACACTTTAGACTGATGGGATATTTCTTCCCCGCTGTTATTATTGTATTATACTTATTTCAATTTTGTTATCAAAATGTTGTTAAAAACGTCATTCCTATTTTAAAAAAAAAAAACAGATTTTCTTTCTGATCTTTTTGACTAGGAGTTTACAACAAATGCTGGCAAAGATAACCAGTTATAAACTGAATGTTTTAAAAAGTCAAAAGCAGTTATTACATTTGTGAACAGACAAAATCTTAGTTCTAACTTTCTTCACTCAACAAAGGGCATGTAAATAGTGTAGGGTAATCGCTGCATTGATGTTAGCAACCACATGCAACATGAAATGCCATTGGAGAAGATTGGGAACCAACTAAATGTCCTATCAGAGATTCAGATCTGAGGAGTTTTCTGAGGATGTCATTATCACAGCATTGGATGGACACTCTGAAAGATGGTACACATCAATGAAATGAAGATAGCAGCCACATTCAACATGCGATGACACTGTCAATGTTGAAAGAGAACCATCAGAGAATAAAACTTTTGAGAATGCTACATAGACTTCTTAGAATTATAATGAGAATACTAGGTTATGACATTCCTTGAAATGAAGATAGCAAGCACATTCAACATGCGATGACACTGTCAATGTTGAGAGAGAACCATCAGAGAACAAAACTTTTGAGAAGGTTAGATAGACTACAGAGAATTGTAATGTCAATACTAGGTTATGACATTCGTTCAAATGAAGCTAGCAACCAAAACTAAGCATTTAAAGACAGGCTGAAAGAATTAGGTTGATAGCCAGTTTGAAAACTATTAGCATGCATGGATGTCATAAACATACGATGGGATGAAATGACAATGAATGAATGAATGAATGAATGAATGAATGAATGAATAAAGTAGCATGAATGAAGCTAGCAACCAAATTCAACATGCTGTAATGCGTGAAAAGAACAAAGGGCATACCTCCTATAATTCTGTGCCATGGTAATGTGACATAGGTAAGATAGACATTGAGGGCGGTATCTTCTGTTGCTCGGTATTTCCACCGAAGCAGTGCACTGGACGTTCTTCGAAATAGACGCTGCCTCCAATTGGACTCTGGAGAACCATCTGTCAAAAATGAGATATTCAATCAAATTTACTACTTTGGAAAGTAACATGAGAGGAGCAATTGGTTAAATCTATTTAAAGCAATGAAACCAGCAAAGTAAAAACTGAGCTATATCCTGTTTATTGCCATGACAACCTGTCCATCCACAATGAACAGTGTAAACCTAGATGGTTTCCAAGACTAAACAATGGAGCTACATCCTTTCCTCTATCTACTTAACATAATTAAATTAATCTCATACAAAGTTACTGGACAGATTCAGTCAAATCCATTTAGCCACATACTGATAGCCCCGACACGATCGTTAAGATCACAGTTTTTACACGAGATGGTCTTCTTGGAATGAATGTGAGTAGTTTGAAGGACTCCTAATTTGATTGTAAACATACAAAATTAGTGGACATAACACTTTTTTTTTTTTTTATGTGTAATTTTTTTTTTTCTGTTAGGTATAACATTGGTTATTTGAGCCTACTTATCTTCTCCTTTAAGATTTTTTTCATTTTCCATGTACAGTATAATATCAACTTTCTGTATCATGGCAAAAAGACACTTTCAGCCTGGATATACTACTTTTATTCATACCTCTAAGATTGCCTGGTCTTGCATATCAAGCTTTCTAAACATAATAGGAGATGACAACAATGCTGAACTTTAACAGCAATCATGTTATTCTCTCAGACGGAACTCTTGCCATAGAAAGGAACCCGTAAAAACAGGAAACTGTCTTGCAATATGTGACCATTTAAGGTCATGTGACATACATGTAGGAAAGAGCTGCAACCTTGGACGAAATTGTTGGGACACTTTGTCATACGTTGCAAATCTAATACCGAATTTTATGTTAGAGGATATAATAAAATCCCGCGCCCCTTTCCGATGTTGCGCTGTAGGAGTGAACGTACACTTTGAACAGTAATTCTATAGTCGACATTGAAAGGGGGAGCAGGCTGTCCCAAGGTATTTTGTCCAAGATTGTCTGAGTTTTGGGGAGCAATTTTGGAGCAAACTGTCGAACCAAAATTGCACACTTTTGGACAAGGTGCATCACAAAAATTATTTATCAAGGCTGATGGGTCTGGGGATTGTCAAATTAAATTGTCATGTCAAAGCAGATGACATGGGGTCACCTATTCCACACAAAATACACATAATGTGCTACAATCATGTCTCTAGAAAACCTTTTTTGCATGACAGAACATGACAAGATATTCAGATATACCAAAATGGTTAGGGTAGGTAACTCTTGAGAAGGCGTAAATGGAATTGGCTGATGGAGTATTGTACAGTGTCAGTATTTCTTTTGTTAACTCTTTATACATGGTCTCTTAATTATTTAATTACTGGGTTTTACATTGGTAAGTGTTATCAATATTTTTGAAGAAATTATATGCTTCCAGACTGAAACCCTCTGGGCATGTAAAATTGAAAATTGTCCTTGAAATAAAGGTTAAGCAATCAAAAGGATGATATAAGACATATCCTAGGAGTCCATCTCTTGACGTCACAAATTTGCATACTTTAGTCAATGTTTCCTCATGATGCAGCAGTGAGACAGGAATTTCCCTTTACAATTGTCAGTATTTGATGGATGTTGATGGAATATGTGATTATTTTCAATGATTAATACACCAAATACTCCAAAATGTGTTTTTTGTGCTACACAAACTTTAAGTATGGTCTCAGTCGATACAAAACAAAAGCTTGACTGGAACTACTAAAGAGAACTGTGAACTGAGAAACAGAGGAACTAGGAACATAAGGTGGGCTTTATTAACCACTGTATGGGTCTTAGCTGCCAAATGGTCATACAGATCAAGTTGATGAGATCAAAGCAAATCTGCCCCCTGAAAATCTGCCGCTCGGCGGGAATTCGGTTGGTTCTAGCATCGGTGGCATTAACAGAATGGACTCAGGGCTTTAGATCAACCTCTGTCAGTAGCTCACCGTACAGAGAGATTTATGGCTACTATCATTCTGATTTTGTGACCAACTGAAAGACCAGACTTTGAGTGACTAGCATCTTTCTGCTGCTAACCATAAGCGTACAAGACAATGACACAAGGGTATATGACCCCCCCTACATTTGGGCAAAAATAGCAGATACAATTGTGTACATGAGACAGCCAAGAACAAAAATTATGACCTGTTTGCAAACCATGTCTACACTCCCTCATCTGGAAACAGTACACAGGAAGGCCATTTTCTGAGGTGCACTGAATTTCACAGAACCAAATGACTGATACCTCTGGAAAAAGGAAGGAACCAGAATCCTATTTTTTTTTTTTTTCTTGAAAATATGGTTACACTAAGTCAGTCAGTAATCTATTGTTTGATCCCGTAAGGGGTGACTTGTTTAACGATTTTTGTCAGTTTGTGATGCATCACAATTCTGTCACATTGATCCAAAATTTGAAATTCTTGCAAAAATTATCCCCAGAAATATTGACCCCTGTATGTTGATCCATCTAACGGTACAGAGAGTTCTTTCATTATGATGACTTTTATGATTTGTGACGAAATGAAGGACCAGACAATAAGTGACTAACGTCCTTCTGTAACTAACTATACTAAGGGATCCACAATCACTAGCTTTATAATTGTAACTAAATGAGTCACACTAAGTCAGACATACTCACTACTTACCTACTTCTGTAACTGACTATACTAAGGGATCTTTTATTACTAGCTTTGTAATTGTGACTAAATGAATCACACCAAGTCGGACACACTCACCACTAACCTCCTTCTGTAACTAACTATACTGAGGGATCTAGGGTTACTAGCATTATAATTGTGACTAAATGAGTCACACTAAGTCAGTCATATTGGTTGACTAACCTCCTTCTGTATCTGACTGAGCTCTGAGGTCTTCTTGACTGGTTCTGTGATTTCCTGCAAGTTCCTGTAAGCCATCCGTGTAAGATCGGTGAAGCGGTGACCCGGTAGCCGAGTACCTGCGTACCTGGTATATCGTGTCTTTGTACGGTTTATGGACGGGGGATCCACCCTGTGATTTTGAGGTTTCCGTGTACGGCTTGTGGCAGGGAGAGTCAGGGGTGAAGTAGAAACGTCGCGGACTGCCACTGGAATCTGGAGTGGTAGCTCTAGAAGACTGAAAAATACAGCAAAAGAATTAAAACATCCCAACCGTGAAGGGAAAAACTGAAGAAGTGCGTTAAATTGTAATATAATGAATCGGGCAAACCAATGGTTTTCACATCTTGATCCTAATGATCAAGGTCTACTTTCTTCGCATTGCAAAATATTGAACAATTCATTTTCAAAAATTTGTTTTGAAGCATTAGTAAAAACTGAAATAGAACCATCAACTTACAAGTCATTATAAAGTCGAAGTTCTTGCTTACTTACATCTGGACTTTTAATTTTAAAATCAAACCAGGATCAATTCAGACATTTTGGTATTCTTTCAGAACAGTGATTTATTGTAACCATTTCTTTGTTGCTAAAGATTCAAAGTTTGCCAGGATTGCAAATTTTAAAACCTTTGTTGAATGGAAGTCTGTCTTTCTGTCTTTCTGTTCCATTAACTAATCCTTAATGTCATGTTTAAGATGGGAGTGCAGTTGTTGTGTCGGGACAGGTAAGTGAGGAGCAATATAAACACCATGCCATGTTACGTTTGTCATTCCGTAAAATCTGTCTCTGCCTGTAACACTTAAAACCCTCACAAACCAATGTAACCCAAAGCTGCTCCCGGGACTGCCACTTGATGTTGTCATTCTTCATCTGGTCTTTCCTTGACTTGTATTTCACTTTTGGACTGAATTTCTACCAAGTTCACCAATTTTCCGCTAAGTGTCCTTTCCATTTTTTTTAATTTTTCTTCGTTGTTTTCATGGAGACAGTCAGCAGATGTCTAAAGTCGTACAGAAGCTTTAACAGACATAGCAGGACACGTACCTACAGATGTCGGACCATCACTTATACCTCAACAATTATCAATTCTTCATGCAGTTTGAGTTTCTACAATTCGGGACAATATTAACCATTTCACTCATTTAGTTTTGATTTTTGACGACAAAACTTTCGCAGTAACTAACAAACTCTGTGAAAGGAAGGCTCATTGGTGGTAAAAACTGATTATTACACACACAAAGAAAAAGCAGACCAAAGCCTCAAGCCATCCACTCACCAAAAAAGAATGTTGAGACCAATGACACATAAAATCAAAAAACAAATTAATACAAACTAAGGTAGTACCTCTGAAGGTTTTATCTTAGAGAAGCTGATAAAGGCTGAGAGTCACATGAAAACCGAAGACGATGTTCCCAAAACAGAGTTTTAGAGTCACATTCCAGGGGGTGAGAAAATGACCTTGATATCCCAATAAACATTCAGAGTGTTACTGTGTAGGGAGTCAGACTTTTTCTCAGAAGTCTACCCTGACAATGACAAGATTGCACAAATTTTCATCCGGTTGCTTCATAAGGTGAAGTTTGAGGGCAGAGTAATCACCATTGTTGGAATACATGAGCCTAATAAAGACATACCCATCACTATCTATCGAATGGCTTCAGCAATTTTCATAGTGACACTGTAGTAATGGCTGGTGATATCAGTTTGTATTTAATTTGGATTTAGATAATGTAGGAGGAGAACAGGAAACAAATTTTAAGGCTGGAAATGAACGGATGAATCTAATGACAATGTTTAATTTAGTAGATATTCAGAGAGAAAAAGATCCCTTTTTAAATTTTTTTTTTTTCACTTGGAGCTCAACTATGACTCCTGGAATTCATTGCAGGCTTGACTTTTACTTGGTTACTCATAGTTTGGTGCAAAATGTTACAGACGTTTCTTTTTCACTCAGTACCCAATCTGGCCATTCTTTTGTAAACTTGTCTATTGAGTTCACTTCTAAAAAAGAAGGACTGAGTTAATGGAAATTTCATAACTCCCTTTTAAATGATGTTTTTGCACTAACATGGCAAATGATATTATATTATCGATGGAGAAACACACAGTTCTGAGAACCCTTCCATGTGATGGGAGAACATTAAATTTAAGTTCCACATGGTTGCTGTCAGGTAAAGTATATCTTCATCACATACTCCGTGTAATATCTCCTTCATTCATCAGACATTCTTTCACCACACCCCACCCCTGCAGTAGCATGTCCCATCTGTGACTGATTTCATCCCCCCTCCCCGTTTCGGGAACCTTGTGCCTCCCTGCTGGTACCTACCTCTCGACTACCGTGGTCCTCACTCCTTCCGGTGTACTCCACATCATCCAAACTGCCCTCCTGTGACGGTGCATTTTGGCGGACTGCCACCTCGGCGTAACCCTTACCCTCCGGCCCACGCATCCTGATAAACTCTAAACGGCCTTGACCTTCCTGGTACAGACCCATGGACATTTTACGAGCGACCTTGCTGGTCACACTTGCCTGAAGAAGAAGAAGAAAAAAAAAAAAAAAGGGCAGAATGAGTCGAGTTGGCGCACAGTGGAAGGTGGCTGAATACCCACCTGAGTTTGAAATGCTATCTGGAATGCACAGTCTCATGGACAAATTTGTATTCAAGTGACTGAGTATGACTGAGTTATCTTCGATGCTCAAACAGATTTGCCCCCAAACCAGAAAGTATACTTTTGGCCATTGATGCATATGTGTTTACACTCATACAGAGGTTTGTCAATTTTTAGTGGTGGCACTCAGGGATTGAAACCCAAAGGCACAGACTTGACCAAGTACTGCCATCAACTGGCTATTGTTGATCCTCCGGTGGACTGCAAGAGGACTGTTTCTCTATGGGTTGGTCTGACCATCATGGACACTAAAATGGTAGCTTCAATTATTTTTAGTAAAATGCTCCCGCACAAAGCAAATCACAACACTCGACAAATTAGTCTCAGCGTATTACCTTTTGGATGACATACTGCTCAACAAACAGAAAATAGCTGAAACCAGTAAAACTTCCTTAGCAGTGACATATGGTGGATAGCTACTGTAATGAAGGTATTTCCTACTGAGAAGTTCTTCTATGATTTGTTTTCAAGAGAGAATGTTCACCCTTGTGTAAAATGTACTGGATTTAATAAATCACAAATATGTCTGGTACGACCTCCTTGTCCGATGGATGTCTCTTTTCTGTGTGTTATCTCTTTCAGTGAACTACAAACACACACAAACACACACCCTCACTGCGGGGGCACACTAAATCCCACTGCATACGCAGTCAATGCTGCCTAACAAGCAGCGGGAATAATTACTTGATTAATGTTAATCACATATTCTGAAATGATCCTATTTATGAACAAGATGCTTGCTTGACGGTCTCATGGGATTACTCAGACAGACACACATTAGAGCTACAGGAAAAACATCACCGCCAAAAAAGTAATTCCAAATGTATCATTAGCATATGAGGGAGGAGTAGTTTATTGATTAATTGATTACCCACAATACAACCTGCTAATTTTAATAGTATGTGTTCAAAACTTACACTTTGATGTCACAGAATAAAGATGTACAGTATATCTATATTGTAGTCAATTGGCTCTGACTCTGGACTTGTCGATACGTAGAACAATGGCTTGAATGAGGTCGCCATCACTGTGAGTTCTGTCCTTGAACGTATCTCATTTTAATATGCTCTGCCTATATGGGTACCGGATAAGACTGACTTGTAACTAACAGTCTTTAATTGGCTGGTAGTAACTACTATGAGACGTCGCCAGGAAGGCAAGTGGGGGGGGGGGGATTTCTTGATATGGTACACTCTTGTATGACAGAGATGACAAATGTGAAACATGCATATTAGTGTAGGTTCAATTGGTCAATCTATGAATGAATTGCAATCATACTTGAACTGTCATCACAATATTATATTGTTGTGATAATGTACACTATACAAACGACATAAAATGATGACGAGAAAAAATGTCCCCTTTAGCTATAATATTTGCTCACTGTACTACTGGGGGTTACAAACGATACTGCTTGACGTTAACGCTACACTTAACGATTTTCAAACAGTTACTTTTGCTTACAATTCCGTCAAAAACCACAACCCCTTCTGTCCTAGTAAATTATTTCAATTATGATGAGGATATGCACACAATCATAACACTCGGAAGGCTTGTAACATACACAAACCACATCCTGGAACTAATGTTTAGCAGCTGAGTCAGCGTTACTGGCCGAATACCTGTCGGAGTATTTTGCCGATGGATGTTCATCCCATTCATTGCAAGTAGAATCTGCAGAAAAATTTCTTAAGGAGGCTTTTGAATAATCTGGGTACAGTACATAACATTGTGCTAGCTGGTTCTATGTCACGTAAAAATCATTTTTTTTCAACTTTCATTGGTAATTGTAAAAACTGTCTTATTCATTTCGGAAAGTGAATTAGTGGATCCACTAGTTAAGCCTACGGAGATTTCTTTCTTAAATAGACCACTTTCTTCCTCTTAATACACTGTCAATGTAAAAAAGTTTTGTATCTGATCTTCCCTTAACATAAATCGAGAAAAAAGAACAAAAAATAAAGTGAAATGACATAAAGGTAAGAAGAAACAATCCAGGAGCCATGATTACCCTGTTCTCAAAAACTTTCTTCAAGGCATCATATTTGACAGAACCGAGGAACGTGACGCTGCGAAATGGCCCCTGTTTCTCGGCTGCAACTAGCTCCACGCAAAAAAGTTGGCCCTCTTGGAGATGAAAATTATCAAAAACCTATCAACGTAAGAGGGTAAAAACCTTAAATGTGGAATCTGGAAAAGGCTGAAATTATCAATAATGAGAAGAAAAAGTTCATAATTTCTGGCAGGTGTGCATGGAGAACATGATGGTTTCAAATCTCATGGGCAGTGGACAATCCCAGTGATGTATTTCATTATGTTACCATCTGATTCCTAAACCATAGCAGAAGCAACAAGCAACAGCCTGTACTGTATCTTAATATTCAATGCTACAAAAACACATGTTAATGCTATAAACAATGCAGGGTGGTAGGTTGGCTCAGGGTGGAGGGTTGGTTCAGGGTGGAGGGTTGGCTCAGGGGTGGAGGGTTGGATCAGGATGGAGGGTTGGCTCAGGGATGGAGGGTTGGCTCAGGGGTGAAGGGTTGGCTCAGGCTTGGAGGATTGGATCAGGATGGAGGGTTGGCTCAGGGAAGAGGGTTGGCTAAGGGTGGACGGTTGCCTAAGGGTTGGCTCAGGGTGGAGGGTTGACTCAGCGGTGGAGAGCTGACTCGGGGGTGGAGGGTTGGCTCAGGGGTAGAGGGTTGGCTCAGGGATGGAAGATTGATTCAGGGGTGGAGGGTTGGCTCACAGTGAAGTGTTGGCTCAGGCTGGAGTGTCGGTTCTGGGAGGAGGGTTGGCTCAGGGTGAAGGTTGGCTCAGGGTGGAAGGTTGGCTCAGGGTGGAGGGTTAGCTTAGGGTGGAGGGTTGATCTGGGGTGTACATCTTGCAACTTCCAGAGGTGATTTACGTGATGCCATTATGTTGCAAGTTGGCATACTCTTGGTCACTGCTCATGCACAGATGTAGTGTAACTCATAACGCACGACATGACTTTGCGTACGATTGTTGTACAATGGACATCTGGCCATCAAATTAGACAAATTGCAGTCCAGTGATGTTTACAAATAGCCTCTGTAGGTCCCCTGATCAAATCTAAGTGGGCCCACTTGGAAAATTCCTGGGGAGTTAAAAATGCCCTTTCAGCAAAGGGTTGACAGTGGTACTACTACTAGAAGGCTTTTTCGTAGTTTCAATGTGCGATCCAGTTGTCTGATTGCAGGTCACGTCTACTTAGGTTTCTTTGTGCAGCTTATGGGTTGCTGAGCTGGGCAGTCCTCCAGCCTTTGGGAAAGTGGCTAAAGACTGCGAGGTACCGGAGGGAGATGTTTAATGGCGGTCCCAGGAGCAGGTTTTCATTGGAAACGTTTGGGCCATCCCCCCCTTGAACACTTACGGAAAAGAGCACAGTGAACGTAACCGGCGTTAATCTACTGCCGTATCAACAAAGGTATACAATCCTCCATGAGCTTTCAGGCTTCCTCATCCGGAACGTTTCAAATACAAAATGCAGCCACGTATACAGTTTAATACTCTAACACTACCAGACTTGTTCTGGAACGTGGTCAAGATATTTCAGCATAAACTTGTTTGACTTCTAATGCTAGGATACTGCGGACTAAGCACTCCGAGAGATTGCTTTTTTGGCCGAGATAGCCAGCCAAAAACCAAAAAAAAAGAAAAAAAAAATGCAAGTGCCTGTTGTGATTTGTATGCAAAGCACCCTCACTGGCAAAATCAAATATCTAAACACGGTCTGCTCACAGACCTAATAAGAAAGGTCAAACCATGTTTAGATGCAGTGTCAGTCTTGGTAATGCTTCTTTCCACGGAGAATTGCATATTTGATACTTTTTTGCCGTGAAGGAAGTGAGCTTGCTAGTTTTCATGGATGGTGATCCATCAAGTTAAGGATTCAAAGATCCAAGACTTTATTGGCAGCGCATTCATTACATAACCTCACATAAGGAGGAACCATGAAAATTAGCGGTGACAGTAGTAATTGATTACGCACCAGTGGTCGAGATGACACGCTGGAAGTCTGACTTAATCGCGTTCAAAACTTCTGTTCCAATTTCTCCACTGCCACTATTACAGAATTACTCCAAAGCAGGTTACAGGAGAAAATTTTCACGACTCGTCACCACAAGAGAGGTAAGGAGAGGAAAGGAACAATCTATTGCCAAGTGCTACTAAACAATCAATCACAACTTGATCTTTAATTCAAGACTTTCATAACAAAAAATTGGCACGACTTAAAGAACATGGTCTAAAAATCTGTACAACAAAATAAAGACAATGGAACATGGAACACCATTAAAAATTTTGTTTCAGTTCTTATTTCAAATGACAGTGATGACGTCACGTGCGTAATCGTTTGATCACAGTGTCCGTGAAAAGAGCAAGACAAGCAACCAACACAGAAATATTGGTGATTGTCAGCACATATGTAAGATATATCACACTTAGCTCAAAGGGAGTGTGTTTATGAGCCATTATCCTAATTTGGAAAAACACATTGTCTAAAATACTCAACAGAGACAGAGTATTAACTTGCTTGGTAAATTTGAGTTTCTTACCTCTTCGAAATTATCGATCATAAAAAATATGAAAGGATACGCCATGTGAGACACTTCTGCTTTTCTGTCCATCTGACGTCTGGAAGGACTAGCATAGACTTGTTGGGAGTACTTTCGTAAAACAGTTAGGGTGCCCTCTTCTTTGATGCAGACACCACAAGTTAATGTATAAGTGTACTGAAAAACAAGGCAACAAAATAAACAAGATCCTGTTAGAAGATGTTGATCCTGTCAAAATCACCCACATTTCGGTAAAACATTCACACCAAGGTAAATACTTATGATTTTAATGCTACAAACACTGATGAAATGCAATGCAATGAAATTCACGGGGGTGGCAGGATTGGGGCCATACTTCAGTTATAGCAGACGAACACTGTACGATTCCAAGGAGCAAAAGTCGAGGAGTGCCTCTTTGTTACAGAACTGCACTGTGCTAATGTTTTCTATTGGACCAATCAGGGACTGTTTTAAATATGTCTAATATATCTGTTGGCATGTGCATCCACCATGACAATGTTAAATTTGTCCAATCAGGGACTGTTTAAGATATGCCATTTTGTTAATAGACATATCCAGTGTAACCATGTTCCATTGGACCAATGAGGAACTGTTTTAGAGTTGCCATATACATTGGCATGTGCATCCAATATGACAACGTTCCATTAGTCCAACCAAGGACTGCTTCAGACTGTGCCGTGCCGTGCCGTGCCGTGCCGTGGCGTGCTGTGCCGTGCCATGTACCTGTTGACATATATGCATCCAGCATTTTGGAATGCTAGTAGTTGATCAAAGCTACCAGTATGAGACACTATTGTTAAGGCTACCGGTAAGTTATCACTTTACCTGGAAAGAGGTGTCATTCGTTACCTACAGTATCTACGTTAGCCTGTTCAATGTTGCCTGGCAACCCAGTTGTCTTTTAGTCGCATTTTGTATTAATTGCAGGCTCAAATTTCGATAACTTTGAGTTCACAAGATTCACGGCATCAAGTCTTCCCAACAGAGGGACATAAATCATTCTTGCTTCGTCGATTCACTCCGTAATATACGGTATGTGGGTTCTCCTGCCAAATTACACGAAAATAGTACATGTACACAAAAAATCAAAATTACTGTGAATCTAGGCCATTTCTGTGCAAGTTGTCTCCAAATAACATCACCAAATGTGTGCCTTTGAATTGTATACTACAAAGTACATTGGCCAAGACTTACAAGGAATATCGGCAGCATCTACTGTAAATATCATTTTCTGAACTATGTATCAATGTGATCTATATATCAGTATCAGCAAAAATCCATATTGGTATTAAGGGTATGATGGAAAGCAACCGATAATATGACACATTGATGCCTTTGAAATTACCATACATAACTAAATGTTTTCAATTTAAGAACCAAGACAATTAAGACAATGATATGAAACAATGAGGCCACAATGTCTGTAATGTATCAACTGGACTCATTACATATTTCAATAATTTTCAAAAGGATAGCAACCAATAAAAAACAACTAACATGACTAATTATCCAAAAGGGGAAGGACTAAAGGCATGATGTTGATTTTTAACACATGTACAGTATACCGCACACTGCAGTTCATCCTCGAGAGCTTTTAAATAAAAGGTATTAAGATATTCATCAGAAATTTGTTAAAATGAAAGTATTTCAAAGGTAGCTGGTGGCAGTATTTAGTCTGACTAAAAAATTTGAAAGTTTAAAGACCTTTTCTACGGTTATACGTGGACATTTTTTTTCTTTCTGGACTGAATATCAAATTGAGCTTGTCATCACAGGCTTTCACAAGTGCCTGTGGGGTGTTCATCACTGCTGTTCTGCCAGGGAGATTTGCCCGACCGTTCACTGACCTGAAATTTCTCATGTCAGACATATCTTTCTACGGTCATTCACCTTTCATGGCAACTTTTGCAAGTTTCCATAGCAAAGAAGGAGAGAAGATACCTATCGTAAGCACATTCACTGCTCTTCAGTCTGTATCAAAACCCATCCATAACACAAGGTTGACATACCGTACAGAAAAGTCTACAATTATTTGGCTCGAGAACTGAAAGTATTTGATAGCCACAAAAATGTATTTTAACATGTTCATCAATATACTTAATTTTAGGATCACTTGAAACTCACAAATTCCTGATAAATTGCACAGCTGCTATGTTAATTTAGTAATTCTTCAGTAATACTATAAGCAGGATCGATGGAAATCGGACCCCGCATCAGATCAGGCCGATGTATATCACCATCAGTAAAACATCAGATGGGGAAAATAATTGCCAATATTTGCCAATGATCAGGAACCAAAAAAAAGGAATTTGCACCGGGAGAAATATTAATCCATGGACCCAAAGGTAGGGATCAAGAAATGCCCCACACAGGTTACTTTCCATCTCCAAAGGCATTGCAAAAATGTCCTTGTGAATGTGTTCAATACAGTATGTTAATTTTTCTGATATCTTTAAAGGCTGTATTGCATCACCCTAAGCTATATTTTTACCTGCCGGAAAGCAAAATTCTCAACCGGTTCTAAGTTACAGTACTCTTAGATTGACAGCAAATTCGAAAGTTTCAGAGCAGCTCGCATTACACAGCGTACACAGGGATCCATTGTTTTGATTACACATGTGGAGGAATTTAAGACAGGCTGAGGGAGGGACTAGAGGTAGGTGGTTGGGAGAATTGAAACTGTCTGGGGTGATCAGTTTTTGTCTTTAAAACTTGCAATGATTTTGAAATCATGGTTAAAAGCACGCCAAAAACTACATCGTACACAAACAAACGTTTTTCAGGGGAGAGCACGCTTGATAGCAGAAATTTAGATCAGATGTTGGATAGTGTTGTGATAAAAGCATCAGCCATCGGATCAACAGAGAAAACCACATCAGTTAACCCCTCCTAATAAGTGACTTTCATTATGACTGGTTAACCTCGATCACTGCACTCTGACAACCGTTGTTTTGAAAAATACTACTGCAGCATCTCAGCTTTGGAAGGGAATCTCCCTATGTGAATAACTTTGGGAGGGATTCATGCACAAAGAAAAGAACAAACTTTTTACATCCAGACATAAAACGCACATGCTTTTGGATTGGTTGCCTGATTCTAGCTGGTGGTTTATGAATTTATATCTCTGGGTTTCCTTTAAGCTTCTTTCACTGCAGTTTCTCAAGCTGAAGACACACAGGGAAGACAATTGCTTTACTTGCCTACATAATGACTTGAAATCGAAATTACGTAAACTGTCCTACTGTACTAAGACACAATTCAACAAATGGAAGGGTTCAGAACTGGGAGGAGTAACCTACACTGTACTGTAGTTTAGCCATGTTCAAGATGGAGAGTGCTTAAACAACTGTTTAAATTTTTCTTATCTTCTTTCAAAACAAAAACAGGCAAAAATGCAATGTTATCTAAGGCTATCAATATCAAAACAGTACTCAATGTGAAACATTGTGTCGAGAGTTAGTCCCACACAATAATATAAGACTATTTCAATCCAGCCACCTTTCGCTCAACAGGTGTTCTTGGGAATGTTTTCAAAGAAAGTTTTGTGGACCAGCAGTTTTGAAAGCAGTCTAGAATTAAGTGGGTCAAAAACTAAATGACTGGCAAAATTCTGAGAAAATAAAGCATATTTAGGAAAAGTAGTCCACCATTTAACATTGAATTATATTTGCAATCTAGGTTAGTTTAATAATGAACATCAAATTAACTGACCATTTCCCAATGACCACGCTAAACAGGCACATTTACGATACTGTATGTTGTACAAGAAGGATATACGGTATCTAAAACACTTTACACCGGTGGAGTGCTATTTGGTTTCACTTGGAGAGGAACAGATGAGAAAAGTTTAGACTTTATTCCGGGCGACAAGCGATTTGAAATATGCTCACTTTAGTGAACTTTCCAGCAGAGAGCTTGACCACCAATAACGACTGTTGACTTTTGTGACAAGGCCAACGCAACGACCGAGTTGGGCCACCCACCGTGTGGGTAACAGTTCTCAGTGTATTGGGATACATATAAGATGATCTGAACAGAAACATGGACTCTCTCTTCGCAGGACACTTGGCAGAGGTTGAGATTTAGAAATGCGATGCAACAAACATCAGTTCAAATGAGTTTTGACTTTTGTGGCACCATTGCAATATATGACAGCTTTCAAGAGATGTTTAGAAGTTTGGAAAGTTTGATCTACACTTTCAGCACTGTCAACAAGAAGCCCCCGTGCAGTAACTTGCACAAGCAAGCATTCAGACAATTTTTCATGAAAAGTGGCAACGACAGAAATCAGGAAGTACGAGGTATTTGTTTCGTATCGCTAGTAATGGTTTCCATGGTCATATTGGAGAATAATCACACGTTAACAGGAAATTGAAAAATTGGTGATATGCTACATGCAGTAATGAAATTTCACTACATTATATTTATAGTATCATATCTTGCAGAGTCACTTATTGACAATAATTAACAAAACAATTGTAAAGCAACATAATAACAATATTTATTATTGACTACATTTTAGTGGTGTGAAGATTATTAAAGGTCATTAATCACTTAAAGATTTATTACAACTGCACCATAATTTATCACATGGTGACTGCTTCCTCCATGCCCTTACTACTGTATGATCACTTAAAATACTTAAGCTGTCACTACAGTGAGTCACTTTGTCCTGTCTTGTGATGCTATGCGAATACCAACTAGTGGTTATCGCAGCATGAGGTGGCATGCAACACACTCAAGCGACTAGTGTTAGCAACGGGTCCGAACTTCAGACCCAGGTACTTGCTGTCCATAATGGGTCAGGTACTGAAGCATCCAAAACAGCCAAAAGGCTAACTTCCGTTAGGCTGCAGCCAAATAACACTCTGCTTTGCACATTTATATAACATAATTCATCTTACCTATAGGCATAGAAATGTGATTTTTTTGGGGGGAAAAGGCAATATTTCAAGCTTTTTTTTTGTCACACGTAGTGAAAGTTGTATCCTGTACCCTGGCAGCAATTCCAGAATTTGGTCCTAACATCATCCATCCAATACCTGAGTATCCGATGATCTTTACACTATGCACAACACTAACAACTTGACCAAAAGATGATGCATCTCCACCGGTATCAGACAACACAGCAGGTATGATCTGTTTTGTTGGCCTTGTTCTAGTACAATCGTTCCAATCTGGAAAATAGTTTTCTTCCACAACCATGACTTGAAAGCATCTGTGTGAACACTGACATGTCTGTCACTAGACCCACTGGCCAATGAAGATCTTGATTGATAAGTATTCACTTCCATTAATTTACCGGCAGAGCCACCAGACTATTGACTGACTTGTGGAACCACTTGCACCTTCAGACACACAAAAGAACATCTTTTGCATGGTAGATGGAAGTGTGCAGTTATTGGGTTGAGACAGGTAAGGGAGATGGGAAGTAAGTAGCTTTCTTTTAAAATCTGTTTGAAAACTGCAACAGTATAAGCCTACACATATACAATACCTTAATCATTCAAGAGTAATACCAAGAAGTAATTTATCTTACAGTTTTTTTTTTTTTTTAACCTCACCTGTTGGAGTATTAAATTCAAGTAGACGGTTTCTTCCCAATCCACCGTCGGTTCCCCGAGGCTTGGCAAATTTTTGGAATCTCTTCGGAAGACTTCTAAATGAGGCTGTCAAATGATAAACATTCAGGTATATATATATGTATTGCAGTCTTGCGTTACCACGAGTCACAGTAATAAACCCTTGCTATGTTTACATTAATAGGTATTAAAATTTTAGGAATGTTGATCCACAGCAAGTTGGTGACATAAATTACAATAATAATGTTGCACAGAAGTCTGTTATTGATTATCTCTACACATCACCTTCTAAGCCAAGATGATGACGATTAAGTTTATGGGTAATGAAGACTAAGTACTATCACTGGTGTGAATGGTAATCAATGAACGGTGACTACAGGCACTGTAGACTATTGTGCCATCACTGTCTCCTAGAATATACATGTATATGCTACCATCCTTTTATTTCAAGTATAACAATATAAATATAGTAAACTATTAATACAAATTTACGGTCACTTTGTAGAGTACAATGCTAAATTCTTTACGGTAACTTAACAAAGTACAAAGTTCTACCAATCCTTTTTACTGCATCGTAAAGACTATATTATCTAGTAGTATACTAAATTTCTCTTTCCTGGTAGTGAAGTACAATGATCTTTTCTATAAATGGTAGTGCAGTTCTATCATTTTAATACAACCCTATCCTTATACCTTCTGCAGCTCTGGGATCCCTTGCTGCTAGTATAGCACTACCCTGATTGTCAGTTATGGTAACTATCCCAGCACAGTCTATGGTAAGTGCAATCTGGCAATTACTGGTGCTGCATATTTTATCTTATTTTAAGATATAGGCCTATCCTTTCCATCTAACCTACGGTGAATGCTATTGAAAGTAAAATTGCACACTATGTAAACACACATGACTGAATGGCGGAACACCTGCTCGATACGGTTCAAGTAATAACTGCACAACCCCCTGCAAGCAATTCAGTACAAAATAAGACTAGCACTTTCACTTCAGTTCTTGCAAGTTCAGACCTATGCATCACAATAACACATGGTAATCATATTCAGAGAAATATTCAATATAAATTTACTGTTACATACTGCGTATTAAACGGGAACAATTCCAACCAAACACAGTTGTACACACTTACGGCAACCCAACAGACAATGTAAGATAGTTCCGATTGTTTTATACACCTATCTGGTTATGAATGAACAACCCATCGATCATACATGTCACAAATAAATGCTTCTTTTCCATGATCTTGGCCAACTACATAAAAGAACATGGTATAAGGGTGAGGAGGGGTGAACATCAGTCACTTTAATAACAGACAATTAAGCACCAAGTTAATCATGGTTATGGATCAGAGTTACATCAAACCTGTTTGAACCAGTCACAGCTTTGGAAACCAACCCAGCCTATGGTAAGCAAAAGGACTGAACATTATAAGTATTGCCGGATTGTTCCAGACAAGAAAACCTATATCAGGGCAAGTGAATTCTGAGAGCTACTGTACTTGCCCTGCTGGGCAAGTTGGTGCTTTATTTTAAAGTTAAAGATTCAGTCCTTCACTAGACTACAATCTTGGACAAAATACCTTGGGACACCATTCTCCCCCTTTCAATGTTGGCTATAGGAGTACTTTTCACAGTGTACATTCACTCCTATAGTGCAACATTGGAAAGGGGTTTGAATTCTAATTGCAACATACAGAAAAGTGTCCCAACTATTTTTCCCAGATTGCAGGGCCTACTCTCAATTAACGTTGAGTGCACGGACAGGGGATACAGGAGAGGGTCTGCTCAAGTTTTCCATCCTCAACTCGACCACCCCACACCTCTCTCTGATCACCAATTAATTGAATGTTGTCCTTTGTAATTCTACATTTTGTGTGTTACCAAGAAGACTCATCTTTTAGTTACCAGTGAAGTTTCAATTATCTTGCCTTTATTCTCAGCCATTTCAGGGCAAATAAAAATTTCTTAGTGCAAGTGAACTCTGAGTGTCAATTGTCCCACTGGGCACGTTGCATTTAAAGATAATGTTCAGCCTTGAAGCCCCTCCGCTCTCTCTCTCAAACAAGTATACGGATTACATAGATGTAAAGATGAACATTGGGTAGCTGTCAGAGGTTAAGTGGGTGACAATGTGAGTCTCCAAACTTTGCTCAACATGAATTGCATTGACGAACTTAACATTAGAGTCTAAATTAAAGGGCAATTACAAAAGTGAAAGACGGAGTAACTAATGAATATTGACATGACAGTACGGGTCATTTCCTTTAACCACTGTGTGTGTTTAAGCACACAACATTCAGATCACAACTCACGGCTCAAAAGCATGAGAAGGTAACAAACATTTTAGCACACTGTCTAACAGTAGGATCTTTTCAGTCTTGCTGATACTAGGTCTTTCTCTTTCTCCACTTACTACAGTACAACTCAATTGGCCCCTTTTCCCCTCCTAGCATTCTCTTTTTAGCCTTCTAGCTCCTTTTAGTCTTCCAGGTTCACAAGAGCCTTCCCATGGAAGGATTCACTTAATGGTCTTCACTTCTTATTCTTTTCCTTCTTGCATTCCTCAGTTGCCTCCCCCTGCGCATGTTCTGCCCCAGTCTCTTACCTCTTTCCCTTTTTTCCCCTTGCTTTTCCCTCCTTTTTCTCCTTGCATCTTTTAGCCCTTCTAGTTTTTCTCCTTCAGGTCATTCTTTCCTAGCTTCCCCCTAGTCTAGCCTTTCCTTTCACCTAGCCTTTCCTTGCCAGCCTTTCTCCTCCTACATAGCCCTGGCATTTCCCTTCCTTGCTTTCCCCTCCTAGCCTTTCCATTTCAAACTCAGCCAACCAGCCTTTCCCTTCCTGGTCTTTTCCCCGCCTCTTTCTTCTTGTTCGTCCTTCTTAATACCTCTCCAGTCCTATCTTTTCTCTTCACTTGCCTTTTTCCTCTACTACTTCTTTCTCAAGTGGTATTGCGGTACACATCCTTCAGTGTCTCTAATAATATCCTTTTTGCTTTTTTTCTAATTTTACAATCTCCTTGACAGGAGATGCAATTTACTCTCCTGTCCTGCCACAGGTGGCCAATAACATTTCTGAAGTACCCTCAATGTCACAGCCATAATAATCTCTTCTGTTTTGTGATAAACATTAGCATGTTGTCAGTGTACCCACCTTCACGATAAGAACAATAGATCTCTTAATTTGTTGACATTGATGCCACAACTGGGTTCATTTCATGGCCTGTAACCTGAAGGTTAATGTTTAAAAAAAAAAGATGCACCTTGCATTATGTTCACCCTAAACCACTGAAAGACGTCCCACAGCGTCCTCGATCTAACAGAAAGCACGACCAGGAAATATCAGTCAAAAGATGAAGTGATGCATCACATGGCAAAGTCTAAACTTGAGCAGGTTAGTGTACTGATTTCAGCAGCTTTCACAATGTGACTGCAGGTATGTACCAACCATCACAAGTTTACAGAATGGACTGCTATCACCGAGTTCGGAGATCTCAAGTCGATTTGGGAGATCTAAAGTTGGCTATGTACATTAATATTGATTCACCATTTCCTACATAAATTTTGTCATCATTAAGACACTGTTTTTATGCAATTACACCTTTTTGCACACACAAGTAGCTAATATTTACATTTGTTGGCAACAACGCATCTAATGAGTGGTGGGGGGATTTTCAAAAATGTTGGAAAATATAGTACAGATAGGTCATGTGGAGTCTTTTCTACTGGAAATTCGAACACGGAAGAAATTTTTCAAATTAATCGCAACTGTAGACCACAGCTACTCCTTGACTGAGTAATATAAGTGTCAATGTACACTGGCCTAAATCTCAGGCATGTTGTACCATTATGTGACTCAGAATCATTCATGATTTGGTGTTGAAAATGGAAACAGATACAATATTTTATAGATGAAAGGATCTTTGAATGGAGGAACATTAAAGTGGCCTAAAGAGCACAATGCCATCACAGAATGAATGTTTAACATTCACGATGGCTACCTTCACATTCGTGAGCTGCATGTTTCTTCATGTTTTAAAAAAAAACAGGGAAGTTAATTCACAGATCAATAGACGACCCACCACGAGGCCTGCGCTCAGGTGCAGCGTTTTAGTACCCAATTTCTGAGGCACATCTATCCAAGAGTGCAGTTTGCTGATGTACCAAAACATGCCAGCTACGGAGAGAAATAGTAAACCTGGTCGAGTGTGTTAGTGCGAAAATGTTTCTTCCCCGAGCAAAATCAGGGCAACTCCAGGAATTCAAAGTAATAGACACTTCCTGTAATGCAGCATGGCTTGTCTGTCTGTATGTGGGATCGAACGTCTACGTTATACCAAGGCATACCTTATCACCTCCTTCACCCCCCCCCCTCCTGCCTCCCACTTCATTTGCACTCAATTCATCCCACACAATCAGGAAGTAAGGACTGACATTTCGCTACAAACTCATTCTAGCCGACAGTTTTGTAGTCGAACAACACAAACTTTTTAAGATTGCATTACTTACCTGTATATCTAACCTTGGACCTTTTATTACTTTCCTGAACACAAAGAAGAGCATGTCATCTCTAAATTCCTCCAATGTGTCTTCAAGGAAATGCTGCGCAAAGAGCCGTGCCCAAAAACAGTTAACCTCGAGTGGAATGTGTTCGAATCCATCTGTAAATTTACAGTAAGAATGGAAAGATCAATGGAATATAAGTACCCTCACATATTAAGATAGTATTAAGATATATGGTACGTAGAAATGTCTGACCGGAAAACTCCCCCCCCCACCCCTCTCCTGGAAATTCCCACCGGACAGTTTTTCCCCTCTCTCTGCTCAGGAAAATTCGTCCTCGAACAGACTCCCCCCGCGTCACTTCCCACCAGGACAATCTCCAACCCAGAGAATTCCCCCTCTGACAGCTCCTAGACTCTGACAATTCCTTCAGGGAAAGATAAAGGACAGTTGTCAGGGGTAAACTGTTGGGTGGGGGGGGAGAGGAATTGCCTGAGATCCATAGTACCGTACACGATGTTATGACTGCGCAGTCTGATCTCAGCTACTTTTTGGGCATCATTAATGGACTTAACACACTACACAGTAGGTACTGAAAATTAGAATCAACAAACTGCTAAGAGATTTCAATATATCTTACAAAACAAGACAGAGAGGTATTTTGGAAATGTCAGCATACGATTTTACTGAAAATTATAGGCAAACCTGAATTTTTCATCTGATTATTGACATCATAGGTGATACTTTATATGTTTGAAGAAAAATCGCGAAAATGAGCCGTAATGTTTAGAAAATATTGCAATACCTAAACGGCACCCTGTTGAGTGTAATTTTGTAAGATTATGCAAATTCCAATCTTCCTAGGCTCTTAAAGTGCTAATCAAGGGGTGCCATTACATGATCCAGCTAATACACATGTGTACACTTTTAACTTTCACGGTATTCAAACAAAGGACAATCGGTAAAATCGGAAGACTAATACTCGTACTTAGATTACACCAACATTTTCCTCCCACACTTTACTTACATGTAAGTTGACAACAACCCAATATTTATATGTCAGAGAGAGCAGAGGACACTATATAAGTGCCCCTTTCACCACACAGCATTAGTTGTCATCTATTATTACTAATATTTCCATAAACATTCCACTGCAACTTTCAATATTAGAGGATTATTTTCGATACTTCACAATTATCATCAATTTCTATGATATCACCCATTTTCTCGATACAGTACTTCGGATTTTCTCCGATGCAATAATCTCGAACCGAATAGAAATCCGTTATTACCGATATTATAGACGAAGTCATATTGGATCCCTTTCATTTCATGCAGCTTTTGTTCCGCCACTAACTGATTATTCCATGTGATTTGTCCTGCCCTGTTTATGACCAAGTAGGCATGGCAGAAGGAAAAAATATCGCTGGGCTGAGAGCCCCCTATCTGAGAGGAGGGCCACCGTCAGTTGGCAGTCTTGAAATAGCGGTTTCATGTCTGCAATTTCAATTATGCATCCTCATTCATTTATTCTTGTAGCACTTGGCAAATATTGGCAGAGCTAAACATACACTCACTTTTTTTCACTGAGGGGCTGAACCCCAAAGGCAACCTGTTTCTGCTACTGTGACCAAGGAAGATTTAATGACCTACCAAATCCATGCTTATGAAATGAAATAACATCAAAAAGTTCATATCATAACCATTCCTTTTTCTTACAAATTTCAATTGGGCAAACTTTCGTCCCAACATGTTTCCTACATTAGGTTTCTTCGTACACCCTTACCTCACACTTTGTAACTTTGGTGGAGGGGGGGTACAAACAGACCACATGGCATCGGTCATTTGACTGCGGGGCCACTGTTCAAATGTACCTTGCAAACAGATACATGTGCGTATCCATTGTCGTTGGGGCTCGCCTCTCGTCATTCTCAAAAAAGCATAGATACTAACAAAACGCCTGGCTTCATTTGTCTGAGTGAAAATTTTGACTCTGCATCTGAGCATCCACACATCCACGAAAGGAACACTTGGAGTAGACTTCTCAAGAAAATTTCAAAATGTTACATTTTGACGCCACATCCAAGCATCTACATATGCTCAAAGGGGATACTTGGAATGAACTTAATTTTTTTAGGAAAGGTTTTGTACATCAATAAATTAGCCCAGTGAAAATTTTTACTTTGCATCCAAACTTCTGATCATTCGTCTAGTCAGGGAACCTTTGGAGTGGAATTAATTTTATAGAAAGGATTTTCGCATGTATCAACACGTCATTATCAAGGTCAAAAATTTTAACTCCACATCCGAGCATCCACCCAGGGGATGTTTGGAAGGGACTCAGTTTTCAGAAAAGGGTTTTGCATAATCAACACGTTTATTTTGACTTCGCGAAATGTTTCACGGGGCTGATATTTAATGGTTGTCCGATCATACGAGATGAGTCAAAAATAGAAATCTATTTGGTATGCCCTGCAACCATTCAATATGGAGGAGAATATGGAGGAGTCCATTTTACTGTTGTACAGTGTACAATGCTCACTTAAGAAGATGACATCATTCCAAAAAGTTTTGTCTGGCATTTTTTGGCTTGTATTTTAGTTTTCTGTTTTGACAAACTATATTCCAGAATACAGGAACTGGGTTGTCTGATGAACAACTAAGAATTTTTGTTAAAAATCAGGCCAGTTTCATTCTGACTCTGCATCCAAGCATCTGCACATCCATCCAAGAAATACTTAGAAGTAAGACGCATAGTTAAACATGCCCTACTGTGAATCTGTTCCGGTCATGGATCTCTATTCTCCAATCAATGATATGTCATTCTCATACTTTGCATCAAAGTATCTATGATTGCACTGGACTACAAAACGTTGAGATTTCGACTTCACATCCGCAAATCCTGATGCTTAGGTGTAATTCTCCTTTTTGCACAACGTGCCATTGAAAAGAAGTTGAAATTTCAGCTTTATCAGTTAAGGAAGTGACTCATCACTGTTAAACTTGGAATCATGCGGCTTTATGTGGAAGGCCATTTGGACATGATAGACTGTTGCAGCAGAGGTTGCACACGCACTACTACGTGCTACAGTAATACTAGCTACCCTAGTCAAGCAATTTGCAACCCTACAATTATGTTGGAATCAACCAACAGCATGTAAGACTAAGTTAACAAGGATGGATAACATTTACATCTGATTATTCACAGAATCTTGAAACAAAATACATTTAAAAATTATCTCAAACTTCTAGTCGCATTCTCCAGATCTTTACATTACTTTTTTAAAGCAAAATAACACAAAATACTCTCAGAAAGTAAATACAGTTATGTATTTTTGGACCTATTTAGGACAAGTCTACTAGTAATATGTGACGGCATATAGCATGTATATACATACAAATGTGGTATACACGTACAGTACACTGTGTAGTAAACTTGAACAAAGTTTATGAACATGACCAAGATGGAAGCAGTTTGCATACCCCAAAGTCCAGTTGAAAAGGGGAACCAATCAGAAACAATTTTGGCTTGATTGAAAGAATAAATCCTCGGTACTAATTTAGAATCCGTACCAATCGGACAAGGTATCAGATAACTAAAAGAGTTTGCATAGTGTCTATGTTTTAATTACCTTTTTTTTCTTTTGCTAGTTTTTTTTTATCTTTTTTAGATTTCTGAAATTACCGATTTTTTGTGCAATGATTAACATGTAGTGACACCTGTGGAAGAAGTGATAGATTATTGCTGAAAGAGAAGTATAGGTTAGAGGAGGATTCGAACCTAGAATATCATGATAACTGATGCATCATAAGTCTTACGCATAACCCACTATGCTGAGAGAGCGGCTGTGGTGGTTGAGTGTTCGAAAATGCATACAATTCACAAACGCGTAATCCAACATAGTCAAATAACAGTATATATATATTCATATACTATAAATAAGTATCAATCCCATAACCCTGTCCCCTAACCCTATCCCCTAACCCTATCCCCTAACCCTATTCCCTAACCCTGAATCATGACGCCTAACCCGATCCCCTGACCCGATCCCCTAGCCCTGTTTACCGACGCTAGTTAGGCGATCCATTCATCATTCGCTATTCAAGGATGGCAGTGGACCGAATCGAACAATCGAATCAAAGCTAGCGAGCATGTTCATATGGTACGGATTCTAAAGTTGCGCCAAATTCTCCCCTTTCCAATGATGTTTGAAGGAAATCAGAACATTTTGTAGGGTTCTGGCCTATTGTGTCCTTATACAGTATAGAGCTAATATGTTACTCTGGTCACTACCTACAGTGTACTGTTAATTACAACTGTTCAGCTATAGCTTACTTTGGTTATATCTATTTTGGTCACTGGGTGGCTGCCTGTGACCAACCATTGTGATGTTAATGTGAAGGTAGTTCATGTGTGCATCATGCTATTGTCTGTAGGTACTTGTATTGTAGGAATGTACAGGTGCACTGTTAGTAGGTGGGATCTTTATTACATGTGGTCTTGTTGCATGCCTCCTGTCCAATACTAACAGCCTAACATGTGGGATGACTTTGTGGGTGTGGTTTGAGGTTGCACTCTCTATGTACTGCACTGCACTGGAGGGCTGAATAAATCAGAGCCAGTCCAACCCTCGGAGTGTCAGCGTGTCCTTTATTGTTTCTCGGTCTCTACAATTTTAAAGAGGGCAGAGGACTGGGAGACACTCAACCTAGAAGACTCGCCCAATAAGTATATTTTATGTAGTATTTGGATGGAGTTTCGGGCACACTTAGATGTTGAGGATGGTTTCTTTTATAGAACCAGTCTAGTCGAAGAAAAGAGGTTAGCTTCAAAACATTGTTCAAAGTTAATCATACTAATTACTATGGTAAGAAAAATGAGGTCTCACAGAGAAGCAACTGGAGTAAAATCTTTGCTTGTCAGAGCGGTGTCTGCGGCGCATAGAAGAGAGCACTAGGATTTGATATGCCAGTAGACCTATATATAGTATATAGGCCCTAGTTGCTCCACAAGGCAGTCATTTCACAGGTGGAGTAATTACTGGTGACGTATGGAGGAGTGGTGTTGTTTAACGCTTAGCTTGCATTGCTGGGATTGTAGGGTGATATTACCAGATAAGGCAAGTTCATCGGACGGTAACTTAAGCAAAGGTTACAAAAAGCTTGTAGAACTTGCTCTCACTTTACTACAGTACCTTACAACAAGTAGGACTAAGCCTACAGCCTGGCTCGACTAAGGTCTAATCTCATTAACACCACAGTAAACCAATGCGGTTATTAACTTAGTCTGGTGTTCATCAAGCACAACTAACGTTAGCTAATTTGCGAAGCAACGATAGAGATTGATCTGTGAAAATCGAGCAAACGGCCACAGACAAACCTTCTGTTTGTTGCACGGGATGCACCTTGCCACGCTCCTGCATTATCTCTGTAACCATTTTTCTGAACAAACTCTGACGGCCATCGAGACTGGCTGCTGCCATTTTCTCTGGCAGAAGCTGCTACATGACATAAATCGGCTGACCATACTATCGTTGACGCTATCTGCTATATGGAACAGCCAGTTTCACCTTATACCGCCATAAATGTGTCAAACTAGTTTCATTTTGGGATGATGAATATAATTAGGTACAATGAATTTCCATTGCCAAAGGATGTGATTATATCAAAAGTCGTAAGTGCGATTGAAAAACTTAGCGCGTCAAGGCTAAGTCTTTCTTTTTTAGATTTATAACTTCAATAGTAAGTACCCTTTTCAGTGCATGAAGTAGCTTCGAACAATAGAAACTGCTTCAGAATGCATTAACAATTGTGGTGCCTGAAGTGGCGCAAACATGTTACTTTATCTGATGTTAAAGGTGAATAGATAGCATCTGCAAAGAAGGGATAGTCCATTAACCTTTTTTCAGGTAAGGTCACTTTCCAGTGGCGCTATGTCCTTATTTATAGTGACTTTAAAGCGCACTCCGAGGAGGGGGTCCTCCTTAAACAATCGCCTCCTTTATTTTAGTAAATTGAAGATCAAAGCATCACAAACAAAGAAAAATTGTAATTAGAAACTGAGAATCTCTCCCCCTTCACAGTCCACATTAGACGCCACTCCACACACATGATGCAGCAGGGAAAAAACGCAACCCAATAACATTATCTCACATGTCCCATGATGAGCACATCCACCCCCTCCCCCACACCAGTGGCGTGTGCAGGATTTTAGATTGGGTACCGTAAACTGTGATTTACCCGATTGACATGGATAGGAGTGTCAGAAGAGCAAATTTGGTGCAGCACGAGAGCGAAGTGTGGGCACGTGGGGTCCAGGGGCCAGCGGTAGGCCCCCTGGGGGTCCGGGGGAAGAGCCCCAGTGGGGGACCAGGAGGACAAAGCTCCCAGAAGTTCCAGCAATGTAAGGTAATAAGAATGCCTTAAATTTTTTTAAGAGGCCTTATTCCCTAGCGTACACAGGGGGGCCATTGGGCCATGGCCCCCCCTCACATTCCCCATTTTTTTAAATACTGCATATCTTGCTGAAAATATCAGAAATAAGGCTGGGTTCATGCAGCTGAAAAAACTTGGGAAGGGCTATTTCCGGCCATCTGGGGGGTTTGTAAAACCCAAAATTTTCTTGTACGCTCCGCGCCAACCGATGGTGGCGCTCCGCTTAGTTAGTCTTCACAAGTTTGCACCCCCTCCCCTTGGAAGGTCTTTTAAGGTCTTCTTAAATGTTCCAGATTGCAGGAGATCTGTAGATTTCACAATTTTCCGGGAAAAGCATGCCCCCCACCCCTAGCAAAAACTTTCTTGTACGCTCCACACCAACCGATCGTGCCGCTACGCTCGGATCTTTCATTTGCAGTAATTCCGGCAAAGGCTACGGCCTCCCCCTCCACAAATTCCTGGGTACGCCACTGGCCTTATTGATCAGGTTTTTTCCGTTTCAGATTTTGCGAAATTCGATGTCAATGACATAGAGTTCAGGTTATCTTCCATGTGTGGGAGGCTGCAATGCGTCCCATGCATTGACAAGACTGAAAGTTAAAGATCACGGGACCAGCCATTTGGTCAAGAAGGCTGCTTGAGATGATCGCGAAAGTTAACAGTACTTGTTTCATGCCATTTTCATAAAATGTGTATAAACTAGAGGAACATCGTTTTAGCGCTGGTTTTTTTTCCCTGGAATCTGTAAGTGTAGAACTGAAAAACGCGAGAAGCGCCCGATTTTTTTTAGTTATCCTAAAGTAATATATTAGAATATCGGTACCAATCAAAACCTTATATGGGTCAATAATTGTCCTGGCAGTTGGGTCCCATATTGGGCATACTACCCATGCTGTACTTCTCTCCTCCAGTCAGTGTAGACATACCGCATGGCCAACAGATGAGAGAGCAGCAGCAACTAGGCTTTGCGACATGAGATGAAATGCTGTGCCCCAACCACCTTTTACTACGTAACTGCCCAACACCCATTTGTATTTGGCAGGAATCTGCGGACCTGGATAGAGCCTGACTAGAATACTGAGATAAAAAAGAATACAAACTTGAATCAGTAGAGTTATGAGTGTCTATGTACACTGGAAGAAAAATATTAGAAGTAGGTTCAAGCTATCCCAATGGAGATTCAAACTACTCATGTCTTTTCATGATAATAAACCTACCAGATGATGTACCATCCTAAACTTACAAGTCAGTGGCATCATGACATTCGTGACAGCTTAACTTAATCAGAATCTTATGTAAGCACTAATCAGCACAGTTGATGTTTAAGTCTGCAAATGTCAATCTAGTCTTTTTTAATCTTTGCTTACTAACATCTATGGAGTAGGTTCTGCACCCTCCAAACAAGGGCACCAGCTCCATGATGATTGGGGGATACATATTGCCACGTGACTAGGATTGGACGGTGTCAAAGCGGAGAATTCACAGAAAAAAAACCTCCCAGATCACCTGAAATTTACTTTCCAAGCTATTTTTTTTTTCTTTTTATGGACACAGTACCCACAATCCTACAAGTAAATGTAGCTGAAAATAAATTTCGACTATATTTATTTTAGGGAGCAAAATATATGTATGTATGTATGTCTCGTACCCCCCGCCCCGTCGTGATGTCACCTCTGTTTACAAACATTACGGTATATCATTGTGTGGTTTGTTTATGTCAGCCTGTTGACCGTGCATATATGTGATGATAATGTTAAAACTAAGGCTTGTTCGTAACATGACATCATCTCCTAGAGGTAAACTTACTTTTGATCACGTACCGAACAAGGCCTTGTTTGCACTTTTCAGGCAAGGGGTCACTTCGGTCAACTTCCAAAAGCAAAAGCACTTTTCAGGCGAAGGTTACTTGGGTCAACTTTTAATACGGAAATAAAAACATATTGAGATGATCTCTTATATTCCCGTTTTTATTCCTTATTTATGTAGGGATATGTAAATAAACAATGTCTCACGTCCCTTGTGACCGTAATCACTAGAGAAAACATATACGGCACATTTATATACAGTACCAAAAGTTTGAATAACAAATACTGGTTCTCTGTGTTTTTAATTAACTTTCTCTCGTGTTTCCTGTTACAACATCAGATATCGTTGGAAAATAGCCACGTCCCATCCCCTTTCTCAATCTTACAAATACACAAACATTTTGCCATTTTTGACAAGGTGTAACAAAACACCGTTTTCAAATTCGTTTTTTTTTTCAGGTTTACTTGCTAAATCTAGCCCTTTTTCCTGCTAGAATGGTCAGTTGTTTTAATATATTGTCATCCTGAAAGGCAGTGGGTTTTGTTCGTAATAGAGGTAATCAAATTTCATCGTATTAGGGTGTTATGAATGACGTCATCATCCTGGGGGTGTGATTCACGAGAGAGTGTTCCAATATAAATATTACATGTTACCTTCTAAAGCTACTTACATAGGCAAGCAAAATACATTGGCTCAAGCTAGCTTCACGCAAACAATGTAGGAAAATTAAAACTGAACCAGGCCACTGAGGTAAATATATGCATCTATATTATGCTATCCCTGTGAACTGGGCCTGTAACAGTTTCCTAAGAGTGTGCGGGAGTAAGAGCAGGGATGGACCCACCGTCTCATGTTAATATTTTTAGTTCAAAAATTGCACCCCCCCCCCCTCCCCCTTCACAATTGGCTACGAACCTGACACGAACCAAACTTATTAATGCAGGATTGTATAACTGCTTATCTATGATTTGAAATAATGTTTTCTATTGGACAGTAATAGAATACCTAGTGCTATTATGTATTAATTCTTTCGTAATAGCCCCACGTCGCAGCAACTACATCATAACTGGCAGGAACGACATAATAAATGTTAGGAACGATTTAATTAAAAAAATACATAGCACTATTGGACCTTCGTACCATGCTTTTACACAACGAGCCTGATTTTGAGCAAAGTTTAGTGGCGCTATTTCATTTCTTAATACATTTGTTTTGTTTTAATTATTGTTGAACACCTTATTTGAAGTCCTATTTGGAGCAGTGTTTTCTAACCTTAGAAAATCTCGCTCCCTGTAAACTCCTCTCCGTTGGAAAAAAAAGTTGGCAATAGACTATACTGTGATTTCAAATGAAGCAAGAAATCTGTTAAGTGGCACCATTTTGCAAACTATATTTATGAAAGAAAATAACAGAATTTTACTTCTGTGGACATTGTTTTTGTGGCAACTTGAACAATTTCATGTGACGCTTATTTTGATGGATGACGTAGAAAAATAATTGAGAGCAAAAAAAAAAAAAAAAAAAAAGACGACGAGAGGAGGGAGGGATGATAAGTTGACTGAGTTGTTGAGAACTGACAGGACTTAACGGGGGGGGGGGGGGACTGGAAAAACAGCCCGGGCTTCACAAGTGTGATCTTTTGATGACATTTAAAATTTTAA
Organism: Stichopus chloronotus; assembly: GCA_021234535.1. Taxonomy (NCBI): domain Eukaryota; kingdom Metazoa; phylum Echinodermata; class Holothuroidea; order Aspidochirotida; family Stichopodidae; genus Stichopus; species Stichopus chloronotus. Next base: position 7,155,404 of record CM037847.1, read on the forward strand.
GACGATTTTAACATCTCAATCGAAACAGATGTTCATAAAGGCGGGAAATCGATGAGTCGAAGTGTCGATTGGTCAAGCATGCGCCTGTTGCGTATATACGCATTATAAGAGTATGCGTCTAGCAGATGGAATCGGCAGCAGAACGGTCGGTACGCATGACGTAATGGTAATACTCCTCACCTTGGGATGTTAATGGTGTCATGGACTCCAGAAAAAAATATGTTCCTCTTTTTTATCAACCCTAACGCCGAACTATAAAAATAAATAAATTCCCAAAAGTATTTGGTTGTCAATGCCAACTAAAGCTATTGCTAATACGAACCACTATTCTGTCATATTACTATTTAAAGGAGTAATGGGACGTTGTAAAATACATCTTACACAACTTTTTGCGCTTTCTTTCACCAAATCGAGAAGAAGCATATCTATTTACAAGATTTGTGGTAAAAAGTGATCTGCCAATTGCCAAGGTGTTTATTCTGAAGCAAAAACAATAAAATGCACAAGGGCAATAAACGCCCCATGTAGTGAAATAAACACATGAACATGGTGAGGCATTTTAAATATCACACGTTTAATTTTGAACGCTTGCAGCGTTTAACAGTTAGATGCATGCATGCGCTCAAAATTAAGCATTTAATGTTCAAAACCGTTAAACACTTTTTGTTAATTAAACGCGCCACCCGAAACACTTTTCGTTGATAAGGGAATCACCCATGTTCAAAGTGACGTTAATGTGTTTATTTCACTACATGAGACCTTTATTGCGCTTATGTATTTTATGATCTAACTTTATAGAATAAACTTCTTGACTCGTTCAATATATGTTATGAAAACGGGTATGGCATTTTACTGTAGAATGCTGGTATTATTGTTGTCATAATTACGGTCAGCACTCAACGGATATGCATCGAAAATAAACATTTGTCTTCGATAACTGTAACGAATTTGAAAATCAACCTTGCAAATTAACTGAGTCTCTCACATTTGATTTTTCTTCTGTAAATTCCCTTCTATAAAACTGTAACTGGAGTTCATCTTAGTTCGTTCACGTATTTATGGGACTGTACGGTTTTGGTAACAGTTGCGCGATATGAACATGTGCATAAGTTTTACACATGAGATTCTCTTTTCGCGTTAAATTCACTTTCTGACATTTTCTGTGAACTTCGATGGGATAAAGTTTCAAATCTAAAAGTTTGCCCATTTTGTAGCATAAATATGACTGGTTCGAAGAAAAAGAGACCGGCTCATGCAGGTACAACTGTTTGTGTCCCGAAAACTTGCGAATGTTTGTTAAAGTTGCACACTGCCACATTTTTCCTTCGATGCATTCCTTTTTGCTGACGAATGTTGCAAATACTTGAAAGTAAATGCATTCTTATCAGCTTCTGTGTTACTCACACTGTATAGCAAACAGGATGTATAGCATGTGGCATGTAGCAAACCCCTTCTCAAAACTTTGTCAAATCAATAGGCAATGAAGATGGTTGTTATAAACTAATGTGTCTTCTAAGATTTGAGTTTTTATCAAATTTACGGACGATGTTAAAATTGGCATAATGCGATGAGTACAGGGAGGTACAGATGCCATGTCGCAACGAAGCTAACCAGGCCCATACCAAAACATCTTTACAATCATTGAGCTAATTAGGAGATGGTTGATATTAACTACTGTACCTTCTAAGTTTTGTGTTTATATCAACTTTATAGACGATGTTAAAATTCTTAAAACAAAACGTGAAGATGTTTGACTTTTTAGAGTAAGAGAGTCTTAGCTGGCCAGTATACTTCAGTCTCAACATCAGGGTTTTATTTTACAGAGATTGTATTAATGTTGTAATCCGAATGCATACGTACCGTGACAAATCTCTCTGCAGATGTATTTTCACAAGCAACATTAGTTACTGGTAGACTACAATCAAATTGCAGTAGTGGCGTAAGAGGGGGGGGGGGGGGAGACATAAAAGACCTTACACATTGATTTATGCATTTGAAATGCAAATTGGATCACCTTCTTTGACTTTAACCAATGAGTAACCCTTTGCAGAATGGCACACAGGTGTATTATGTGTTTCCGGGATCATGTGATAATGTGTGGACACTCGCAACAAAAGCTCCGTGGGCCAGGCAATGCATCTAGCCGCATATTAAAACTACCTCGTGACCTTGGGCACTTTTTAAGGCAATACATAATGCACTTCATTGGTGCAATGTGGGGTGTAAAAGCAGCGTAAGGTTCCTAATGCATAGCAGTGAATAATTACTCGGCTAATATGATTCCTACATCATCAGTATCATGTCTGTGGCCGTAAGAAATTCGTGGAGCGATATTGTAGTTTTAAAGTATTTAAAGGTTGAGGAGGGGGGATGGCAGATTTTAAGGAAAATGGCCCTGTGAGCAAGTTAAAGGAAGGAAATCTTTCGCTCAAGGTATGAAAGAGGCGGGTGATGTCGATAGTGAGGCCACCCCTAGGAACTAGCAAATAAAAGATGTCGGGCAGGGGTCTTGGAAGGGGTGTCCCCACCCATCTCCAATAATTCATGTGTTTCCACGCTCATAATCAGTGGCGGCACCAAAGGGATTGAGACATGGGAGAAAATTCTCCATGTCAAAATGTTTCCCCAAAATTACATTCCCTCCCCTTCCCCTCTACACAATTAAATAACAGTGGCCGATAGGTACGATGTATATATCTATCCACTGTCTATATTCGTCTGTTCATATTGCATCCACCTTTCTGTTTTGAGAAATCCTGAGAAGAAATTATTCACACAGAGATATGATAAAACCTCAGAGATTCTGTGCCATTGCTCCCTGGACCTCCATCCTGGTTTTGCCCATTTTATCCCACATGAGGCGGCCCTTGGACTAAGGATCTCGCTACCGGGCCAGGTTACGAAGCCTAGCCTAGCCCTAGTTACAACAAGAGCCATATGATATATATAGTAGAGAGACACTGAGGTAAATTATCTCTAGCCTATATCATACTACCTCAATGGAGAGAGAGGTGGAGAGAGAGATAGTTTGACCAACTGGGTAACCGGTTTGGATTGGTCGAGAGGGGAAAACGCACCACTACGTTGAGTCTGTGGTCCGCTTGATTACAGATTTCACACACATGTTATGTTATGTAAGGCCAGGAGCGTGGTTTAGAGACGACCGCGACGACGTTAGCGTAACCTAGCCGTGCCAAAATAACAAGCAGTAGACGCATATAAATGTGTACTTTTCACAGATGCTTCCCTGTGCCGCCTGTTGATGCCGAAAACTGATCATCTTTGTTTGAAATCGCGCGTGATGGTCCATAAATGAGATTTTTTGGAAGCAGTTCTTGCAAAAATTGGCAGCATTATCTGGCATTACTGTTAGCCATTTACGTTAGGCTAGGCTTATTGAATTAATGAAAGTTACGTTGGCCTGCACCTAGCCTAACTCTAGTCTAACTTTATAGTCTAGGCTTACGTCAAACGAAGCATTACAAAAGCAGTATAATGTCGTGTCTGTAAATATTAAAATGCTGATTTTATGAGCGTTAATTTATATGTTTCAAATTCAAAGTAAGCTGCATATGATTTGGCGTTATAGTACAGTGAGCCTATTTGGCAGAAGGCTGGCTTACCAGTTACTTTTATCATGTAAGTGTTAACAGTTATTGCTAGGCCCACAGGTGAAGGGTAGTTAGACTATTACCTACTAGGCCTTGGCCAAATAATGATAATGTTAACCGATGACCTACTACTGTTCATTTGGGGCCAAATAGCCTATGCTATAAGTAGGGACTTTGTTAACGTTATCGTAAGACTGGGCTTATGGTGGGGTAATTGCATGTGATTGCTTAGTTCAGAACATGTATAAAGACAAGTGGCCATTTATTCTATGGGTTTAACTGTTAGAACTAGGGATAGGCCTAAGTTGAATTCAAACTTGTGTCAGACACCTAGCACAGCAGTTACCGCTTCGACGTTGCTTGGCTATGCGGCAGGAATTGTGCACTTTGTCCTGCTATCACAGACGTGAAGGTCAAAATCTACCAGTGACAGTCAAGAAAACAGTTGAATATGTAACTTGCATTTGAGCCTATCACTTATAAACCCCACCATGGGTGGAGTTGAATCCAACTAACCCAGCTCGTATAAAACTTCAGAAATGAAAGTATGGAACCTAGTATGTTTTAGTCAATGCAATGGTGTGTCTCTGATTTTCACTTGGGCACACAGTTGAAATTGGTCATGACATAATGTCTCCTTTCATCATGGAATTTTGGTAGTATCATCTGAACAGACTCCTAATGCCAACCTGAGTATAAGAGTCTATCTGGGAAAACTTAAAATGTTGGGTTTATTCCATCACCATGCCAAAGTAAGGTATGTATGTGTGTCCTTCCAATTGACTGGGTGGCAAAGGCCTGTAGAGACAAGTAGCTATCCACTGTAAAAAAGATCACATACTTGGGCTTACTGAAAAACACTGAAATTAAGTGAGTGTGACCTACTTTAACCTAAATACATACTGTTAAGTTAAGCAAACTAATAGTAATGATCCAGGTCAGCAGTGATTGGCCCTTCAATTAAGGATAAGATCCAAAGACTTAAAAGGAAGAATTTGCTCTTCACTGTAGTGCACCCACTTTTCATGTTAGTTAAATTGCATGGTAACCTTTTAAACAATGTAAAGTAGCTTGAAATCAGACTGTTTTCAGCATTAATGATATTGTGTTGTGCAAAGTAATGGAAAGTTGGAATTTTCTATCATGTGTAGTGTTGACTTCAGCTTACCTACTCCTGCACGCTCACTGTTGGAACCTATTTTTTATTAACACAGTTATGTCTCTGACTTTGAAATAAACCGCACACAGTGGCACAAGGCCCTCGGATGGGAAAGACAGAAGTTTCCTTGTATCATGGAGTGGAAAAAATTAACTTCCTTGCTGCTATCATCTGGACAATCTGGGCATGAGCGGTGTACCTTATATTGTATTGGGTAATGCTGAGTAGATCATTTACTAAAATTTAGTTGAAATTGTGTATTTTACATGTGCTTGTAAGATTGGATACCCAAATTATTCGAAAATTGTGTTACAGTTTATACAAAAAGAAAAAAAATGGGTGAATAATTTATACAAGTTGTCATTTACCATTGCTTTTTTGGAAAAGTAGGCTTTTAAAACAAGAGATATCAATATACAGTAGTGTGTCTGGATGCCTTTAACGTGGCCCGAGAAGTGTACCTTTCTGCAATCGTGGGAGGGTTGGCAACAAATTCTTGGCACGCTTAGCGCCAATCGTTAGTGGCACCCCTCAGGTGGTAGTACATGAAATTATTAATTACCCCTCCACTCTGCCCCAACTATCCTAGAACCTCGTCTGGTTCAATTTTCACAATGTCAATATAGGCCTAGGCCCCTACTGAGTAACAATTGTCCCTCTTTCAATTCCTGACTGAAACTTATCTATTTCCATGAACTTCAGGGTGTTAGCAGAGTGATGTAAAATTATACCAAGTGTAAAATGTGAGACAGTATAGGAGTGGGAAGGACCTTTGGAATCAAGATAGCCAACTTCCAGCTTACAAAAAAAAGTAGCTTAACATGATAGTTGCTTTACGAGATGCGCTGACTTAAGCTAATCAAGCCTCGTATATCATGTGAGTAGCCTTATGGTGACGATGTCATAGGCTAGCTACGTACAACTTCTTACTAACGCGAGGTCGTTCATGTTACGGCGGTATAGCATAGCACAGCCAAGGTTTGACTACAAGACGGTTACTCGTTAATAGAAACGCATACTAATTTTTACATTGAAAACTATGAAATTGAGTTCTTTGGCGAGTTCCTTTTGCTATTTAGCAATTTGCTCACAGAAATGTACCCTTAGGTTGTCCACAAGTACTGCTCACGTTCCCGCGCTGTGTACGCACGATCGTTTGTACTTCGCGCAACTGGTACCACCTGGCCTGGACCTATTTTTCCCACTGCCAGTTGGCCGGCCAAACATATGTCTCTAGGTTCCAACTGTTGTAAAATAAACAGTGCATGCCATCCATCAAAACAGAAAGACGCAGGGCGCTTTGAGTTTGACTTTGGTGAAGAACCGCCATACGCAATAGAACATGTAGTTACAGCTAAAGCGTGTGCGTTAGAACTACATCAAACGCGCGCATAGCAGCTGTATCTACACATTGCATTACGAATTATGTCAGCCGTGCATATCGCGTTGTTGTTCTGCACGCTTTGTATTACGTCACAGATGTATCCCTTAGTTTTGTTTACAAATAATCTGATTAGTGTACAATCACTTCATATCGATATATAGGCTACAACGATTAAGCTGTATTTTATTTGCGAAAAGAATTTTAACTATGTTCCAGCTTATTTCGCTGTCATTAGTTATCACATTTAACTTCCTTTACCTTCTCTACGATGTTGACTTCCACGGAATTCTAGAAAGGCATAATAAAGCCCGTGAGAAATTTACTTTGTGAAATAAAGTTTAAGCTCATTTGAACACCATAAGACAGACATATTAGGCAATGACTGTCGATAAGTTTGACGTGCTCCAATACTTTTTGTTTTGGTTGTGTCAAATTGGATTTAATAATCTGATATACATTACAGCGAGGTTACCTATGGTTCGTTCGGGAATAATTATCAGAAATTGTTATTGCCAACCATGGAGGACAGATTGATTAACCTTTAGTCACTACCTAGAAACTGGTCGTATTAATACCAATGAATTACGCTAAACAACAGAAGTAGCCATTCACCTGACATGTTTTTTTTTTTTTCATCTTTACAGGAAATGACTCGCGGAAGACTACTAAGAGGTTGGTAAAGAAGCTCATGCGGCAGATTCGGCGAAGTATTATTATTATTATCTCATCGCCCTATAGGGGCTAGATGAGATATTGTAGTCACTTGGCTAGTGGAGCTATATATTGTACTGTGCACCCATGGGAGCATGGTTGCCATGGAAACGCTTAGAGTGGATGAGTAGCGACACCCCAGGGGTACCCCGTGGTAGAGTGACCATGGGTGCAGGAGGGTCCTGCTGGGTGGTGTAAATGAAAACGTGTCCGTGCCAATGCGTGTGGGTGTGTGTGTGCGTCCGGACCTGTCCAAATTGTGGTTTTTCCAGAATAATTTGAAAAACATATGAGCGATTAAGTTGAAACTTGGTAAGGTTGTGCATGATGCTGAAACCTGCAAGTTGTATTAGTTGTATGGTAAATCGAGTCAAATTTGCTGATTTTTGAGGAAAAAAAGTCCATTTTGCCCTAAAATTACTATTTTCAGCATATCTTGAGAAGTATTTGAGCATTTACTCAAAACTTTAGCAAAAACTTACCTGAGAGTGAAAACTTTCAAGGTATATCATTTTTGTGAAATTTGCTGATTTTTTAGCAAAAAAGCTAATTTTGCCCCAAAATTTGTATTTCCAGTATATCTTGAGAACTATTAGATCAATTAACTCACAGTTTTGTAAGTACTTACCTGAGAATACATTGTTCAATATAATATTACTGTAATGGTAAATCAAGTCAAATTTGCTGATTTTTTAGAAAAAAAAAGCCAATTTTGCCCCAAAATTGCTATTTAAACCATATCTTGAGAAGTATTTGAGCATGTAATGCAAAATTTTGCAAAAACTTGCATGAGAATGAAATATTCAAGGTATATCACTTTTGTAGTAAAAGAGAGTGAAATTTGCTGATTTTTCAGAAAAAAAAAGCCAATTTTGCCCCAAAATTTGTATTTCCAGCATATCTTGAGAACTAATAAACCAATTAACTTAAAGTTTTGTAAGTACTTAGCAATAAACTATTACAAATTTCCATGTGCAGTCCCTGTATTGAAATCAATGTGCATGTTGGCGATGAGATACGCAACTCCATGGATTGCCCTCCTGTTATTTTTTTTTTCGATGTTTTCAATTTGAATGTCACATTTGATTTCATAGACTACCATGGTAAATAGTGGAATGGGATCCCCCCTTTTTCTCTTTCTTTGTAGAGGACTTTTCCGTATGGTACATATTCTCCTTTTAAGGGTTATGAATATTCAAAAGAACTCACAATGATTTCTGTGACATTTAGATGTGGCAGATGTTTCATTTAACTTTTCAGGGAACATTCATGTTCGTAAGACTGAACTGATTCTCGGTAATCTAACAAAGATCAGAGAGACCAATAGGAGAATACCAGCATCAGAACATGACCTACCTGTAACCATGGTAGCTTCTTTTATTATTTTAAACCTATCTGAAACTGTAAATGACTTCCAAATGCAAGGCGGTTTATACCAAATTCTGAATGAGTGCACTAAAACGAGTAGTCTTGGTCATTCTTTCCCCTTTCCTAAGTTCCATATTCCTACAACGCTGTAGTGTGTCATAAGTCTAGAAACTGACATATGTCAAATTAAATCGATACATGTCGGTTTCTCGCAATTTGATTGGATGAAATCGTCATATCTACAAGAACTCGACATATGTCAATTTAATTCGGCATCTGTCAGTTTCTCGTAATTCTATTGGACAAGGACGGCACATGACAACTCCTAGAATTCTGGAAGAAACTATCATATGAAAGACTAGATCGCCGTATGACAATTGAAATCGGCATCTGTCTGTTTCTCGCGATTCTATTGGACAACAGAGGGCACATGACAGTTTCTAGGATTCTGATTGGAAAAAAACTGTCATATGTAACATAAAATCGACATATGACAATTAAAATCGGCATTTGTCTGTTTCTACTGCTCCTATTTTACAATAACGGAACATGACAGGGAATAGGACTATGATAGGAAGAAACTGTCGTATTTAAAATTAAATCGACATATGTCAATTTAGATCGGTTTTGTCAATATCTCATGTTTCCATTGGATATCAACGGCACATGACAGCTCCCTGAATTCTGATTGGGAGAGACTGTCGTAGGTAAGACATGAAAATTTAAATTTGCATCTGTCAGTGTCTCGCGATCCTATTGGATAAAATACGGCACATAACAACTTCTAGAATTCTGATTAGGAGATACTGTCATATGTAAGATTAAATCGATGTATGTGAATTTAAATTGGAATCAGTCAGTTTCTCGTGATTATATTACTACTCATGACAGCTAATATAATTTTGATTGCAAGAGAGTGCCTTATGTAAGATTACATCGACATATGACAATTTTATTCAGCAGCTGTCACTTTGTGATGATTCAATTGAGAAACAGAAAAATGCCGATTTAAATTGCCATAACTCGATTTTATCTTACATATGACATTTTCTTCCAATCACAATTCTAGAAACTGTTATGTGGCCTATAGTAGGATGGGATCGCGGGAAACTGACAGATGCCGATACAAATCGTCACATGTCGATTTAATCCTTCATGTGACTGTTTCTTACAATCTGAATTCTAGGAGCTGCTACTCCGATGTGTAAGACCAGATCTGCTTTATATAGCTCTGTGTACTGCTCTGCTTTGAATTGTATATCCTTTGTTTTTTTGCCCACTGGTGAACAATTTATCGTAACAATTGGGGTCTGTGGCTATACGTTTTTAGAACTGCGTGGGATGCATCAATAAGTTACTGGACGAGGAAAACACTGCCGTCGTCTTCAAAACAAGACTATGAAACGAGACATCATGAAACCTATTTTCAAAAAAAAAAATATCATTGGACAGAAACCGTTGAATAAAAATGAAGCAAGATACCATAAATTCAACAACTGTAAAAAAATATATAAATTAATAAGAACACCAAAGAGAAAAACAGTCTGATTATGATAAGCAAACTATCAGTCTGTTGAAAATTCTTTGGTACCAAAATTGTTGTATTAGTAAACTTTTTGTAGAGCTATCATTTATATTCACTACAGATGTTTCGAACTCTAAAGAGCTCTTTTAAATATTTTTAACTTTACAGGACCGTCATACCTACAAGAATGTTTATACTGTCTTCTCCAAGGTACCTACCCCAAATATTGACCTTGGATTGACCTTGACCACGTGAATATACATTCTTGTTAGTATGCTTGATAACATCTCATGCAATTCATAATTATCAATTATTTTGTTCATGCATCTAAAGTTTCTTTTGATAACCCTCAGGTTACATCCACATGAACTCCGATTTGAATTTGTGAAGTGTTGTTTATTTCCAAACTAAAACCGATCCACCTGTGACGTAGAAATTCGAGTAACTTAAACGACATGGATCATTCTGGATTCATTCGATATACCATACAATTACTGTTAAATTAAAATTGAGGTATTGATAAGCATTCGCTCTAAATTCCGGTGAAATTTAAGTCGGGTTTATGGAAAATTCTTGGCTGTTGTTCTTCCGAAATAGTTACATAATACAAAGGGTACTACTTATGACGCCGATACATTAAATTTCGATATTCATACAATGCTTTACTGATCCTATATTACTGTCGTTCACTGTGTACTGATAACTCGTTTAGTTTTCATTTCAGCGATACACCGAAGAACGGAGAGGAAATCGTTTCCCGTAGCTTGTCTACTTTCGGTTTAGCTGACCCGCGATTTGACTTCACTGTTGAGTGGTTTCATATACTGATAACGGATGTCAGGTCATTACATATACAGGTTGTGTTTTATAGCCTACTCTTTTTAGCTGTGAACCTGTGGCATGTTTGTATAAGACTGAGGAGGGACTCTTGTGGTAGTAGATCATCAGAAATTGAACCAATAGGATTCATTTCAAATTATCACTTTAGTCTCCTTATGGGTTGACATTTTGCTAACAAGTGCATAAGATTGTGCTCGGACAGAGATCAATACGTCATTGACTCCCAGGGCTATAAGATTAATATTACAATTGCTTGATCATGCGCACATATATACGCCTACACCTGTTTATACCCACCACTTTTCTCAATGGCTGCCATTGAGGTTGCTCGGGTGATTGACTCTGTGATTGCCGCTTTCGATGCATGTCAAAAACCCTGTGACCACGTGACCCCGTAGATGTTGCAAGGAACATTCGCTGACAACTGGATTGGAAGTTATCGTTTATCAGCCTCAATAGTTTCATGGTTTGACCCTCGATTTTTCGGGTGGGTGTACAAATCGTTTTCTCTTTGCAATCAGAAACAGAAATATTTTAATATCTACGTACATTATAATCAACTTCTGACGTCATAAAGTTTTGACCATTTCAGTCTGTAAGTATCATATGTTTCATATCACAAAAAGTTGTACCAGAACTTATTTCAATGATAAATGGCAGTGGACTTAATCAGCCATAGCACTTTTGTTTTGATCTGAGGACATAATTTCCTTCAATTCAAACAGCTGCGTGTGAAGTTGCCACGATCCTGTATCAATATCTATCTCTGCTGCTCCGACTTATGATATTGACTACAGCAGAGTGACGTACATAAACATACCTGCAAAGTTTCTGCATGGCGCCCTCGGTTCACTTTCGCAGGTAAGACAAACTTCAGTCGATCTCCTAAACTAAAAGAGTAAAATGAAGTCAATCGTTTTCAACTAGAAATGGGATGAATATTTAAACGGCAGGGATTATTTTGTTTACATATTTTATTCAGTTCTTGTTATTCCCTGAGTATTAGAAATGGAGAGTAAACAACGTTACCTTATTTGTTGTTATTCTTTTTTGTTTGTCTTCTTAATAAACAGCCTTTACAAATTAAGTGCATATTTGTTCCGTTATACAAATAAAGAATTAATCTGGGTTTCCATTTGCGTTAAAGGGAAATAGGGCGTTTGTTGTAGAGAAAATATCCATATTTTTGAAACCAATGTTTGTGGACGTAGAATGATAGATTATTCAAAATAAGGAAGAACAGTAACCTTCTTTCCAAAAACTAAGCTTATCACAGATAGAAATTCAGTCATTTTTTACTCAACACTAATTTGTTCACCCAAACTTTTCAAAATTCAGATGATGCATCTCCCGTTACTCATCACATGCATAATGTTTGATGAGATGAAGCTTTTGCATGTGTTTATTGATGGTAATGGATGGTATAACAATGACTAAAGCTATTTCTTTTGTATGTCATGTTGGTGTATTCTAAACGCCCTATTTCCCTGTAAGGTGCGCAATTTTGAAAGCGCAGCCTTTAGACCCGTTGAACCAGGGACGGTTAAACACTCTGGTTAAACATGGATGGTGAGAACTTTCCGACATTGCACTTTAATACGAAAGAGATATTTTCGATGTTAAACTTACGTCATACGTGCTAACGTTTATTGGTCATGTCCAACGTCACATGACTACTATTGCGTTGAATATGTAAAGAGCGTATCAAGGAAGAAATTCATGACTTTGATTTTTTTTTCTAGCTGCAAAGGACAAAAGTCTGTTATCAAGAATACATCTCCTGAGAAAATCAGTGAGAAAGAAGATCAAGTGTCACAGTGTACAGAATCTATAATAAGTAACGTCATACTCTTATTATCGTACTTGCGGTGATAACCAAATGGACAAAATGGTCTCAATTTGCTACAAACCTGACAAACAGAAGATTTGTCATTCTCTTCTAATTTTCCATTAATTTCTTTTAATAGCTATTCGTTTGTTTTATAAATGACATCAATAAACTTTAATCTGCAAGGAAATGACGAGACCTCACTTCGCCTTGAGGTAATTACGACAAAATAGTATCTGAGTGTGCATTGTGTCCTAGTCTGTTTAACAATACAAGAAAAATAAAACAATTCTATTATCTCTGTAACAGCCATATTTATAGTCCCACCATGAGTCAGACTCATCTGCAAGTATTTTCAGAGAGTTAAACTAGTGTCAAACGTCTTTAAAGTTTTCAACGTGATTAATTGTTCTGTTAAAGGAATTCTCCACCAACAGGAAAACCTACTTAAATACATGAGATCTTTTACCGTTCTGTCTGTCTGACATGACCATTTTGCCAGTAGAAGCTTTGTTCGTTGTTAAATACTGCTTTGAAAGTTGGGGTTCAGTTCGAGCCTAAAAGTCTGTTTGCCATCGCGGGCGGCTGTGTGTGACGTAGCACCGACAAATGCTGTTTTCCTTTTTTGTCATTTTTCGCGTTCCATTATAGTCAGTGAGATCGTTGGCACAACGAGTTGCACATACTGTACTCCAGATGTACGTACTAGTAGTACTACAGTCGTACATACAATTCAATGTCAACGTTGTGTACGATCGTTTTTCGTTGCCACCTGGCCTTGGTTCAGCCATATACAACGACTGTGTTTTTATTTCAGTACCCGCATAGATTTAAGTGGGCGAATATTTGTCCATTTCTTATCATTTGTTAACAAGTAACGTTGTTTCCGTGAGAATAATGGAAAGTGAAGAGGAACAGGGAGGCCCATCTGGCTACGACTTCGAGCCGATGATGACAGAGGCTGAATATGAGGCGATGTCGCACGCTAACGTTGAGGAGGAAGGCCCCGGACAAGACCAAACACTCTCGCCTAACCGTAGAGACAATGCAAGCTGGTGCATTTGCACGAAATGCAACATAATGGACTCAGAAGTGGAGTGCATTTGCTGCAATGAGATTGGGAGTATAGCGGACAAACTAAACCAAAACAATTTATGCGTGACTGAACATGACGACTTCAAAAGTGTTTGCCTTACAAAGGCAGTTTTGGAGACTTCATGGGCTTTTCTCCAGCATTCAAAGGGAAACAATACAGCAAGGGACTTGCAAAACAGGTACAGTTAGTCCGTAGGCCTACCGGCTACAGTACAGGCTACTGCCAATTACTAGGATACCTCCTGAGTCACATTCATTTTAATCAGATTGCTAATTTGCTGTATGTTTATTACTTTATCAAATTGTTGCTCTCTTTATTGTAAAAAAAATAAATGTTGAGGAAATACAATATGAAAATTGATATTAGCTTAAGTCTATTATAGTCATTTTGGCAGTGTAGTAGATTTGATTGGTGTTTTGGGTTTGGGGTGTCTGCTCTATCAGTCTCTTCTCTTCTCTCTTTTTTTTTTTTTTTAGGACATTGTACTTTGTGACCCTTTTCATACTAAATGAAGGGAGACTTAACTAAATGTGTAGAATTTATCTTTGACAGATGAGTGCATCATCATCGTCAATCCAAGACGTTGGTGGCCATAGGCCTTTTTGTCGAAAAGAAAAATTTGAAACTAAAATTCGTCTCTGTAATCAAAAATAGAAATCCGTACTCCGCCAGACTTTGTCCAAGTTTGACTTAAATCCGTTCAAAGTGCATCAGTATTTTATTTATCCTGTACTATATATTTGGGGTAGTATTTCAAATCTTTGAATTTTTCTAAGTTATATGAGATGGCAGAAAGGAAAAAAAGTTGTTACAGATTTTCTGGGGTATAGTAGCCTACTGCATGATTTTGTCAGAGATGCTGTACAGTATAAAATCGGCAGGTGTGTTTACTGTGTTACTATATGCCCACTGTCCTACCTGCTCATGTTACTACGCATTGTCAATATGTACTGTAGTAAGAGATCTATAAGGGCTGCAAGTTATGGTTAGTCCTTGGTTTGTGTCCTGCATCAGTCGTGCACTTCACTACCAGTATTGAGTGTAGTGGGTTGTATGAATTTTGTTAGAAGTAAAAACTTTTCTACTAATACTTATATCATTGCCATGATCTTATGTACAGTACAGGTTCAATGCAGTATCAAGGACATAGCAATTCTGCATTTGCTAATTTGAAGGTATTTTAGTACTTGAACATTAACCTGGAACATTCTACAACAATGCTTGCACTGTACCTCAAATGGTTTGATTATATTAGATCCACCATCCATGACCGTATGGTCCAAAGAAGTAAAGATGATTCTTATCCATGTTACAGTACTATCTGTCCAATCATTTGGTTTTCTTAGTCTCTCAGGCTTCACTTGGTTGTTTTTTATCTGTACAATTATTTCACCATTTTTTTTTTGTTTTGTTCCAGGCAGTACAGATTTATTGCATACAAGATGTTTACACTTTGGGCCCATGGGAAACTAGGAAAGAGAAACAGGACACCCGTTCCATCTTGTGCGGTAAGAAGGATCCGACAAGAGTTCCCAGACAGCGAGTACACTGGATTCTTGTACGCTGATGACGTTTATGCCGAGATCATGCCAGAACTGTAATCTGCATGACACAACATTCCTTTTAGCGAGTTTATTACAGGCGTCAGTATTTCAGAGAGCAAACATAGTTCAAACTCCAATGTTCTCACACCAAATTTATTAACTTTACCTTTCATCTGCTATTTAGGACAATGAATTTGATATACATAAGACTAAATTGAGAATGGGAGGAGCATACACTGACACAGAGGAGCAGTTGCAAGAAGCATGTGATTAGTTAATTGTGGGTGGCACTGAATTATGAATTATGCACTCTTATTGTTCAACGTCTCATCATCATCAATCACATGACCCTCAACCTTCAGCGTGGTCCCAACACAACCACAAGGTCACCAACTGGAAAAGTTACTGTTGAACTGAAAACATGTATGTCTGTCCGTCTCTCTGTACACTGTGTATGCCGGTGTCGTCAGTTTGTTTTGCCGTCATCTTGTAACTATCTACCAACTAATTTCATTCATCGTCAATTTTGATGTACTGTATCTTATCTGTGTGCACCAGTCAAATAAACTAATATATGGAACGTAAATAAACAAATCAACTTGATCCCTCTCTGGACCTCTCTCTCTCTAAACAGGGACTTTTCTGTATGGTAATGTTCATGATATCTGACCCCGCGGCAGTCCAAACACACTGAAATTACCCACAAATAAATGTATTTGACAATATCTCAATAACCCAATTTGAACTGATCTTTTAAAAGTACAACGTATGTTTATATCATGATTAGTAGCCTACGAAAAAAAAAAACATTGTTTGGTTTAAGTCATGTTTACGCCAGCCAAGGAACATTAAAAATGAAAGAAGGTAATTTCAGTGTGTGACAGAAGTGCTGTGCTCACAAACTATCCCTGCTCACAAGGAAATGGCAACAAAAACCTGTGAGAGAGGACTGAGGAAGGCATGAAAAGTCTGATGTATATACTGTAAAAGAAAATTGAAAAAAAAAAAATTAAAGCAAGAGTGAGTGTAACTTGTTCTGTTAGGCCTTGATTTATTTTCCATACAATATATGGAATGCTGTAGAGTCAGAGACTGATATAGATATTACTGAAAAGTAAAAGACTAAAATATTGTGAAGAAACAACAGGATTCAATCGTTTGTCGTTAAGAATACATTGAAAACAGTGTTGCATCGTACAAGTTGAAACATGGTTGAAGGCACTTTACTTTTCACACATATATACAGTTACACTAATACAACAATTGCTAACATCCTGTGGCGCCATCCATATTGTAGGAAACTTGTTATACCAAGTTGGCACTTCATTGCTCTGGATTTGTGAGTATGACAGAAAGGTTGAAAGATTATTTTTTTCCTTTTGAAAAAAAAAATGACAAAATTTTCACTCTACTCAGCAAACAAACACACATTTCACTACTGGTAGCAGCACAACAATGAGCATGGGGAAGCTCCTGGGCCCAAAGGGCCCCCTCACCCTCTCATGGAGTCAGAGGATTTTTGTATGATCAATACAAAGGTCTTCGGTTAGAACATACTGTTTTCAGCTGACAAATATGGTACGTGCTAAAATGTCACTATAGGAATGACAGAAAAATATCAACATAGCATTAACAATTTTTGGCAACTTTTCACCATTAAATGAGGATGTCAGCCTCTGGATGTACTGCATGGTTCAAGTGATAAATGATATTTGTTTGATGAAATCAATGCTCAATTCAACTCCTTAAGCTATATGTGCAATCCAAATCTTTTTATATGATAATTTTTTTTTCAGAAAACATAACCAATGAATCCCTCTATGTCAAGTTGCCATGTCTCTTCCCAATACAGTAAACAAGCTAGTCGATCTTGAGAAGAAGGAACTGAGGTATACATGATTCACAAGCTACAGCACTTCAGAAAATTGACATACAAGTAGCAGAATTGTCCATGTAAAAAGTAGCTCTCTCTGTCCAGTTTTGGGGCAGTAGCGGAAAAGGGACACACTTTTAATTGGCGGCATGCGGTCCTAACACAGTCCATCCCCATATAGCATACTTTACACTGACAAAAGTGCAGAACATAATGCTTCTTATTGAATGTGACTGGCTTTAACATGTAAAAAAAAATGAAGCACAAAGTGTCAAAGTCACATAAACATCAGCATTTCTTACACAGTAATAATATTGTGAAGTGATAAACTGTACTGTTTTACACATAAGATGAAGAATATTTCAAACATAGGCAGGTGCAGCAAATGGCCGGACGTGAATAAGTCAAGCATGACAACATTAATTAGACATGATAAGCAACTGTTTCCATAATGGGTTTACAATATCTGTAACTGCATTTTTATGTATCTAACTACATTGCAAACTGCATGGTGCCCAATCATCAGAAGTGCTACAGAAGTATGGATATGCAAAATCTCTTGAATATTACATTTAAACAAATACACCTAGTCAATGGACCATATGCTAACAATAGAATAGATACATGTTAATCCACTTTTACCTGAACCACAACAGCCCATTATGACCGAAGAAATGACAAAAAAAGCTAAGAAGACCTGTAAGTGAAGTAACTTGCCGTTAATAGGCTTGCATGTAATTTTCTCTATTGTGTATAAATAGACTTCTACTCTTCAAATAAGCAATTCTTCTTGCATAGCCTTGAGACTACACTTAAATAATAAGTCTTTATGTTATTATATTCAATGAACAGTTCAATATAGCCTGCTTGCCTTCATCAGGGATTACAAAAAAAGAGTACAAAACACTAACACAGTCCATTTATCGACTGGAATCAAATATCTCAGCTGTCATCATGATGTTCCTCAGATTTCTTTGAAAATCTGGACTTCAGCTTTTGGATCATAGTGGCCTTATCCGGTCTACTTACCCTTGCAATATTAGATGGCCTTGGTTGATTTTCAACGCTTTCAAGCGTTATACTGCCTTCCACCGCTTTAACAGTAGAAACCATCATGTTTTGTACATATGAAAAGGATTTCTGCTCATAAACCTTTTTCACAACCCACCCTCCCCTACCCTTAGAATACACCAAGTTAAATCTATGATCCCCCACTGGTCCTGACTTTCTTGAAGCTTTCTTCACAACTGCCTGGGATCTGTTCACGTTGTTGTTGTGATCCAAAACTGCAAGATGCATTCGAGCCTGCATATGTGGATATGTAAATTCCAGACGCTTTGGGCAATATTTTAAGAGAACGCTGTGAAAAACTTCAAGGGCACCAGTGTGACATGCATGGACAAGTTGCTCCAGGTCACGAAGGACTGTTGTGTTGAGGACAACATCTTGCAAGGCCTCATGTGCAGGAGATCCTGGTTTGAGCCAGAGCTTCAATCTCTTCTCTTCATCTGACAATGGTGGATGACTGCATGCATGGAAAACCTCACAGTCACTCCATGAGTGCACATTTACAATGTGCTTGAGAATGGAGGTCCACATCTCCCGTAGCATTTTTGCATCTCCTCCACAATTCTGACAGCACCACCACAGATGGTTGGATATGGCCTGGATCCATCTTGCCAGCTCTTCGGCATCCTTCGTCTTTGCTTTGGCTAGTAATTTCTTCTTAATGCTTTTGGCAAAGTGCCATACATCAAAGTTGTGCCTGATGTCGCTATACTCTTCCCTCATCATCTTCCTAATGCCCATATGACGATCTGTAGCGACAAGGTCAACTGTGATCCCATTACCCCTAATCCTGTCCAGACATCTCTTGAAGCCCACCTTTTCCATTGCCACCGAACTTGTTGCATCAGTGACTTGGACCAGTTCTGTGTCAACGATTTCCTCTGTAGCCGGGTTCATGAATGTATAGGAACAGTACTTGGCACTGTATCCTGGAGAATCATTCCTCCCATCACCACTGAGCCAAACAGATGTCCCTTGAAGTCTGCTGGCCAAATTCCGTTGACTTACAAGGTAGGTATGATTGACAACAGGTATCAGTGTCTTCTGTAAAATCTTGTAAAATGTAGACTTACTGATGAACTTTGCACCGATGAAATTAAAGCACTGCTCCATGTGGGAAAAAGAGGAGCCACTGAATAACACACCTGCAGCCAAAAATATATTTCCAGCTGGTGTATTCTTAATAAGCGGTTGAGAGTACCACTTTGTGATATCATGTCCATGTAAACATGATATCTGCACAACAGCCATTGAACCCTTAAAACTTCTATGACTTTGCATAGCAGGTAATTGACAGATTTCACACTTAATTTGTTTGATAAGTTCTTTAAGGCTTGACTCAAACACAACAAACTTTTTCTCCTTTACAACCTTCTCTTCAAACACTTCTGAATCACTGCTGCTGTCATCATCCTCCTCATCTTCAGAGTCGTCTACTTCTGATGGTGTAAACAAGGACACATCAGATGGTGAGCTGCTGCTCATGGGCTCTGATTCCCTGCCTGACAACTGAAAGTATTTAAAGAAACACACATGATATAGGCATGGATAAAGGTATGGAACTGACACTAAACAACAAGAGAAGAATATGAACATAAAGACAGTTTGAGCAAATCTCACTGAAAATATGTCATGCTGTACTTTATTACAATTTGGCTGCAAAGTAGACAGCATCTTTTCCACAAGACTCCATTATTTGGCACAAAAGATATGGATATCTATGCTCTAGCAGCACACAAAGTATGTACCTTGTACCAGGTCCATAAGTCCAAAACATTTAGACGTTACACTTTGAAACATAGGATACCCTAAACAATCTTCATTTTCGTAAAATGTAAGTCTGATCCAAGCATATGTTATCTGGTTGGATTTCATAAGGTGAAATCCTGTTCCAGCCAAATCATAAAGTTAAGATCTGGTGCATCCCTATACACAACATAGACTACTTACACTAGGCGATGATGAAACAGCCGGTGATGTAAAGGTGGAACTCTGAGGCAACAGATCAACCAACATAGTATTCGATGGGAGAGACGACTTGAAAACTGCAGGTAGATCAAGCTTTGCAGCACGTTGAACCTAAAACCCGACAGAAAAAAAGTATTACACTGGAATGCCGTGTATTTCTCCAGGTTGCTAACAGGTATAGCTGTAAAACACAGCTGGGTTTTACAGTACAGCATCAAATGCTGAGGTCAATACAAAAAAAAATCACAACATCCTTTACCTGACACAACAAACAAAAACAATGTCGAGACCTGTAAGTATGTGAGTGATTGTTGCACTATGCAGTTATACTGTCCATTAGTAACATCAGAGTTTCGGTTTTAATTATAAATCTGTACAATACCTGTACGGGGAAAACACAAAGAAATTCCATGCTACTTCTCATCATTTCTTTATCCTTTCAAATATGACAACAAGGACCAAGCAAAATAAGGTGACGAGGATCATAAATTCTGTTACTATTAGTGAGAATACACTTTGATATTACAGGTTACAAAGGAACAATGTCACTCATTTTCTGATTTTTTTTTCAGGATACCACACAATGTACCTGAATTTCAAAACTATCCTCAGTCTTGGAATATTTTGTCAAATTTTGACTTTTTCTCTTTTTCCATAACTACTGAAACCCTGCTAAATGTTTCTTGTATGCACTTACTTTTGGTGGTGACCTACAGGGAGTATCAGTTCTGCATGTACCAAGGTCTTCTCCAATGTTTACAGGAGTCTGTTGAAAAATAAGTAATATACTTGGTATTTAGAAAAGTTTGTTCAGTCTTAAACCCATTCAAATGCAAGGATAACATAACAGACCATCATCAAGAAAACAACTTTTCTCAACTTATATCTTTTTGATGTACCAAAGAACCACTATTGTCCTTTAAGGTGACAAAGGGCTCGTTATCTACTAAAAACAGTTCTCCACAAATGACAAATAAAAGAAGGGGAAAAAATCATTGTCCGCAATGACATGCAGATTCAAAGTGTGAAGTTTAGCAGCAAAAGAATACCAACATGAAAAGTCATAAGCAAATGCCAGTCCATTCAATCAGTGCAACACTTGCATCCACTGAATAACGGATTAATCCTGACACATAATATGTAAATAGAGTATATGTTAACAAGTTAAGCATCACACTTTCAAATTCAGATTCTCATTAGATCAATAATTAATACAACTGTGAAGGACTCACCACTACCTCTGGTGACATGATTGACGAACTTCCAGTTCTAACTACGGGGTGTGGTGGTGTGAAGACATGTCTTTGATCTCCCTCCTTTTGCAGATGAGCAGGCATAGTCTATTAAAGAAGCAATGATAAGGAAAATAGAACTAACCTGTGCTTTTTGCAAGAGACATTCTACACAGATTTGAATCTATTAGACATACTGAAATTTCTCTCTTTTATCAAAAACATTTTCTTAAATTATATTATCAATTGAATGCAATTGTACTTCTTCAATTTATGAAGCGTAATAATAAATTTCAATATTTTTTGTTTTGTGACCTCTGCTACAATTTTTATACAGGTAATTACTACCAGGAAGGAATTGTTCAACAGTGATTTTCAAATCAGTTGTGCAAAGACAATACAGAGATTGCACACATATGGAGAATTTTTTTCATGACTTTCCTACATTGTCATTATCCAGCCATCAGCACTCTTAAAAAAATCATAATTTATTTCTACCTTTAGGCAATACCTTTTTACAGTAAGTAAAAGACAGTTGTTTACCAAACAATTTTCTAGGACAGGCGATGAAAAGAACAAATTCAAGGCATTGAAAATAGACCAATGAAATTTCATGATTTCCAGGACGAGAACCAACTCTGATAATGTGATAACTTCAACTTACTGGAATGAATCCAATGTAGTCATGTTCAGGACAGGCCGCCTTAGTGGAGTCCTGTACAGTCTGGCAACTACTTGAAGCTACACTGCATTCTGTCTGGCTCTCTGCATCCCTCACAAAACAAGTAGATTTTCTGAGAACCTGTGAGAATTGCAAGAAATCATCTATATAGAAATTTGTATGTAATGTAAAATAAATGCAAATGTCAAATGACTTAAGATTCCTTTACAATATAAAAAAAAACAGGACAACATATACTAATTTTGAAGTTCAAACAATTCTCTTCTTTACATACTAAATTTGTACATGGTTATAAAGTATGACCTTTACTGACCTCATTTCACCAACATGAGATAGGTGATCCAATCTTCAAACGCTAATATGTCAACAGTTTTAAAATTTAACAACATTTGAGTTGCTGCAATATCGGTCTCAATAGATAGCTTTTCATATGATAACCTCTGATAACTTCAAATGACCTCTGACCTACATGAAAATAAATAGGGATCACTGCATTAGACTTATTACAACGGACAACTATTACACATGAAGTTTGAAGTTCAATTATAGATTTATCATGTATATCACGGATCAAAGTTTTTCAATCTATGACCCCATGAAATACATGATCTCCACACAAAAAAAAAAAATGACTGAGCTATCTACTCATCAAGAGAGACCAATGTTAAAAAGCAAGCAAAAGTGTCACATATCGGACACACACATGGACATAAACCATTGCATAGCATCACTCACTGCCCTTCACAAAGAGCAATGTTTTGGTCAACGAACAGCACCTGTGAATAACACGATGTCAGTTTCTTTTACGGATAAGCATTGACATAGGAAAACAAGCTTGTTTGTTGCGACATTTTACTACAAGATGGCATACCTTTCTAACTGCTGTGCCCCCTCCATGGCGTTCAGCCACTGGTACTTCTATGGTAGCCTGAAAATACAGGGAAGGAAAGAATGTCATCTTCACAAAAACCCAACTTAGCACAGTTAAGGCGATGAATTGTAAATTTAACCGTTCATTGCCTGAATGGACATTTAGCACTTATGAAGGCTGACATGGCAAAATTATGTCCACTCCAGGCTGCTTGATGTACAGATTTAACTACGTGTACAGAAATCATAAATTTTGTTAATCACTTCCAAGGAATAATAGACCAGCCAAGAGATTCACTCTATGGAAATTGTATATTAGGCATACTCATCATACTGTACCCCTTCCAATACTAAGACTTGAAGTGTGGCAATGCAACTACTGGAAATGACTAGGTTTTTCCCCTTTATTTTGGTCACCAAACTTTACTTACAACTTCATAGGCACTGACAGGTATCTCCCTCTCTGCAACTTCTGCCAAATCAGGTGGTGCAGACGACTTGGTCTTCAAACCTTTCTTTGGGCGTTTGACCAGAGATTGCAGCATCTAACGAAAGTTAAATGAAGGTCACATACTTGAAATTAATGTTGCAGAGAGATATCATCACCATACAGTACAACACATGTCACAGTCTTCTTTCAAAACTGCTTCTCACTGTTTGTTGGACACAGAAAAAACTACAGTCTTATGAATTGAATACTACTGTACTGCAGGTGTGAGGAAAAAAATATGAAGACTAATTTTCAAAAGCCAAAGTACAGTAAATGGTTTCAATTCATCTACATTTGGCAAATCATTCAACTGCAACCACACAATACCCTTTATGCTTCAAATTGTAACATTAACAATTTGGTATTGATGTGTAGTATGCACTTTGCTCAGATTCAAACTTGTGGTTATTTAAACAAAAAGTTTGATTAGAAACATCTTATGACTTCAAAAAGAGAACAAATATCCAACATCCTTTGAAGACATATATATGTAAACTGAATTAGCCCTAAATTGACCAAGCACAACATAGGCCCTAGTTACGACAGGTGAGCCAGAATTGGTTCAGAAACTCAAGTTGGGCCATAAAGTATCAGTTTGAAATAGCAAATTCCATTTATTTAAAAGGAACAAGATATGCTGACAAACTAATGAAGACTTTCATAGATCAAGAATGACTACACGACCAATGCCATGGATTTAACATAACATAACTTTAAGGGCAAAGGAGGGCAAAAACCCCATAAGATGCCCTGTAACCCAGACCCCCCCCCTCAAAAAAAACCCTAACCAAACTAATATCCAAAAAAGCCCAGCATAATCTGTTCAGCCAGTAACAATAACACTTATCAATGTTACCTTTGAAGCTATTTACTAAAGTAGAATTTACAACCCGATCAGGCAGACTATTCCACTCACTGACAACTCTTTAAGAGAAGCTAAACTGTCTCACATCAAGTCTAGAAAAGCATTTCACCAGCTTCTTACAATGACCATGAACACGGGAATTAGGACAAACCTTTAAGTAATCACAATTAGACAGAGAATTCCTACCACATAGGAATTTAAAAACCTGCAACATATCCCTCTGATCCTTCTTAACTCAAGAGTAGTAAGTCCCAGACATTTAAGCCTATCATGATAAGGGAGATGACGTACATCAGGAATAAGCCAAGTGGCCCTCCTTTGTACCTGCTCTAAAAGAAAATTGTCCTTTTCATAATCGGGACTCCATGCCTGCACAGCACAGTCAAGATGTGGCCTAACCAACTACTTAATACAGATTCAAAACAACATCTTTACTAATGTTCCTCTTGATCAATCCGAGCACCCTGTTTGCCCTGGCAGCAGCACCTGCCCACTGTTTAGAAGGCTTCAGATCACTTCTTAATGTTATGATAACAGCAAGGTCTTTTTCTGAAGTCACATTACTCAAAATACTACCAGCCATGGTAGTATTGATAGTCAGATCTATTGTTACACTGTCAGCACGGCGTCACATTTGCACACATACTTGGCCTAACTTCATAGTCTTTACTGCAACGGCAATACGGTAGGAGAGTACGGCAACTAAGTTGCTTTGCTGCAGCTACGGTAGCCTACTGTAGGCCTAAGCTTAAAACTGTAGTCTGTACTCACTTCTTGTCTTTCTTTATCTTGCAGTCTTTTTACTGTATTTGGTCGGCCCTTCGGTTGTGCTCGAAAAGAGAATATAGTTGGTACAGAGTCGGGCTTTAGCCTTTTCCTTTTCGGGGCAGTTCCCATCAACTTTGCCATCATATCCTCCTCAAAGCAGTCACTGCTGAAGTGTTGTTCACAGACAACACGATCTTGGCTGTACACATACTGGCTAGGTATAAACTTGTCAGTACCGATAGCATGCAACCACTTGCTACATAAAGATGGGTCCTTCTTCGGATCAGGAATTGCGAAGCAAGAAATTCTCTCTCCATTCTCTTTTAAATCGCCACGTTTATTGCTGCAGCCAAACGCTTGGCACTGTGGCATTGTTGAGTAGCGTAAGTTCGTACAGTACTAAACGTTAAGCCTAAGTAAGTTACATGATAGGTTAGATGAAAAGTCCAACACTAACAGTTGTGTTATCACTGCAAACAAGAATCTTCTGGTAGCCGATTACGAAAACCTCAAGAGCGTATTCATTCAGTTAAGTATTTCCAGCTTCTGTAATTGAGATTTCGACACCAGATTGACATAAATTAACTTAAGATTTATCATGCGGGGACCGTGTAAGCTGTCTCACGTTGAGCACATGTGTGTAAACAACAACAAAGATCGACGCGATCGAGCAAAGCGGATTTGTCGGTGCTACGTCACAGCGGACTCACTTTCAGTGCAAGGCTCGTACATCCGGTTGCAGCGAATATTTACTAAAATAATTCATTTTTCGGATTGTGTGGAACAATTTATGAAAATAAGAACCTCACATGGCAATAAAAAATATTTCCATATTTTTAAGGGTTATTAGAAGTGCTTGTAGCCAATTCCTTTAACAGGGCGATGGCTGGGACGTTACTGACATGTTCACTACCAACGCTGCTGAGTTTGGTAGTTACAAATCAACGTTGAATAAGACCTCTATGTCCGAGTACACGTAAGTTATCCTTGCCTCCTTTGCAAACCTGCCCATATTATCTTTTCACTCTTCCAATATAGTACCGTATGCCTAAATTCTTTTTAAGGAGTATGATTACAACTTTCATTGAATTACACAATCCTTTGCTGTACAAAAAGTCTCGAATTTACTCTTACACTGAATACAGATGTATAGTAGTGTTACTATGAAAGGTGTTACATTGACCGTAACTACAACGGTTTCAAACATGGCACGCTGTGCCTTGGAATGTTTGTTATATATCACATGATCTATTAGACAAATGGTCAGCGTATGTTCCTCTCGAGAAGGCACAAGCATGTATGATATCATTTGAGGATTGGCTGTGGTCGTAGAATGAACTCATAGAATGAACATATTCTTTGCATGTGTCCTACGCATGCTCTTTTCTTGGATACCAAAGCCCCATCCCACAGCGATTCGTCATAAGTTAAATGTTTCTTGCACTGAAGAGAATTACGGGGACAGCGATCCCTAACTCTATATTGCTTGATTAGAATTAATTTTACTCCCTTCTTTTCTCTTGTAGGCTATTATTAAGGACCGTTTTAGCTGAAGAGCATTCACTAGAATGGAAACTCACTGAGGTGGAAGACCGCATGTCGCCTCGCTGAGGTGATAGAAGCTGTGAAAAAACCCCACCCAGGGAACCAGACCAACCAAACCAAAGGACAGATTAAGAATAACCACAGAGGAAAAAAAACTAAAATATCATTGTTATCATTATTAAACAAAGATCTTAAAAATGCAGAAGACTTGTTTTAATCAATTGGCTTTGTTGTCCTTCAACAGTTTGTTGGTCTTTGGCCTTGTCTGTATTGATATGACGTAAGAAATAAATTGAAAAGATATGACACATACAAGTGCGTCTGCGTTTTATCTACATATTGAGTGATATATAAATGTGTATTGATTTCATCAACGCCATGCAGTACTGACAGTACACACCATTTACATGGGTCTGGAAGAGGATGCAATGGTACGGTAATGGATAAGTACCATGGGGCTCAACTTTTTTCCAACTCAAAGGAAATAATATAAATTAAGCCTAAACATTCTTGAGACTTTGAATTGATGTGGAATATTTGAATGTTACATTGGCCTTTGCTGTGGAGATATCACATGAATATTATTTGATTAGGTTACATTTCCCTGCATGGCTACGTGAACAAGAGCAAGAGTATCATCTTGTAAATTTAGAACGTACTAGTGTACTCACTTTGTAAAAAAGCGTCTTTTTTAACAGATTTCAAAACGTCAAGGTGTTTATTCTTAGGAAAAAATAAATACATAAGCACAATAAACGCCCCATGAAGTGAAATACATGTCAGTGGCAGGTGGGCCTCCGCAACACAGAATTTTTGGGGACGCAATGGATGATGCTGAAGAATAAAGGAGAGCAACGAAAAAAATAAAAAACCGATGGTTTCAAGGATTACAATGTTTTATCATACAGACGAGATTCTGATACAGCTGATGGAGGCAAATTAATCGTAAGGCTGCAGCTTCAATTGCTGGAATTACAAGGCTCACGACTTGCATGCAAAACAATTTTCAGTTTTACTACGTCTATACGGCAAACGGTCGGTTCCCTGATGATACTGTAGCTCAAATTTGTCCAAATGCTTAACCTTCCAATGAGAGAAACCTTCAAATAATACCCCTTCTGAAAACACCCCTCTACTTGTGCTTCTCTAACATACACGAGTCCATTCATTAGGTCATAAGCATAACTTACCCTAACATTAAAGGCTGTATTGCATCACCCTAAGCTATATTTTTACCTCCCGGAAAGCAACATTCTCAACTGGTTCTAAGTTACAGTACTGTATAAATGACAGCAAATTTGAAAGACGCAGAGTAGCTCATATTACACAGCGTACACAGGGATCCATTGTTTTGATTACACATGTGGAGGAATTTCAGGCAGGGTCAGGGAGAGACTAGAGGTAGGTGGTTGGGAGAATTGAAACTGTCTGGGGTGATGAGTTTTTGTCTTCAAGTTTGATGGCCAACCAGTGACTAAGTTTATCCTGTATAGGCCTGATATCGCAAAATGAGCCAATGGCAATGTCGTGAACAGCATGAGGCCTAATGAAAATAATTACCGACCGTTGCCTGGGTCTGTAGTAACTATTTAGCTAAATTTTCTTTTTCTGTACCCACATTTTGGAATAATGTAATCCTGCAAGAGTACTGCTCAAGATATAATCAAATTATAGAAGACCTTATGCAACACGGTAATTTATAAGATTACTACCCGTGTGTAGCCTACGTAAAAGTTAGGCGTATCTTACTCGATGCACAGTCTGTGCATGTTACATATGCGTACTCTGCTGCATGTACTTAGTATGATCGACAAGGTTTAACGTTGTCGATTGTAGACTTTTACTGATCACGTCACGCAATTGCTGTATACATCCGCCATACTCGTACCAAAAGTTCAAAATCGAATGCCAGTATTTACTGATTTGTCAATATTTGTAATCTTTACATTGAACTATTGAATAACTATTGAACTTGCAAAACAAATTTCACGAGTTCATCAGAAAAGATTATTGATATCAGTTGAGAAATCTATGGTCTTTGTTTTCAAGGCGTACGAGGCAAGGGAGTGATTAACATTTAGCGCACTCAAAACAAAGGCTTAACATAAGAAATTCGCAAAAGGAGAGTATGGCTGCATTAGATTACGATATGTTATCGTAATCCAATCAAAAACCGATGGTTTCAAGGATTACAATATGTTTCACCATACACATGAGATTCTGATAGCCCTACAGCTGATGGAGGCAAATTAATCGAAGGCTGCAGCTTCAATTGTTGGAATTACAAGGCTCGTGATTTGCGTGCTATCACAATTTTCAGTTTTACTACGCCAGTATCAAACCTACTTTAAACGGTAGGCTACCTGATGATACCGTAGCTCAAATTTGTCAAAATGTTTAACCTTCCAATGACAGAAACCTTCAAATAACACCCCAGCTCTACTTGTGCTTCTCGAACAGACCCGGGCCCATTTATTAGGTCTTAAGCATAACTTACACTAACGTTAAGTTTGATAGCCAACTAGTGACTAAGTTTATCATATATAGGCTAGCCTATCTGATATCGCAAAATGAGCCAATTGCAATGTCGTGAACAGCATGAGGTCTAATGAAAATAATTACCTTCCGCCGCCTAGTCTGTAGTAACTTTTCAGCTAAATTTTATTTTTCTGTACCCACATTTTGGAATTATGTAATCCTGCAAGAGTACTGCTTAAGATATAATCAAATTACTGAAGACCTTACGCGACACGGTAATCTGTAGGATTACTGTCCGTGTGTACGTAAAAGTTAGGTGTATCTTAGTCGATGCACAGAGTCTGTGCATGTTACTTAATGAGTACTCTACTGCATGTTGGTATGATCGACAAGGCGTTGTCGATTGTCTCGATCACGTTACGCAAGTAGCTGTATCCATCCACCGAACTCGTACCAAAAATTCAAAATCGAATACCAGTAGGCTATTTATTGATTTGTCTATATCTGTAATCATTATATTGAACTAAATTTGCGAAACAAATTTCACGAGTTCATCGGAAATGATTAGTGATATCTGTTGAGAAATCTATGGTCTTTGTTTTCACGGCGTACGAGGCTAGGGAGTGATTAAAACTTAGCGCACTCAAAACAAAGGCTTAACATAAGAAATTCGCAAAAGGAGAGTATGGCTGCTTTAGATTACGATATGCTATCGTAATCCAAAAAAACGAGAAGAGGAAAAAGGGATGATAAGTTGACGGTGTCTCGACTGAGAAACGGGGGGGGGGGGGGGGAGGGCGGGCTAGGGAATCTGTCGGGCGTCACTGTGTGATCTCTTCATTTCATTAAAACTAAGATTAACACTAACAGGATTAACGATAAGATTGAAACAAGATGCTCATAAAGGTGTGACGTCGTTGATTCGAGATCTAGCTATACGTGCGCCTGTTGTTTATACGCAGTATACGAGTATGTGGCTAGGTCATGGAATCTAACGCTGAATCGATTTTCACCCTCACCAAGAAAAAAAAGAAAAAAAAAAAGACCGGGCTACGCCATTGCTTAATGATGAGAAAAGATGAGGATTGTAATTGATGGTCTGTGTGATGTAGTGTGGTAGATAATGTCCCAATTATTGAGTGGGCGAAAAAAAAAATGTTTAAGGGCGATGAGTCCCTCCCCCCCCCCCTCACCCCTTGACAACGGACCTGAGCGAATGTTTGTTAAGTCAGTCTTTAAGTTTTCTTACCCTAAAGCAAAACAAAAGAATTACTGGGCAAGTTTAGGTAGTCATATTTCTTGGAAATAATTAGAATATTTAAGGAGGGTATATACTCTTATCAGCCTATGTAAAATAAATAACTTCCGTACTCTCTCACTTTGCCTTTGCTGTCGGGGCGCTATACAAATAACTTCACGGAAACGTGGTGAAAATGTCAGATGATCTGGTCGTCAAAAAGTAAGGAACTATTTATGGACAAATAAAAAAAAAGTTCTTCCCTGATGAAAACCAGTTTCACTGTGTTTTTGGAAACTCGGTGTACATAGATGTATTACATTGGGTTTACTGTATTTGTAAATGTAGGTTACTCTGGGTCCCGCCCTGAGATCATGAATTTATACCGGTATGTCCCGTTACAAAATAGCGTCGACTCCACACAACGTTTTACCTATACTTGATTATGGGATCAGATTGAAGATTTTCCCTCTTAGTAAAAAGACTGTATTTCATAGAAGATCTGATGAGACTGATGGTATTCTGAAAATTTTAATAATTTACCCCCAAACTATCGAAAGGAAAATCATTAATATGATGGGTGACATAAACTCATGAATGTACATAAAGATGAAAATCTCCAGCTCCAAATTGCATGTGACGGCGGTTGCTTCATTGCTTCAAAATTTCTTGGTTGGAGGCTTCTCCTTTGTCCCACATTAACCTTCAGGCAGCAAACAAAACCAATACGCAACTTTGTGTCATATTTGCAGGCGGGTCAGTCCCCTATTTCTCGTTTACCAGTCTTTTATGTAATCTGTAGAATAATGCTTTATGTGTTTTTTTCACTCATTTGTAGTTATTAAATGTTTGCCATTTTTAGTCTGTTCTTCTTACTTTTTTATTTGTTTATCTTTCCATTTTTGTTTTAAATATTCGTCTCACCTTTCTTCCCTGTAGTCTTCCCTTGCCTGCTCTTGTTCATCGTGTCTTTGCTTGTTTTAGTCTCTTTTTCTTATATTCTATTTTACTTTTCTTTTTACACTTCTCCTACTTTGCTGCTTTTCATTGCCTCTGTTAAGATTAGCGACAACTTTCCGAGTCAACCTCGAATAACCAAGGTTTAAAATAGATAAATCAAAAAATAAATAAATAAAAGTTTTTCAAACCCAATGAGTCCGACTTGGTTATGGACCTGCTTTAAACATTTTTTTTTTTTGCAATTCAGTTGGTGATAATAC
The DNA here is from genome assembly GCA_021234535.1 of Stichopus chloronotus. Taxonomy (NCBI): domain Eukaryota; kingdom Metazoa; phylum Echinodermata; class Holothuroidea; order Aspidochirotida; family Stichopodidae; genus Stichopus; species Stichopus chloronotus. The sequence continues at coordinate 7,186,766 of CM037847.1, forward strand.
CAATAAAAAGGCTATTGTCTCCACCCTCAGAAGGTGCACAATAGAAGCCACGCCTGTCATTCATTACTGCTTTTCTGAAATGGAGTGAAATGGAGTTACCACAGGGCGTGGTTCAAGCTGGTTGTGTAAATGGGCGTATACTAAGTAGTCGGCTTTCGACAAATATTTGAAAGATAGTAGCAACATGTAGGGATTTGAGATGTCAAGTAATGCAAAATAGTGACACGTAAGGACGGATTTCATGCCGTCAAGTTTTCCTCCCATCATGATAACCTCACAATTTTTTTCATCAATGATTACTTTTCGGAAGCCTTGCTATAAGGGCGGAGTCTTCTGCAGGGACCGATATTTTCTATAGGGACAGAGATTTTCACTGGGGGAGAGGGTGGGTCCCCATCCCTTGAAATACTTCGTTGGGAACATTCGGTGTATCTCTTACAGAGTGTCTTTGTTATAGCCATGACATAGTGAATTGCACAGATGACGTATGTGGTTCCTATAGAAATATAATTCGAACTACTTCTATGGTTGTTCCGGGTATCACACCTGATTGCGCAATAGTTTAGAATACCTTTCTTCGGTAACACTAGTGTTGCTCCTTCAGAGTAGCAGTGATGTGTTAGCACACGTCTGCCAACAGTTATGGTGTGAGAAGCCATAAATTTGGACCATATTTTGGTCAAATTTGGGGAAAATTTATGACCTAGTGTTCCTGTATAAGTGAAGAAGATGGACTTTTATGATTTACTGAAAGAGGCTGCCAAGAACAAGCAGAAATCTCAAAAAGAGGTAACATTAAACAATCCTATAATTGAATGTTTTCGTGTCAAGCCCTTGTTGTTGTGTTAGTTTTACAGTCTGACTAACGTTACGAGTTGAAGTAGTACTTACAGTTAGAGTATACTATGGTATACTGTCTATAGGCCTAGCCTAGGCCTTTGACGTAGCCTAATGTTGAACTTACGGTTCCGTAACACAGTTGCATGTGTAGCGTTGGTTTGTCATTCGATCATTCCGTTTCATGGTTAAGCATTGGATCTGAATTGCCTTGTTGAAAAAAAATCTTCAAGGTATTATGAAGCATGAAAATGTGGCAAATCACCTCAGGTAAGGTCTATGTGATATTAAGTTAGACACACCGTCTTACAATATGGTTTGGATAATAGTGTAGGCATACTATTAGTGTGTTTTCACGAAAAAAGTAGAAGCATAGTTCCTATTCAAATATAGCAAGATAAAATGCGGCATAAAATCATCAAGCAAACAAAACAAATATCATGTAAATCAGAGAGCAGACGAGCAGAGATATATTTTTTGTAACATTATTTTTCAACTGTTCAGACGACATTGTTCATTCTGCATTACATACGTTAGGTTAGGTAGTTAGCTTGCAATCTAGCTGCTACGATGCTTAACAGCTGTTAGCATTCACCATTCTTAATTAATGCTCAGCCAGTCACAGTCTATGTTACTAACACATCTTCATCTTAAAACGTATGCGTTATTTTTTCACAAATCGCTCACGGATCATCTGCAGAAACATCACATTTTCTGAGTGAGCTGGATGGTTTTCGATAAAAACTTCAATACTGTTGAATTCATGAAAGATTAAACAACCTTGTTCCATTTGAAGAACGTAATGTGGTCATTTCAACATTACAATATCTTAAAAAAGAAATATATGGCAGCCTTTGTGATGGTACAAGACAAAAGCTTAACTGGTGGTGTAGGTACTTACAGATGTGTAAAATGTAAAGCTTCTGAAACTAGGCTATAATTAATCACTATTTCCGGGATGATCTGGCTTGTTAAATTCTATAAGTTTTATATCGTTTGAAAGGTAATGAAACAAAAACTGTTAGTCTGTGTGAATGGAAACCCTTGATTTAAACAATGATTATGAAATATACCAGTCACTGTGTATTTACATTTAAAAGCTTTCAGAATCCCTCCAGAGTAAGAGCTATGTACCCACAAGTACTGCTAAAAAGAGTATGAATATTTAAATTGTTAGGATATATAGCTTTTCTACCACTTTTGTATGTTGACTGTTGAGAACCACTTAATTAACCATATTACAACAGTCACCCCACTGTAGCATAGGTCAGAATTTAGCTAGTTGAGTGCACCTGAAGGTTAGCATGCTCCATGGCATTTTACACAGTTTTAAGTGCAGGGGACAAGGTAGCCGACATTCATTGACAAAACCAACATCTTTAGACAGAGGACCCTGAAAATGGACAAATTCAGAAAAACTTCATGACTTGTTTGTATTTGAGAGTGGTTAGGCTATGACCTTTGTCAACAGTGGAACACAAACTCCTTCCCCCTTTTGATGAATAGATATAATTACTGTTCCTCTTTGTGTCAAGTTTTTGTGTTAGTAGGTTATCATTGATGACTTTCAGTTTAGTAGGGAAATAAGTCAGACTAATACAAAATGTGCATGCATCATACAAATTTTATTTAGGCCAAAAAAAAATGGCATGTTCAAAAACTGAAAAAAAAATGTACTTCATACTAAGAAGTAAAATCAGTCAAGACTAACTATTGTAAGACAACACGTAAGCAATGTAATTATGTTAATGTTTGGTACAGTAGTTCTGTACTGATCATGTAAAAAGTGTCTTTGTCAAGGAATGGCTGCCCAGTCTCATTGTAGACATGACTGTGAGACAAATGTTTTTCTTCAGATTTCACTGACAGTATGAACCCTTCCTTGTCTTCTCTTTTTGACAAAAGCTTCAGGAGAACAAACGCTACAACCTTAACTTTAAGCCTATGAAAAAGATTTCTAGACCAAAGGTCAACAAAGCAGCAATTGAAGCCCAGTTGAAGAAGAAGGAAGAGGAACAGAGAAAGAAAGGTGAGTTGAGAGTGAATAAATTCATTACAGCCTTTCAAATTTGTGTACAGCACAGCTTGAAAATTAGTAATTTTGGACCTGTAAGCAGATTCTATTCTTGTATATTGCTTTGTAACATACATTATATTAAAGAGAGAGCATTTAATCTCAGTTGGTATGAATCTTTCTACAAAGTGGGAGAAGTTTACAAGCTTGATAAGACAGAATGTCCCCATGTGAAGACTCAAATCTGTTCTTCTGTAGATCTCTGGTCATTGTGATACAAAATATCAACATCTCTGCTTGTTTCTGTCTTAGCGGAGCAAGAGGAGAAGGACCGCCAGAGGGTGCTAGCACTACGAGCGGAACAAGAGGCGGCTAAAACTTCCAAAACGACAAGAAATCCATCCTTAAATCTACCGAGTTCCACCAAAGGTGAGAAATCAACGGGGAAGAGGAAAATTGCGAAACAAGATGGACGCAGCGAAAATTTACCAGAGAAGAAAAGAACAAACCATTCATTTCCCACAGAAGAAAAGTATAAGGATTTCAGGTTGAACAACAATCAAGAAGAACCAAAATATAAATCTAAGCCAGGAGCTTCAAAGTCATTGCCAGAACCAAAGCCAAAGGTCGGGGCTCCAAGTTTTAAGGAACTAATGAACATTGCTGCTTCCAATACCAGGACTTCAGGCCCTATCTCCAATGGATTGGACAACCATTTCTCACAGTGCCAACCAAATGTGAAATTAAAAGGCAAAGCTGACTCTCAGGGTGAAAAAACCAAGTCTGATAGCAAAAAAATTTCCAGACAAGGACAAAGTTCAACAAAGAATGAAAAGTCTCCCCTTAGACAGCAAATCTCACATAGAGAATCAGCTCAATCAAGTAAAACTCACACAACTTCCAAAAGCAAAATGCCAGCTCCTTTTCCAAGTAAAAAGGCCATTCAGAAACCAGAGAATAATGTGAAACATAAATCTCTTGAAGCAAGTCAGAAAAAACTTCCTGGAAAAGCATTAAAACCTTCCGTCCATCGACAAGATGCTAAGGGAGCTCCTGAGGTTGCAGACTCCAAAGTCAGGGAGAAAGTGAAGGGAAGTGGCATAAGAAGAGAGGCGGCCCAACAGCCTGTGAAAAGGAAGGGAGGTTGGTTAGACCCGATAACAGAGCCGAAGAGAAAGGCAGAGGATTTGAACAACAAAAAGAATGCGAATTTGAAACAAGGTTCCAGACCCCATGAAAAGAAAAATCCATCAGTTCAAGGAACAGAACGTCCAAGGGAAAAGAAGGGGGGATGGCTGGATCCAATCCCCAAAACTCCTGCTGTGGATATGGTCATGCAGGCTGACACTAGAGGGAAAGTGCCTCCTAAGGATAGGGGTTCACCTTCTGAAATTAAGGGAAAGAATGACCGACGAAGAGAGATGGACCAACAGCCTGTCAAGAGGAAAGGTGGTTGGTTGGACCCGATAACAGAACCAAAACGAAAAGCAGAGGATGTGAACAACAAGAAGAAGATAGCTGTAGCTGCCAGTCCTGCGGTGTCAAAGGTCAAGAAAAATCCTGTCCCTCCTGTCAAGGAAAAGAAACGAGGATGGCTAGACCAGGAAGTTGTACCAAAACCCTCTGGTCCTGTCAAGGGGAAGAAAAGTGGATGGCTTGACCCGCCCAGAGAACAGAGCGGTGGTTGGTTGGGTCCAATGCGGGAACCCTCAGAGAGAAAACCAGGAGGGTGGCTAGGACCTGTAAGGGAACCATCAATGAGTGCCAGACGTAAGTATTTTTGTGTGTTTCTATGAACATAAATTTTACAGATACCCTCCACAAGATTGAGCTCAGTTATACTTCCCCTAGTATCATTCAGCTTCTAAGATTCATAAAGATACAGTAATTCTTGTTTTACAATTGCAGGAAGAACAAATTTGTGCTAATGTCTTGTTCCTTTTTACGAGCGAATAGCGAAGTATAGCAGTCGTGTTTCAGCCTCTTGACAGTCTTTCCTTTGTATGACTGAAAATTCTTTCAATTTAACCAAATGAAATTACTTAAAACGAAACTTTTAAATGTGAATAAGAATTATTGTATGCTTTTTAGAACAGTTTGTAGACTATTACATTGTAAACACTAACATTTTTGAGGAATTGCACAACAAAACGACTGTAAAACATGAATAACAGCCCTTTCCACCGTTTTGCAAATGGCTGTTCCGTATGAAAATCTCAACTCTTCACTGTCGGTATTCGGAAATGTTTGAAATAAATTGTAGCGGACTTTGGATTCTATTTTTTTCTGATAGAGGAATGTAGTATTAAAATTCACTTGTTAATATTTCAACCCAGGAGGTTAATACTGCTTGATAACAAACTGGTTTGTTTTACATCTCAATAAAAAGAACGACAACAGGTGGTAACGCATCGAGCTGTTCTGTCAAACTTTGCATATTTATCTTCATAATGTGCTCGGGTGTGTGCCGTACTACTATACTGCCATACGTGTTGCATACATGCGCGTGGACCACTACACTGTACGTGTGCACGTACCTGACTGTCAGTTCCACTAGGCAGGGTAGAAAAGATTGGCAAATGTGCGTTATCGTGACTGACCGTGTTGTCTTTTTCTTCAAAATTCTCATTGACACTAGGCCTAGAGATAATGGTGTAATAAGCGTACAGTTACTGTCTTTTCAAACCTTCGTATGTATCGTGCCATGATCGAGTAGAAGTTTACTGGAACTTAGCCCAATGTGCCATAAGTTGTAACTGCTAGGCTAGGCTTACTCGACTCGAGTCTAAGGTAGCGAACGAACTCGTCTTGCTCCTAGTCGTAGACTGAATTCTGTGCATAGCCTTGTACGCGTTTCAATCATAAGTTCGTTGGATATTGGTGCTCCTTTTACGTCCCTAGACTATTAGTGCTACGGTTATCATAAGCAGTAAACCGCAGTGCATTACTTGAGTGATGTCACAGTCTGTTTAGACCTGCAATTTGGTCCATATTCGCGAGTGTGAATGCCTCGCATTCTGGTTTGATTCCTTAGTCAGCAAAGGAACCTATGCAGTCAGGTTGTCGTGTGAGTTTGTGTGTGTGTGTGCATCTGTGACACTTGCTTAGGTATGCTCTAACTCAACAGGGGAACGTCGGACGAAAGTCAAACTTGGTATGTAGGTCCACCATATTGAGAAGGTGTGCCCTAATGTTTTTGGTAGAGGTCAAAGGTCATGTGGGAGAACTTGGGGGGGGAACTCTGAAAACCTTTTTAACACAATATTTCAAGTTGTAAAGTTTAGATAAAGTTTATACTTGGTATATGTATGCATTATGGAAGTGATGCCTCCAAGGTGTTCAAGATGTTTGGGTCCAAATGGGCCATTTTAGTAAATCTTGCAAAATGCCTCTTCTCCTGCACATTGTATGGCATTAAGTTGAACTTCTGTCATGTTCCGACTATGTTAGTGTTTCCTTCTGGTTGTTCAAATAAATGGTCCCATATGGATCATGTAATGAAACAAAATGTTTCTTTTCTGCATGTATTCTGTAGGAGGATTGTCAAATGAGCATTGTGGTAGTGAAACCTTTCCTAGCATTCAGCATTTGTGGGTCCAACTCAGGGTAGGCCATATGGCCCGTAAATAATTACATTGTCAAAAGCGATTAGTTGTCACAGTGTTGAAGGGTTCTTCAGGTTAGTATTTGAGTACCTTTGGCTGATGGGAAATCTCACAAACCAGAGACCAAATATCTCTTGAATTTAGTTTAGAATGCGATCATACTGTATGCCTAATTGTTTTAAAGTTGTGTGAGCCAGGTTAGTATAAACTACTTCTGTTCACTGTCAGGATTCTCATGTACTGACTAACTTGTATCCATTCCACTCCCGCCTCAGCAATTATTGGGATACACCCCACCCCCCCAATGATATTGTCACTTGACTTGAGTCCTAATGTACAGGCTGACTTGTTTCTATTCCTCCCCAGCCTCAGTGATTTGGGATCGGCCCCTCCCCCTAATATTATCACTTGACTTGAGTCCTCATGTACAGGCTGATTTGTTTCCCTTTCTCCCCAGCCTCAGTAGTAATTGGGATAGGGACCTCCCCCTAATATTATCACTTGACTTGAATCCTCATGCACAGGCTGACTTCTGCCCCCCCCCCCCCCCATTCTACTCCAGTATGCTTTGGAATAAAGTCACATACAGTATCACTTAAGTCCTCTTTAATGCACACCCTCTAACTTTTATTTTTTGTTGTTGTTTCTGTCGATAGTTAGTGATGGCATTTACTCTTTTTTCAGGTGGTCGTCTCCTGAGCAGTGAAGATGAGGAGGAGGACAGTGACATGGACGATTTTATCGATGATACTCCGCTGGAGCGATCCGGTGGAAGAGACGTATCGAGTTACATCAAGGAAATCTTCGGTTACGATAAATCAGCGTAAGCCCATTACTCGTCGACTCGAACACTTTGATATTTGTTCTCGTTACTAGCTTGTCCCACTGCAGACGGTAGCTGTCGTTGTTCATTTATTCATCGCCACATCCCTGCATGCCATGTGTTAAAACGGCATTCAAACAAAGGACAAACCGGTGTAATCGGATGCCTGATAACACTTACATGCATATAAGTTGACACAGTCCATATGTCTTTGTATGGCGGAGAGGTCGGAGGGCGCTATAATAAGTGCTCCCTTAACCACCCAAATTTTATTTCTCTTTAATTTTAGTTAGTAATATGTCCATAAATATTTCACTGTAACTTTGAATATTTTCGGATTGTATTTAGTATTTCACAATAATTATCTTTGATTTTTACGATATTACTGATGTTTTTTTATTTTTCCTTCAATGCAATAATGAAACTGAGTGGAGACTGGTCGTTATGCAATTTCGATTGTATAAGCCGTATGCCATGAAACTTGGATGTATTGGCTTATTGTGTATTTCCTTTCTATCTCATAGATACAAGTATGAAAGTGACTATGCCTTGAGAAGCATGGAGGCCAGTTACTCCCAAATTCTGAAGGAGGAAGCCCGCAGGTAAGAAATGCAGTAAAAGAGTTATTTCACAGTTCTTTTAGGAAGATAAAAGGAAGTATCAAACAGATTTTAATGTCAATTGTGAAGGAAAAATTAAATGTTCATCTTGATGTTGTTATATAATATGTTGATATTGATGTAATATTTAATATGTTGATATTGATGTGTTATATACTATGTTGATATTGATCTGTTATGTAATATGTTGATATTGATGTGTTATACAATGTATTGATATTGATGTGTTATGTAATATGTTGATATTGATGTGTTATACAATGTATTGATATTGATGTGTTATATAACATGTTGATATTGATATGTCATGTATGTTGATATTGATGTGTCATATAATATGTTGATGTTGATGTGTTATGTAGTATGTTGATATTGATGTGTTATATAATATGTTGTTGTTGATGTGTTATATCTTGATATGGATGTGTCATGTAATTTGTTGCTCTGGAGGTGTTATTTAATATGTTGATCTGTATGTTTTGTGTGATATTTTGATCTGAATGTATTATCTAATATGTTGATATGGATGTGTTGTATCAGTATGTTGATCTGGATGTATTTTGTATATGCTGATCTGTTTGTATTACAAAGTATGTTGATCTGGATGTGTTATGAGATGGAGGGATCAGGATGTGTTTATATGTAGGTTTATCTTTGTTTTTGTTTCAATTTGTCAGTGCCCGTATCGCACAACAAGAGGATGCTGAGGAATGGAGGAAGGAAAAAGAGAGAGAAAAGAAGAAACTGGCAGCCAAAGCTAAAAGGAAATGATCATAGTTATTCATCTTCTTCGACATGCAAAATACCAGATGCAGGAAAGGATCGGACATCTGTGTGGACACCCCATTCGGGCTTAAGCGAAGATGTCAGCTGATATAAAACTAGTTAAAAACTAAAAATTGTCAGATTTGGAAACTAGTACTTGTAACTAGGACAAGATTCCTCAATGTAAAAATACAGGAGGGTTGAGAAAGGTTTGTGTTTGAAATGAAGTGTTAAATTATGTTGAAGCAAGAGCCGCAGATTTGCGAACTCTCATGGTTTCATCCTAGGACTCATGGTTCCACATCCTGGTGAAAATAGCTCTAACGCAGTGTTGAGATGCGACCTTATTTAGACCAAGATAAGTGCCTCACTGTGGCTAGTTTACCGATGTATCATTTTCAGAAAGAGGACTAACATTCTCCTGGAGATACTATATGCAGAGTGTGACCAAAAACATCCATATCTTTTTAGTCTAGAAAACACTTTTCAAAGTCACAAATGAGCTGTTTTAAGATCTCCAGGTTTGATATGTAAGTCCCAGGTTTTCTTGCGAGAATCTCAAGGTTTGCCATTTTTGAGGTCGGTAAGTCTGGAAGCTTGTAAGCAGAAGATAAACTTGAGAATAATAGCAGAATAATGTACATAGATTCTTTGCAAAGTCAGTCTGGTGATTGCTTTAATCCCAATATGCATAAAGTGTTACCAAATCTTCTCTCACATTGCTATTTCGTTGCCATTGTTAGGATGGAATTTGTGCTCTGAAATGTCATGGTTTGTAATATTTTTACCATCTTACATTGAAAAATATTACCACCAAACTGTTTCAATTATCTACTGTAAGTTAGTGATGTGTTTGTGATCAGTGGTAAACTTGAGGATGAAAGGGTTGAGATTATTCAAAATGGATCACAATTGATCAACCTCAAATTTGTAAACCCTCCTACATTTTGAGCGTCATATTTCCACTTTCTATTGACACCCTCAGATCAAAGAGAAATTTATCCTGATGACATTCCAAAGAGAAGAAAGTTTTGCTGATTGATGTCACATATATGATTTGAACTAAAGCCGTTGAAATAAGTAGAATGGTCTGTGAATTGGAAATTCATGTTTCATTAGACTTGTTCAGACCTGCAAGAAAAGTATGTTTGAGTGGCATTAAATAACTTGAAGTTTGTAGATTTGCAAAAATTAGTTGACTAGCATATTTTTGTGGCAATATGGAATGACTCAAACAGTTGTGCAAAATTTGGGCCAGTAAGAAGACAGGACAGCTTATTATAATATTATCATGGTGATGTCTTTCACCTCTAGTACAGCTAATTATAATACTGCCATGGTGATGCCTCTTACATTCAGGACAGCTAATTATTATAACAATTCCATGGCTTTATCTCTCAACTTAAGCCACCAATCGTCACACGATGTCATACATGTTTATTCCTCCTCTAGAGGACACGCTCTAACCATTACGGTACGTCTGGATGTCAGGTCATGTTACATCATGCAGTAAACGTCTTCTAGAGACATGATTGTAATACATTACAAAAGTTCCGTGAGAACCAGGTGCCTTTAGAGTGTGGATAATTGCAACATTACCATGGTAATAGGTCTTACCCTTAGGATAGCTAACTACAATATAACCATAGAAATGTGGCTCACCTCTCAGATCTCTTCCCTTTTTTTTGTTTTCTGTTTTCTTTTTGTTTCTTTTACTTTGAATGTCTGCAAGGTCACTGATGTGCTTTCGTGCCCTCCAACCAACCCTTCCCCCCCCCCCCTTCAGTAAAAAAATAGTAGTTTTAATTTCACTTCATTTTCTCTTTCATATCTAATTATTTTTGGAAGAAGAAGGGTAAAAAGTTATTATCTGTTATGCAGATTAGTTAAGTTTTGATTGTATTTCTTTCCTTGAGTGTCGTGCAAGGTGCAATATTTTCTGTGAGTTACTTTATGAGTTGGTTTGTTTTTAATTTTGACCTGTTGACGATTGACTACAGAGAGTTTTAAATTGAAATATGGCAAATGTTGTGTGCAACAACAAAATGACTGGAATGAGCAGCTAAGATGGTCTTTTGATGTTCACTTTGTTTATCATAATTGAATCTTACACCTTTATTTTCAAAGAAGTAAGTTTTGTGGTTGATAAAATCCAATGTAATGAATCATTTTAATTAACCTTTGCAGAAATTTCCTAATATAATACAAAACACCCAGAGTGCTTCTATTCAATCTGATTGAATAATAGCATAGCTGGAAAAGACCAGGACTGATCGCAAACCATCCCATTTCATTTTACTGAAATAATAGTACAGTACTTAACATGGTTTTACTCCCTTTCATAATCCTCTGTCTTTGACATGTCAGCAAGGGGTGAGTCGTTAACAGAGTACGATGGTTGTGCCTATCAGTGACTTTAAAATGCTCAAATTTCACAGCTGGTAATAAAGATGGCCCATTTTGTATAGGAATTCATGCACCTCCAGGACCTGTTGTTACCCATAGACAAGGGTTGTAGCTGATGAATGTTTGTGCCAGGGTTCCAAGAAAGGGAACAAGCTACCTCTGGTGTGCTACAGAGGCTCACCCCAGGGTCCCTGGTTGAGTCCATGGAGCAGAGCCCCCAAAGTGCTCTATGTCTTGTTAGCCCTGCTATTGAAAGCTCTTGCAAAATCTTATGTCAACTCAAAAGGCTACTTCATTTTGTGAAGTCAGTGCCGTGCGGTAAGGCGTACCCTCATCGCGAACTTCATTGGGAATGCTGGGCGGGGGTTGCGGGTCCTGGGAGGGACCGCCTGCCACCACCCACCGTAACTAAAACCCCACTCATAGGTATATTTAGCATGGGGTCAAATCTTTTACCTGTCATGAACAATGCAAATCTGAAGTTAGAAAAGAGATATAAGCGGTAAATAAAAAGAGACTGTTGGTACTTACATTGTCATTTGCTTGCCTGGGTTCTGTTTCTATGTGGTGTGATATTTAACCGATTATTACTATTATTTTGCCTTTCAATTTTAATGTCAGAAAAAAAAACTGATTCTGATGTAAGGAAATGTACGAAGTGAAAGTCTGTGGATGTGACCAACTTATTTGTAAATTATAAAAATAATTTAAAGGAGAATGAAAGTCAGAATCTTTGACAATGAAAGGTCACTGTCAAATGAAAGACTGACATGTGGTGATCGACATCACCAAATGTCATGTGGGATATGTTGTTTACTTTCCAAGATAATGCAAATTCAAAGTTCGTACAAAATCAATCAGGATGCTGCCATTCTGAGATTGTGATGTTATAACCTGACTGACTTGTTATTCAAAAAATTTTATTTTTCTTTTTAAGTTATTTGCAAATGATTTTAACAGTTAGCCACCTATTCAAATCAAAGTATTAATAATTTGATCATTGTGTGATACACCTCAGTAATTCAATACAAAGTTGTGTACAGGTGTACATGCATTCATGAATGTAATGAGACAAATGAAATGTAATGCAAACAAAGAAATACATTATATTTCTGCTACCAGGGGTTATGGCACATCATAGTTCAACTTGGCAGCACCCTTCTCTGAATTTCAAAAGTGCATAACTTGGGACTGGAAAATTATTTCGTTAATGAAACTTTGAGAATTGTTTGTTATGCACTTCTGTTTTGTATTCCCAGGGTTTCATTCTCCTTTAAACACTGTGTAAAATGTTAGGAATTTATTAGAACATCTGATTGCCATTTCTGGCAAGTATTGATGGTCAGCCAGAATTTGTAATTTTTTTCTTGATTGGTCTGCATATGATTTGAAATTAAGAGGTTTTTTTTTGTTTAGTGCTGCCAATTTATCTCTACTGACAGTTTAGAGGGATCTTATATTAGTTGACAGACAAAACGAAATTTCTGCCAGATATGGCAGCGTTATAGTAAACAATCAGCAATGTCAGCAGCTGCTGACAGAGCCCCCCCCCCCCCCAACATTGGACTGTTTGATGTGTAGAGCTGCCTCCACAGTCTTGCCTAGGAACGTTGAACGTGGAATAGACGGCTTTGAATGGGGGGATGATTTGTAAAACGTGCTTAAAATACACAATTTTGGACATGGAAACAGAAAATTTCTTGTAGCTGAGACACCAATTCCTGCATCACTGTGCTCCCAAAACCCTACCACCTCACCTGCCACACCTTTTTGGAAAGGTTTAGGGTCCCTGCATCAAGTTCCTAACAGGGTAATCTCCCTTAAATCCCCACCGACATATGGCCCTAATGATTGCGTGGCCCCGGAGCAGAAGTTCCTTAATGTGAACCGCAATCGTAAACTTACCTCAAGGTTTGAGAAATTCACCATATCCTAGCTCTCTGTTGGTGGATGTTTACAACATCCACCAACATCATTTTCAAGTTTATTTTCTTTTCTTCTATTTTTTTTTTCTTTATTTCCGGGTTTGTAATGTCAGTATTTCTGAGTGCTGCAGCAGTGTCTCTTACCTCCACCACCCTCAATGCTGTGTTAACCACACCAAAAACAGTTCACGGACACATAATAAATGGATTCTCAACCAACTCTTGGCTTGTATTCCCTTAAGCGTACAATATCCGTCAGAAATGAACTCCGGAGTGGATTGAGCCTTCAGTTAATTTTCACCAAATACATGAGCAATGCCGGTGCCGCAGGCTGGCATTGGGGAGGATTTTGTTGGGGTGCTAACCTCCACATTGTTGAGATACAGTGCCTCTTTGGACAGAAAGTATCCTTTCAGTATTGACTTTTTCTAAACAATGTTCTGAGTGCCCTTTTAGGCATTAAACCCCCCCCCCCCTTTACATCCACTGTCAGGCACAGAAAAAAAAAGCTGTGCACTGTTTCTTTGCCCCATACGAATTGTCGGATGAGCCCCCGGAAAGGGGAACAAGAATGCATCGGTCCTGGGGCCAGCAGTATAACGTGCACTCCCTCGTTGGTCTTTGGCTGACGGTGTCCCCCCCCCCCCTCCGCAAAATCGTTCATCAGTGCCCGATGCTTACGAAACAGAGGAGACAGGTCCTGTTTTCTTTCGATGTGTGATAGTGTTAAATTTACCTTTGGGAAAGTACATTTTAGGTTCATCATGATGGGCTATCCTATGTGTTATGCATAATTGTAAACAATATGTTAACAAGACGATATTGGACCAATGGCATGCAAAGGTTATGAAACCTTATAAACATAACATCCCAAGAACTTGAAAAGTATCTGTCATGGAAAGATATCACAGTTTGTACAGTGAGTGGTAAGCCTTTCAGGTTGTTCCAACTTCACTTCCAGGCAGAATTGCGAGAAACAAGCTTGTGAACAGTGACAATTTCTCACTGAAAACTGGACAGATTTTGTGTATGTACTTTGCAGTGGCACATTTTTTTCCGTTCAAGAAGCATGCTGTTATGAGTGAAGTTCAAAGACCATCTGAAGTTAATGAGTAGAAAATGTGGAATGACATCTTACGAAGGCTTGGCAAATACCACATTTGGTACACATGGTAATAACTTGTTAGGTATTAGAAAGAGGCATCTATGAGGTCGTTAATTGGGTTCAGCCGGCGGAAACGTCTCAAAAAGTGAAACATGGACAGATATCGCAGAATCGTAATATCCGCAAAGGGTAAACAGTAAAACACATTGCATGATCTAAAGTGCAATGTCGGAACAGTTGTGAAAACTTTATAAACATTTTACAAGGAGAGATCTGGGGAGATAATCCTATGTGGTATGTGCAGTAGTACAAGGAATCTATAGCTTTTGGTTGAGATCAAAGCACTTATGGTTCTACAGGTCAAACTCTATTCTGATGTATGATATAAAGCGAACAAATCTACTAAGTTGTTCCTTTTACAGACTTGTCCAGAATTTCAGTACTTCGGTGCCGCTTCTGGGGGTTAATCTAGCTTAAGTGCCGTCTTGGACAACTTAGGTGCCGTCTTGGACCAACGGAGTGCAGCATGCAGTTTACCTACGAGCATGTAGTGGCAAATATGTCCTTGATTTGGTGACGCATGCCCACATTAATGGTCAAGATATTGCCAATGTTTCCACAAGTCTCATTCTGGTGCTATTGAAACACGGGGTAAACATTGTACCAGTATATTACTTAGAATTAAACAAGTAACTTGCCCGAAATAGGGAAAGTGGGAATTTGCACTCAACGTTGCTTCTATGTACAAAAAATGTTGGGTGCCACAGTGTGCACTCAGAAACGGTGCCGCAAGCGGCACTTACTCTGTCCTTTCAGGTGCTGCCAAAATAATTTTAGGTGCCACATGCGGCTCTAGGTGCCGCGTTTGGACATGTCTGTTTTACGTCAGTACTAGGTACCACTGATCATGATCATAGCATTTACATCAATGTGTTAGTTACACCATCAGGATTGAGAACTCATTACCTTATATAACCACCATCAGTCCCTAAAGCATTTGAACATTACTGGTCTCCATTTCTTTGTATTACTTGTGCCAAAAAGAAAGGACACAAAACACAAAATAAACAACAAAAGACAAAAAAATATTATAATTTTACATTTTTATATCTGTCACGGCTGACTTTGGAGTACTCATAAATAATTTAGGTTAGATATTCAGCACTCGGCCAGTTTACAATTGAGAGGTGTCACCGACCTCAGAGTGCCAACCTACCAGACAAAGTCATGTCAGATTTTCCCCATTAAGGTTATATGTGTGCCATTGTCTCAACTGATAAGTCATTTGTTGGAACAAAGAGAGACAATAAAACAACCTTTCATTAATGGCAATATAGACCAATATGCATCTAATCATATATATGAGCTGTATCAAATCAGGCTAAAAATACCAGTGCTCCGTGGGCAATGCGGTCAGCTTTTTCTGCTCAGAAGGAAATGTATCAACCACTGTATGTTTAACAAATTCACCTTCAATAACAATGACTATTTTGCAACGACTTCTTTTTCTAGCTTCTGACTTAGCCTGGTGGTCTAGGATTCAATGAGATGGCACCTCCAGCACCAAAGCATTGCAACCTCTGAAAACACCTATTTTTTGTCTCTGCCACCATATCACAGAGAGCAGACATTATCGGGAACCGCCAGAGAGGAACTGTAACCATTCCAGTACCATTGCCAGGAAGGTTCGGGGTAATCGGAGAGGTCCGGGGTGACAGTCAGAGCAACATGTGCAAGCTTTGAATGACATCACCATTACTCAGTATATGAAAATCTGACTTTGAAATAAGCCAGATACCGCATGACTCACCGACTCGCTCTCAAAACTACTGAGACTATTTGTGAGGGCGCCATTGTGAAACAAATTCAGAGGGTTTCATGACATTAGCCTGTCTAGTCTCAGACACACCAAACTTATGTGAGGTGAACTGTTGATACCTGTGAAGTGATGACACAGTATTACTCAGAAGAATGGTTGATGCATTTAAGAATCAGTTCACTCAATTGATAAAGTTCATTAAGTTAAAACTCAGCAGCCAGAGGTCGGGTCTGCGGACATTTCATAACAGCAAGAACACAATTTAACACGTGATACCAAGCATCAACCGGAATGCGCAAATGCCTCATGGTTTCGATGACACCACCAAGCATCCATAAAATTTCTTTGAAATTGTCACTCCCATGACAATGTAATCCAGTGTGCTCCAAATGATAAACTTAGATGTATCGAGAACGATCAATATCAGCTGAGTAAATAATATGCCAAGTAATATTTGGTTGCTCATCTCAGGAACCCATATAAATTACACCATAGAGATTACAACATTATCACAATTATTTAACCCACATGTTTTCAAATTTGCCTAATTAAGCCATGCAAAAATGAAGCTAATAAATTTGAGCCTTCTTCACTCTCCACTCATGGTCAGTGGCAAGTGATCAGGGTTCCTGTACCTGAGGGAAAACTTCATGACTTTACCATGACTATTTTCTGACCTTTCCACGCCCGAATTGCTCGAGAATTCGATCATGAATAATTACACAATGATCGTGGCAGGAAGTAAACATTTTAAACTTATACAAAACTTAACTTGAAACTTAAAACTTAAAATGTCATGGCTTTTCAGATACTACTGTCAATTTTACAAAGATTTCTTGGCTTTTCCACACCTGAGAAGTGGGAAAAAAAAAAATTCAGGACTTTTCAGGCCTGCAGGAACCCTGGATGATACAGTCTCTCTCAACATGATCTCACAAAATCCTGCTATATTCCGACTTTTTGTATTTGTTGAACGTATACCAAGCTCAACAAACCAAACCCTTTTCTGAGACCATCTGGTGGACGGTTAGCAAATGCACCTGACGTTCCTGACTTGATCCCGATGATCAATAAAAGCAGATGTATCAGAGTGTATCGACTGGTGATCAGAGAGCAGACGTCACGACATTAAACGGCGATCGGTGAGTAGATCAAATGGTGATAGGCATACAGATCGACCGGTGATCGGTAATCACATCCCAGTATCAACGGGTGATCGATAAAAATACACACTGCATCAGACTGTGATCAGTAAGCAGATGTTACAGTATCACCGGAAGGTGATAAGAAAACAGGTATGACATCAACTGGTGAGCAATGAAAGGTAACACTGAGGCCCTTCCTATCATTCCATATTGTTGACTAATTTTTATCTGCAGTGTGATCGCCTTTTAACACACATCGACTGGAAGTTCAACTAAGCTTGATAGAACTTGAAGTGCAAAACAGCACTAGAAAGTCTGTCTTTTTACTTGCAAAAACTAATGTGAAATCTGGTCTTCTCCAATGGACTGAAAATCCTCGTGTTTGCCTGTAGTGGTGAAGATAAAATAACACAACAGAAACTACAAAAGGGCAATTCTGACACTTGCATAATGTGTTAGTGGTGATGACGAATGCAGTTACGGCGATATCATGGTGCATCTGCTTGCAATTTGTTCAAATATGGCCCCAGGTACCCACAGTCCATAGTGGGTCAGAAACCCCAAAATGTAACTTCTGTAAGGCTACCAGTTTGTTGTGAAGTTGTAATATAATAGTTTGTTGTGCACATTAGTATGATGCTGTGTATATTACATATCAGCAATGACAGTGAAGTCTTCTTGCAGGCATACGTTCTGAATTTTGCCACACGTACGACATACGATGGCGAAACTGTAAATCGGGGTGGCAATTTCAGAACCGGGTCTTGCCATCGTCCGTCTGGCACCCGGCCAGGGCACACACTATTTCGATATGACGACCAGTGGAATGACCCAGATCATAATTACGCAAAAAATGCATGCCGCAAATCAAGTCAATATAAGATACACGTGACAACAGGTAACTCTTGGTGATTCAACTAAGCCAGCAATTATGAAAAACAAACCCATTCACTATTTAAAAACAAAAACATGAGCACCAGAGGGGCAAGTTTGGTCATGCTGGGTCTTATGATCGATTTCAGCTCAAGCTAGGCCCCATGGGGTCCAGTTTTTCTCACCCAGACAAGCATGTGAGTTTCCTTGTTCTTCCCTGTGGCTTCTCTTCAACACAGTGCAAGAATTCTGTACCTGATAGGTTACCTCAAAAAACAAAAACATTAATTCATGACAACATGGACATAATATATCATTTGTAACAAACTACACAAAATCTAAGTCGCAATCTTCAAGGTCATATTCCTGGTTGCACCATCCCAGAGAGGCAGATACAGATGTTAACATCTGACGTTTTCAAACTTCATCCAACGCTGATGTTTTTGCTTATAAGTAGCAATAGACACACACAGCCACTGAAAAGTCACATACAATGGTGTGAAACAATCTCTCTTGAAATTCTAAAGACCCAGCGTCCTCTCTGTGTCACCACCGTCCATCAACCGAGGATGAGCGCACCAACCGAGGATGTGCGTCATCAGTACCACACACACAACGAAGGACATTTCTTTACAAGTTGTAGCAGTCTGGGTCGAGGCCTCGTAAAAAGTTACTCTCAAACGGGAAGGGAACCGACAAGCAGGGGATACTTGCCGCCGTTGGATTATTATACTTTCACACAGCGTTCAAAGTAAGTGTTGCCAACGTATCCGCCTCGCATCGATTTGTACACGTTCTGTTCAAAGAGTCTTTTGTTTGATTGTAGGACTTCTGCAGCTTCCTTGTTCAGGGGATCCTCCGGGTTAGGTTCCTGAAAAAAAAAAATCAACAATAACACCAAATAACAACAAGAAATGTGACCAAATGTAGTTCTTTGCTAAAAGAACCCTTTAAAGGCAGTATTGAGAGGAAAGCTTTTCAGGAAGAACTGGTCTATGCTGAAAGAGAGGGAGAGACATTGTCAAGGTTACAAGGTAATAATAGCTGTTCAAGGGATCCTCCTGGTTATGTCCCTACAAAGTAACATGGTATATTTCTTTAGATGGCAGTATGAGAGGTGGGCACTAGGAAAAACCTGGCCTAGAGATACTCAAAGAAAGAGGGACATTGTCAAAGATTTCCAAGACTTAGTAACTAGGCTATTTGGTGTACAGCAGTTGTGTGGAGACATGGAAGCAAGTACCAAAGACAGGCTGCCAGTTAAAGTAAAACAGATCATTTACGGTCATGCTCAACCAGTTGCTATGGCAATTGTGTCCCTGAATGATCTACAATGGTCAACATATGTATGTACTTATAAGCTTTGTTTATTTGAGGCAATTTCTCATTTTTTGTTTTTCACATTTTTTTTTACCAATAACCATTCATGTGCGGTTTACTTCAAACGAGGTATGAAATATGTCAACAGTCAGGGAGATAAAAGGGAAAACAGTGCACTGAGGATCTCCAATTCCAGCAAACTCAAAACTGAGAGTACAAACAATGAAAGTATTGTAGAGGACTCTTGAATCACTAGTGGGGGACCTCTTTCCATAATAGAGTAGTAGTACCAGCCTAAAGAAGTGAGCTCTGATGTAGCATTCACCTAGAGCTAAATAGAGTTAGCATAGCATTTTTTCTTTCTTTTTTTTTGTTGAATTTTGCTATGTAAATGGGTCTTTTTGTAATATTTTCTTGAGCCACAAAATATCCATTTGACACACATGACATAATAAAACCCACAAATTTGTGAGCTGTAGTGTTTTCAACAGAATGACCATCAGCAGTAATTGTATTAAACCAAGAAGGAAAAAAAATACTAACCAAGAATAAAAACTGTAGCCCGTAAATAATTGAATTTATCGTCAGTACTGGTTTCCAGTCCTCCCTGTGAAATGAAAACAGCCATTATGATGATCATTCCAAGCAACGTGAGCAGTATCGAAGGACTACCGAGTACAGCATTGTCTCATAATCACATCAACACACATATGATATGTGGCTGTAAGAAAGCATGACGTGTGTAGCATTTCTTCACATTTTATCATTTTTTTAAATCATTCTCTTTTAATTCTACAATTTGATCTCTTCCATGGTTTTTCCCAACCCCAAAACTCATCTGTGTGCAATGAAATTGATAGTGATATCCACCCTCTGCAGGTTCTCAAAATTGTGGCACTCTGTTACAGAGAAATCGTAACAAAAGTACGAGATGCACTGCAGGTCACCGATCAATCACGGCCCAAGCCAATCATAACGGAGGTTTTAGTCATGAAAATTACACAACGGATGGGAGGGAAGGAATGGAATTGCAAACACAACAATGCCTGTAATTAAATCGCTGCCAGGACACAACCATAAAACAAGAAAAGTCACTGAGTCACGGTAAGGCATTGAGTCAACCAAATGTGTGCAAATGAATTGTTATACAGTATTGCTTGTCAGAAGATTTTCTTTTAGGTTAAAGGGAAAATCAGTCTAATCACAAAATAAAATTAGTGTCAACAATTAGTCATACCAAACATTTTACAAACATGAACTTATTCAATGAATACGAAAATGTCATTTGGCATGAATGTCAGATGGTTGCACCTCTCTCTTTTTCCACTCTGAATTATTTGAGACATTTCCAGTCATATCCAAGAAAAGAAATGATAATAAAAGAATGATGTGGTATTGATATATGCACAAGCCATTTGCAAACAATTTACTCCTTCTCTTACTTACCTCAAAATATTTAAACAAACATTCCCTTCTAAATCAATGTTGGGATGGTAGACTTGTGTTTCACATTTAACCTTGGGGGCATCATGCGGATAGCCAGGCCCTACCTTGAAGCTAAAACTAAAACGGCCATTTTTGTAGTAGCCCTGGTGATGGAAAAGAGAAATATTTTACTGATGAGCATGGCAGATTCTGATCTGCAGAAGAACAGGAATAAAACAACCCACGCTACAGTGAACTGCAAAGATAAAAAGAGGGAGACAGACGACTAACACAAGATTGAGGAGGTGCAGAAATGTTGATTCTGAATCTGATCATGACTTAGGGCAGGTTCTTCTGCAAAAACCAACAGAAAGTCTAAATAAAGACTTTGTGATTCCTTGCCCATATTCATGAAGGATAACCACATACAGTACAAATATAGAACTAAACACAGTGAAGTCTATGTTCACAACTTGATTTCTAACTATTGTGTCTGCTGATGTTAAGTGACCTTTGACCTCCACAGAAAATGACACAATTTCTTGAAAAATGTAGATCCCACTCTTTCTTTACAAACTGAATCCCAAAAGAATTCTCAGGGATATCATGTAAACAAGTTTTTCACAGTTTGAACTCTCATGACCCCAAATGACCTTTGAACTCCACCAATAACAACAGGGATCACCTACCCAGTATGACTAAGTATGAGATCAGTCGAAGTTACCCTTCTTGAGATATTGTGTAAACAAGGTTTTCAGTTTGACCTATGGTGACCTCAAATGTCCTTTGACCTCCACCACAAATTAATAGGGAACATCTAAACGGTATGAGCAATGAACACACCATGTATGAGATCAGCAACAGTTACCCATCTTGAGATATCGTGGAAACAAGGTTTCCAGTTTGACCTTCGGTGACCTCAAATGACCTTTGACTTCCACCTACAACAATAGGGATCATCTACCCAGCAAGGTTCCCAATCCTGAGATATCATATAAATGAGGTTTTCACAGTTTGACCTATGGTGAGGTCAAATGACCTTTCACCACCACCAAAAACAATAGGGATATTTAATCAGTAAGACCAACCCATGCACCAAGTATGAGAACAGTCAAGGTTATCCTTCTTGAGATATGGAGTAAACAAGGTTTTCATAGTTTGACCTCTGGTGACCTCATATGACCTTTGATCTCCACCCAAAAACAATTGGGATCATCTCCTAAGTATGAACAACCAACATACCATTATGAGATTTGCCAAGGTTACCCATTGTGAGATATGGTATAAACAAGGTTTTCACATTTTGACATCTGGTGACCTCAAATCACCTTTGACCTCCAACAAAAACAACAGGGATCATCTATGCAGTATGACCAACCCACACACCATGTATGAGATCAGTCAAGGTTACGCTTCTTGAGATATCGCATAAACAAGCAGTGTCACACACACGCATTTACACACAAACATACATGACATCACCATAGCATAGATTCCTTGACTGCCTTTGGCAAGGAATCAGTAATTAACAACCTGTGGTGGTATTTGATTATTGCAAACAGTTACAAGATCATAATTGTGAGCAAAGCATGTCATTGTTCAAATTACGTCTGTCAACTGTAAGGTTACTAATCACAAATTTCACGACCTTGTTCAAACAAATACCATCAACATCGAAAGCATACGTCAGACATTACACGTTGAGCTAGGCTTGACTTAATTCCTACCAACTATTTAGCAACATATTGCTGACAGAAAGCATCATGGTTGATAAACAGACAAGGTTGATAAACAGACAAGGTTGATAAACCAAAAAGGGAAAAAAAATACCCGCACTGTGATCACATCTACAAAATAAACCAATCCGAAGTTAGTCTCACTCAGCAAGCAACCTTAAAACAAACAATTACAGTTTAGAAATACTTCTACCGCTATGAAAAAAGTCAATAATGCAAAGCAGAAGGTTTGTCTTATGCATTTCCTGGCATTTCAATGATTTTGGACATTGTCTTGCCGTGAAATGAACATAAGGATCTAATTCAGCATGCAGTAGTCGTCCTATCCTCTTATGAAGGACACTTGGGACTACCAGTGACAGTCGAGAAACAAAAAATTTCTTAGGTATTCCAGATTCACACAACAGACACAAAGTTACTTCACGCTACTGAAATTCCTCACTGCTACCTTCACACAAGGGATGATCTGTGATGATTTCTGTCATCTTGTGCAAATGACCAGAAAAAAAAATCATAATTGGCAAAGTTAAACTCAGTTGAAAATAGATTCTTTCATAGAGTACAGTAAGTCTACACTCACTTACAAACAACCCTCATCAGCAGGTTGGAGTCTTACATAAGTGTTTGCATCACGTATCTAAAGAACCAAATGAACATGTCCAAACGTGGTTCTGAGAGAGTTTCATCAATGTACACTGTACATACGACAAATTTCATCTAAAGAGTAGTTTCATTGTCCTGCCAGTATGTAAGATTCATGGTGCTAGTTAAACTGACAAAGCAAAACTTAATGGACTCCAAGCCTAGGACAGGTTGCATTTTCAGGTACTTGAAAGGCTATATGGAAGTTGGGTACCCAGGTCCCAATTCTGGACCCGGTGCAGACACAACTACTTACCTCATCTGGTTGAATAATCAGTTTGAAGTTCAGTAGATCATCTTCATCAGGGAATTCTGTCTTGCATGTCTTTGGAAGGTTTAATTCGTTTATATCTGTGGGAAAGAGAGAAATATCTCAAAATGAGATAAAAAGTCGAAATACAGGACAACTCCAGTCCACACCATTGAAAATACTGTCCATCTAATGTACTGCACACTGCTGTAGACTAGTAGTTTGTCTTTTTGGGTATTACATGTACAATACCCATATATGTTAATACCAGTGTCAGCAGTAACAAAAGGGTTTAAGAAAAAACTTGGTAGTGATGGTCCAATTCTTCGCTCCTTGCTTACCTATTTCAACACAACAAGTGTACTCCCATCTAACATGCCAAAGGGATTTAGAAACCTTTAGACTGGATGGTGCAAGAGGTGGTTTGAAAATGTTTCCAGTAGTAAGTACTCTTTGCATGGTAGACTGGCATGCATATGTTGGGCTGAGACAGGTGAGTCATTCATTTAGGGAAACTGCACATAAACTCAGCCTCAATTTTACTGTTCTCTGAACAATAGTGCTTTCTGGTTTTGTACTCCTGGAATTATTTCACCCTGCTGAAGGTACCAGTCAGTTATGTAGAAACCACCTGAGCTGCTTGTGGTTAGCTCTTTTTTTAAGTTCCAGTTTGTGTACAATGACTGTGTGGAATACACCAATATATGATGGAATGCAGCAAAGATCTGCTAACTCCACTGCCACAATTTTCTGTGTATGGATGTACTTTGGTGAAGGCCTTCAGTGTAAGGACAGCTGGACTTTGAATTAGAGAAAGTTAAGCCTACCATTGATATACACTCATGATGCTGTTGATATCATCAACATCTTTCCAGAGGAAGGGTGACCAAGCAGGAATGACATATTCAATAACTGGACAAATTATACAACAACAAAAAAACAGTATGTTCAGAAACCAAAAAGTTCAGATGATATTGATACCCAAAAGGCCACTTCTGAGACTAGCCTTAGCAACAATACCACATTACTAGCTGGGCCTAACTTATATGTTCTCTGAAGATGAGCTCATCATTATCAACAAACAGGCCAAGATCTCTGTGACAAGAAACCATTCTCAAGAACATGCCCAGCACCAGAAGCACCCACAAAGGCTAGTACATAGTAGTACCTTATGAGTAAACATTCTTAGGCTAGCCCTAATTTGGGGCATATTCAGCCAACCTGGGAATGTAACCCTAGTTGGGGTTGCCAAATGACAGACCAGTCGAAACAATATAATAAGAGTTGGCACATACAGCAGGGATAATTAAGGGAGCATATTGGTTGCGTTGCACATAAACACAGCTTACGATATAGGCCTCATAGTCATAACACAAAATGGTCATTGGCCTAATGTTACAGCCTAACGTGTTCTTTCGTTCAACAACTTCACCTTTCGTTATTCGGAGTTGCGCAGCTGAAGCCCTTTTCTGTGGTCCTGTGGATTTACCTCCTGCCTCACCATCTTTCTTCTGTTGCCTCAGTTGATATAGGTTAAGCATCTTTCTTTGTTTGGTAACATAAAAACCTGATGGAAGTAGTTCTTTCGCTAGTCTATGCGAAAATGAGGATAATCATTACAGGTTATTTAATGTCACCGGCTACCAGCACCAGATCTTGCTGTCAAGAGCCGACTGATCAACCATTGAAAACAGAGCTAGAGTACGTACATACGAAAATAATTACGTACGTATCTACACACTGCTGGGTATGTTTCACACATTGTACAGTGCAGTGCATGGGAGCAAGAAGTTCGTATCAGCTATGTATGTATACACACTGACGTACCGGTGCCGTGTGCCCCCGATTACGAACATAGATCAGCATATTGCCAAGTAAAAAGCAGTTATAAAAGTATTTTACAAAAATTATGCCACGACACTTTTAATCCTTATACTCACCTACAGTATTACTAAATTAATGACAAATATATTTTTAATATTGACTTTCGCGTCTTAAATCATGGTCTAAAGTGAATGTATATTTGATAAATATTAGCTTAGGTTGACAACTCAGTTTCTTCCTGTGAAACATTCCAAGAATGCCCCCGGGTTTGATTGTCAAAAGTTCTCGGGAACCATGCATGGGCCCAGTGATTCATGTTCCAATTTTTTCCCCATGTGTGACCCCATCCTAAGAAATCATTGGCGGGATGTTATGTATTTTTCAGGGGTTCTCTGTGGATGGAGTCAGGACGACGCCAGGGTATTTTGATAGGGGGAATGTGTGAGTAAATG
Source organism: Stichopus chloronotus (assembly GCA_021234535.1). NCBI lineage: Eukaryota > Metazoa > Echinodermata > Holothuroidea > Aspidochirotida > Stichopodidae > Stichopus > Stichopus chloronotus. Next base: position 7,212,352 of record CM037847.1, read on the forward strand.
ATCACCGGCTGTGGAGTGGTATAAGGGGAAGGTTCCCCCTCCTCTTTAAGAAATTTTAATTTAAAAGGTAATCTTTGACGCAATCTGTTGCAATGTTTTTCATCTTTTTGAAGCCATATTCTTTCCACAGAAATGAAAGAAATCCTATGTTTTTTTTGCACTCAGTAGTCGAGGAGTATGTGACAGGGGAGAGCCAGGTATGCGGAACTAAACTGTTGCAAATGATAGCCACCCTGCGGAGAAAAATATTGTCGCTGGGGACTGCATATGAGATGTTACAGTGGACCTCGGGATGGGCCTAACGGGACAGTTTCCTTTCCCTTTGATAAATTTTTAACTAAAAGATAACCAGCTAATGCGTACTCTGGTGCAATATATTGCACCTTTTGAAGTGTAGAATTATTACATGACAAAGTTGTTCTCGTTGTTTAGGCTGATAATTTCTAACGGTTCAGGGCTAAATGTCGCCGAAAAATTCAATCTTGTGCATGCAATGTATTGCTTCTTCTAAACGGTCAATTTTCTTTTTATACTTACTATTTTATAAGTTGCTATATGATATTCACTATTTGATATTCTATATGAGACTAGGCCTATTGGTCAGAAATTAATGAATAGTCCAAGGTTTCACTGGGGTCTGCAGCACAGGTAGGGTTTGATTAAGTCTTCACTGAAAATAAAGTAATTTGATGTTTTTAAATGTACACTTTCTGATCATGTTTAAATGAAGAATACTTTCCAGTATACACGCCGTCAGCACCTGTTGACTGTTAACCGTGGTGGGGGGGGGGGGGGAGGGGTGCACATGTATCCCTCTATCACCCGGAATCTATTCACCTCTGCATATAAACTGTAAGTACAATATGAAGCTATTTGAATACTGTTATTGTGTGTGTTCTCCTTGCTAGTTTAAGGACGCTTGGGTTGAAAAATTTCTATATACGCAAGAGCTTTTTTTCCAAATTACTAGCAATATTTATCAGATTTACTGTGGATCTACCCAACGTCCCTCCTCTTTTCTCTCTCTCTCTCTCTTTTTCTTTTCGCTTCCTCCTCTCTTCACTTTCGTTTTCTCCTTTTTTACCTTTTTTTGTGCTTCTTTCCCATCTTTATAGCAAACTACATATAAAAGGGAACATGGCCGGGTGCCATCCCCGGTGCATGCCACCCTTGTGGAGCCGCCTCTGGATGAATTTTTACGACCATGGCAAAGCCTAGAAAGGAGTTCCAACCCCTTGGCCAAGGAAATGGAACTAAAATGAAGTCTCCTTCAACTTCTTTTTTTAAATCGTGTTTGCTGGACTTTGTGAAACTGTTTTCATCCTCTTATGTTTTAAAATTTTTACATCACTGTACATCGCTATATTGTTAAGCAATCCATGGCCTTGCAGCTGCTTATATCTCTGAAATACAGTCAATTTTATGAGCCCCCCCCCCCCATCTCTTGTGCTCTGCATCCCATGACTTATTGATCCATGGAGCTCCATGATTGATCAAACGCCAATATGGGGGGTAGGCAAATCCGCCAAGAACGGTATATTGTTTGGTGGTATATCAGGCCCTTCCCTCTGAAATTTCACTATTCAAATTTGAGAGATCGATGTTCTCCGGTACTTTTTGTTTTCACTCGTGTTTCATTCTCTCAAGTTCACTGGTGGAACCAGGGGGGGGGGGGGGGAGGCGGAGATTTAACATGGGCCCTTTTCTACACCCAGTCAGAATTAACCTTTCCCCATTTGCCCCATTTGGCTGAACTATCATAAGTGGAAGATACATGTATGTACCATTTTGCAGTTACCTTTCTGTTTTAAAGTGATTGCATGCGTAGGCAACAAATTAAAACATTGAAATGTCATCTGCAAATGGTAGGTAAGGCTTTTTATTGCACCATTCAGACAATCTGGGAGAATAAATAGATTTCAGACGGTTAATTCTGCCATATAATTTCAAATTCATCGAACATAACGACAAAAAGTGTAGAATACGATAATTCTTGACAGTTTTCATTCAAATCAACGCTGTGCTTCTTTAAGCGAGCAAATGGAAAGTATACTAGTATTGAATATTCAGTTAGTCAAAACAACTCAGGATCACTGACTCCGCAATGTTGTGATCAGTTCGCAGGTTATTTGTAAATACAGTGCTTCCTTCCACTACAATTCCCCGGCGATGCCGACCAAGGAGCGACGACTTGAGTAATATGTTTTTGATACACCAGTGAGACCTGTACTGTTGCATATTCATTGTGTAGGCGCTTATAACAACCAATCCTAACATGATATCATGCATGTTTGTGCCTTCTCCAAAGGTACATGCCCTAACCATTATGGTATACATATCTGGAAATCACATGTTCTATCATGCAGAAAAGGTCTTCTCCAGACATGGTTGTAGCACATTATGTGTATTTTGTGAAGACCAGGTGCTTATAGTAAGAACCGTTAATTTTCAAATATGATTTCTGTTTTTTACTGTTTATATGCCAATCCTGTTGCTTTTCAAAGTAGGTAATACCATTTTCCTTCATTGAAAGACGTAGTTCTCTCCATGTCCATGTACAACCTCGGATGTACATTCAAAAATAAAGAAAAAGTTAAGATCACACATAATCCTATCCTGCTGGTTTTTCAGTAGACGTGCACTCACTTTAATGCGTAACGAGACTTATTTTTTTTTCACCCAGAGATATGGTAAACCCTCACAGAGATTCGGGGGGGGGGGGGGATTCCATTGGTCCCAGAACCATATCAGATCATTTCTCCTGGACCTCACCAGAGCTTCTAAGTTTCCATTTCAACTCAGAGAAATACTAGAATCCATTTAAATCAGTTTGGAATCTTTGAATTAGATGACGCATTATGAACAAAAACATACTAATCCTTCAACCAAAGGTATGCTAGACCCTGGGAGCTCCCAGGACTTCTCTCAGCATTGGACGTTTGTCTCAGCTGCACTAAAATATTCTTTTTGTTTATCGGTGGTCTGAAAAGTATAAACTTGCCAATGTTGTGTTTTCCTTCTCCGTTAGTGTGAATTTCGGGAACATACCTACCAAAAAGGTGAAGGTGTTGCCCTTGTCATAATCCACTTCCACTCCGTCCTTCTACCGTATAATATTACAAGTACTGTATACTCAGATTTTTCTGCAATCAGGTAAGGTTATACTGAAATATGGGATCATAGGGGGGAGGGGAGGGGGGCGAGGTACCCTCCCCCTCACAAGAATGCTAGGTGAAGGGGTGGAATACAACATATCCCCTATGAATCCCTTGGCCAACAACTTGTTACGCCCGTATCTACACATCTCCACGCATTTCTAGCTTTAATTGAATTCTAGCCTACTGGCACAGGATTATTCGACAAAGGTGGTGGTGGGGGTTGGGCATATGGATAGTCGACTAGTCGAGGGAAATATAGACCGAAACGGAACAAGAGTCGGTGGGGTAATGTTTCACAGGAACATAAGAAATTTCATTTAAGGATATTTAAGGAGCAAACGTTAGGCCTATGCTTGATTATGGTAATGCTTTTTGACAATATCTAAGTGAAGGGGTGGGGGAGGGGGTGGTAGGGAATCATCGGTTTGGACATAGTCCGAGAAAGAGAAAGTTTTGACAAAATGAATTGCCAAATTGCAGGAATTGCACTTCACCGGGGTCAAATTTCATGGAGATTTTTAAAGGGGGCCATGAGACCCGACCTGGGTGGGACTCTACCATTTTGACAAATGTACATTCCAGATTGCAAGAAATATCGTGCGCTTTTCACTATAACTTCTCGCAGGATGGCCGAATGTACGTATAGGAGTCTGGGCTTTCATGTATGGCATCAGGTATACAATATTGCTTCTGCAACCATGAAGCATTGGGTACCGTATTCGGTATATCTTTTCTTCATTTTTTTTATGTTTTTCCTCATTTACAATTTTTATTATTTAGCAGGTCCTCGCATTAACTACACCAGTGAACCTACTGAAAAAATTACCATTTATTATATATTATTATTAATTACCAAAAATTACCATAGTCTAATGTTGTATTAGGCTATGCATTTTTTTCATCTAGTAAGATAAGCCAAAAATTTTGGAAGGGAAGTTGATACCCCCCCCCCCCCCCGTGCCTACGCACAATGAGCCACGTCAAGCTTTTCCTTATCATAACGAATTGCGGCCTAAAATCGTAACGGGTAAATGTTACTGACGTATTATTCATGTACATGTCAGTGGTAAATGTAAACTTGTTCTGACATAAATGAAATGAGGACAATAATTCAAACACACTTCTATTCAATACCGAAATTGGTGTTCTGTGGAGTGTTAGCTTGATGGTTAGAATGTCCTTCTTGCAAACTTTGGGACCCCAGATCAAAGCCCGGTAGGACCATTTGGAAAATTTCTGTAAATTCACATCTGGCTTGTTCAGTAAAGCTGTTTAGAGTGGTGTTGAGGGTGGTTATTTGGGTCCCTGTTGGCCGATTTAGGTCTAGTCCACTTCAAGTTTCTCTATACAGCTGATGGACTGCTGGGCTGGGCGGGTTCTGCACCCTCCCAGAAGTTTAAGAAAGCGGCAGAAAAGACCGGGGATACACTCTCGTCCGTCGGATGGGGACGTAAATGGCGTCCCGGAGCAGGTTCTGGTTTGCAAAAGCGACTGTCTGTTTTCAACCCTGATTCGTTATCCTCTGAACACTTACTGAAAAGAGAATAGGAATCTCGCCGGTGGGTGTCAATTTACGATTAACATGGTATGAGCTAGGGTCCTTGATGTATAGTCCATAAAGACTTCCTGATACTCAAACTCAAGATGTCTTACTGAAACACGGCTTCCCCTTCCCCCCCCCCCCCTTCCTCCAATTGTAGTTTGATCTGTACTGAACAAGTGTCAAGTCACAAGATTCAATTTTAAATATTTTTTCTATAAGGGGTCTTTAGTCTCCACTGAATGAAAAGTTAGGCGACAAAAACGGGAGCGAGCATTATTTATATTTAACCAAGGGATCATTGTTGTAGGGCGCCTTCGATATTTGTTTAGTTACTCAACCTTACTGAGGTAGCATCTTCTCTGTCTCAGCTCGCACAGTACTTAGCAGTACGGTGACACTGTTAGTGCTCCGTGTTAGTGTCTTATGTACGGAGGGTTCAGATGTGTGTTTGTAGTTTCAGTTCGTCATGCATGCATTGTGAATGCAATACAGTGTCACTTAGGCAGTAAGCGAGACGCTAGGTTGTGTTGGGAGATGTTACAAGGATTCGTTTGATAGTTTTTTTTTTTTTTGGACAAGTCGACTTCAAATGTCTTCGTTAAGTAGAATGAGGAATTTTAGGTGATAGCATGGAAGTTAGCAGAGATGGGCTTAATCGCGCTCCTCTTGGAAATATGTTCTCTTGCAGTGCTTTTATCAGGTAAGAAGAGAGTAAGGGCATCAGTCAGGCCTATCCACTTAGTAGTACTATCGGCGATGTTTACGTTGCGACGTTAACTGAGTAAGATTAGAGTAGTATTGCTTGTAATAATGGCAATGGTATCACTGACAAGTGGCATGCATAGCTAATGCATTCAAACATAGCATAGTCATTCCGGTGCTAGGTTTTATGATATTGCATCGACAGGAACACGAATTAGTTTCCCTAACAGAGTAGCATATATTGTAACACTAACAACTGACAATCAAGAGGGGTGACATTAGGATTTTGTCCACACAATACATACAGCTTGTTTTTTGGTATAGCCTATAGTATAGGCCTGCAGTGTTAGACACACTTAGGTCACTACTTGCAATCACATTCTTAGTGTTGTTATTATGAGTGAGTCTCTTGTAAGTTAGGCAAACTGAATACTGTATGGCTAGCCCAGGCAAACCCCAATGCCAGACCAAGCTTAGTAAGTTAGTTACTTTTGTCACAGACTAGCAGGTAGTGATTCTTACTTTAACAATTTTTTTAAATGTATGTTGTGCAACTTGTTGTAACACTTAAACATCCTTGTACTCCTATTAGATAAGCGCAGCCTCAACATGCACTGATGATGTCATTGAAAAGTATGCATTACGTGTGGATGGCCTGGCACTTGTGTCACAGTTTAACTTTAAGAGGTTATCTTTCTTCCAGAACTTCATTTGAATCTGATCACTTTTTTCATGGGAATTGTATGATGATGTCAGAGTAGTTGTAGAGTATCCCGCAACTGAAGAGCTAACCCTCAAACAGTGCTGCGTACTCTGTTTCATGACCATTAGAAGCTCAATACACTCCACTTTACAGCCCTTGCCCCGATAACATTAATTTTCCCCTCATTGGACGACTATTCCACAAAGCGTCATTTTTCACATTCCCAAGTAGCAACATTTCCTCACCAAATTTCATATAGATAATCACTGGCAAAGTATTAATCTATCTGCAAAAGATTCATACATAGTGTCATCAAAGAATAGTCAAGTTTCTCTACTGACAATTCTGACCATGGCAGTGAGGCAGTGGGCAATGTTTTAGCTACCATAACTGTGATGGTGATGTTGGTGGTCATCTGGGGGTCACTTTGCTGAAATATATACGATAGATGTATTGTGCACAACTGACAGGAAATCAAAAGAATGTGTGATAGTGTGTGCGTGCATACCACGGCATATTATGTACCTCTCCACAGGATAAAAATGAAGAGCTCTGCTAAGTTGTTACGGCTTGTTTTTATCATGACAGAGTAGTTTTGCAATAAACACAACTGCTGGTAATCAAAAATTTAACTCCTGAGGAAACTTTTGAGTTTGGAACAGTAGGCAATTTGCCTGCATATGTTGTTCTTCATATATTTGTATTTGAATTGTTAGGATTTTTGGGAGGTGTGCCTCACACCGCTCTTAGCAACTTAAGACTTCCCACCATGCTTTGGAGGTACAGTTAATGGCCATCACCTGTGCAGATGAGGACTCAAAAATAGCTAGACTTTGCTTGATTCATGTTTTAAAGTACCCTGATTTTGTAGCTCTTTTGGAACAGTACATCCCTAATAGCAGAGCATTTCTCATCTTTTTTATGGAAGTGCAAATAATAAAGGCGTCATACTGGCTCAATTATTGTGTATTTTTGGCCTGCACTCTTTACAAGAGGAAAATTAACTTCGAGACTAGGGCTGTGAAAGTGGAGTGAAAAGGAAAGCACAGCTGTTTGAGGACTACTACGGATCATGCCCTATGAAATGTCGATGGTTCAAGATGGGACAAAAAGAGGGAAAATTTTATTCTGAGTCCATCGTGTCTAGGCTATCTCAGAGTGGCCCTGCAGATTCGATGTCACGTTAAGGTGATAGCATTTTAACAACGCAACTCATTCTTAGCTCGATGATTACGGAATTTTGTCAAACCAAAGTCTAGCTTGCCTTTTTTGGAGCATCTCTTTGGATCCAAAGTCATCGTTGACCATGAAACACAAAGTTGGTTCCAGGGTGGAAACAACTTTTGTGTAAGGGTATTCTGCAATTGTACCATGGTATCTTCTCAATTATTAGATTTAGACTAGACTTTCAGTTAATTACATCTGGCACGTGGTTTTAGTCTGCTGTAGGCAGGTTAGACTGAGGCCTACAATCGTTTCAAGTTCTGAATGAATCTCACTCTTGTCTATCTATTCTCCAGAATTTGTTTGTGGCATTCACACATGTAAAAGTCCACATGGGAGGGATAATGATCTGGGATTTATTGATGTGTTTAACAGTAGCAATATCTCTGTTAATACCACAGTATGGTTGAAATTAATGGATAATGACATGTCCCAAAACATGTTGCTTGTCAATAATGAATGATGTTTCATGTGGATTCAACAGCCATAACTATCACTATAAAATAGATATATACCTGTATCCACCCAGAAAGTTTTTTTAAGAAATTTTACAGGAATGTTCTAGTCTACTACAAACCTTCAAATATTTTTAAAAAAAGTACATTAACTGTAAAGTTTTTATTTCAGTATTACCATAACTTTCTCCCAAGTGTTTTCTATAGTTAGCACTGTATATGCATGGGAGGTCCATATTAGAACGGTTGCTTTTGTGAGGAAGAAATTCGGGCGTGCAAAGAAGTAAGGACAACTTATCTGCTCAAAATAAAAAAAAAAAATATGATGACCATCCGTGAAAGTTTGGTGATATCTTATGGTATCTGCGCAATCTACTACCAACGGACATCTCTACTTGCGAAGTATTTCTTCTGATGATAGATTTCCGTTGTGACCGGCGATGTTCTTCCTGCCACAAAAATATCCATAGTGGAAGTCACTTATAAGTATGAAAATGTGTGCAAAAGTGTGTTGTTTGCTATGTTGAGAGAATGGTACAAGAAAGCAAAATAAATATGTATATACAGAGTTGACTGACTTTATTCCAGTGTCTATTTTTTTTTTTTTTTTGGGCCTGATGAAAATTCAGTTTGCTCTGCAGTATACACTAAGTTATTAGATGGAAGAGTTACTTTAAGCAATGCCTAAAATTATACTTAGGCCTTCTCTTTTAAAATGCACATCCACTGTATGCTGTGGTAAGCCAATGTGCTGTGGAGGCCATGAATATTCTGAAAAACGTCACCAGTATTATCCAAAACCTTTTGAAGAGTAAATGAGTAACTAACCACCACCTTTTGGTCTAAGAGCATGATTGAGGCCTTGCCCTAATTAGAATGGTATTTATAATGGTGCAATCTTTAGCCAAGCAAACAGGTTTAATAAGAAAGACTGATATAGGCAAGTATTAGGGAAATGTAAATACCTGTTTATTTTAAAATACAGATTATGGGTAGCTGACTGCAGACATAGTTATATTGTACCCCTATTACTTTTCAATGAAGTGTTATTTGAATGATGTTACTAAATATTTATCATGTGGTACCATACTGTAGCATGGAGCATTGCACATAATCATTTGCTCTGGCATGTACTGTACCATATATTGCTTCTGTCTTCTGACTCTGTAAGCAGTAGGTGACAGTTATTGTCCCTTGAAGATGAATGTCAGTGGGTTATCATCATGCATGTGTTTTTATTTTACCAAACTCTTGTCTTGTCCCTATGGAGCAAGCACATTTTGAAAGCAGAATTTCAACTTAGAGACTTTTAATATGATTAAGAATGTTCTTTTAAGTACGTTATAGTTCGATATCTTTCAATCTTCTTCTTGAGTTGTCAATAAATTTACTGGATGGATGGACTGCCAGATGATACAAATCGTGACATTGTCTTATCAGTCAGAAGAAAAAGATTCAAATTAAACTCATTTACAATACGTGACAGACCACCACTGGTAGCGTTTCTGTTAAAGAGGCTCATTATGCTAATTACTGTATTTGTGTTGGTGTGTCTATACCGTTTCTGCGGTATTTGCGCTTGCATCACCTCGCTTTAGCCTAACACAGGTTTGATGTGAAGACAATGTAGTGAACAGGGCGGTACACTGATTTTATCACTATTTTACCTTGAATGGTCTTAAAAGTTTGATCTGAGAACTAACTGTCTACAACTTGGTGTACTCACTGCTCAAGAAACTCAAGATGAAACCTGTTTTATCAAAGTTAAACTTGAGAATTTCAGAATGTGTTTAAGCAACACTTAGTGCTTAATTACCGTCAAGCAATTGTCCTAGTTGTTCAATGAATTTATAAATCTAAACCCGACATCGTCGGAATCACGGAGAGTTTTCGAAGAAGAAAACTGGCCAATTACCGTATGACTGAACAAGTGTGCCAAGGAAGCAGCGGACTGATGATATCTAAGCTCAGTGGCTCTCTCCAGTGAAGTGTAGAAATTAGACCTCGATCAATACCTACGTTTGACAGAGCTACGCTAAGGAAGACGCGGAACCCCAACCAGGAGGATGCGCCGAAGAATTTATCGTGTTTGAGAGATGGATGTAATTGAATGGTTTGATCAGGGAATGCAAAGTGAGACTTTCCCTGTTAAAATAAAAAAGAAAGAAAGAAAGTCGACCCCCACCACGGATTGGTGATGCTGTCAAAGCATTTGGGTTGTTGACGAGATCTTCACACTGTAGAGATTCTTAATCAAATTTACGCAGCTCTAGTCCAAATTTTAGAGAATGGCAAAAAAAAAAGGGGCAAACCAGAAGAAATTAAAAGTGTGACTGCTTCAGTTAATTTAGGATTAATTTTTATCTCCTAAGTGTACTGTATTGTAAAATATTTTACTGTATTTATTGATTGTTGGTCTGTATACTCTGGCAAAAGGTTTAGAGCAATCGCTCAATGTTGTCAGATGTTCCAATCTGTCAAAAGTTTGTTCTGTCTGTTGATAGCAATGGGCAATTTGAGTCCAAATTTGGCATAAGTGTAATAAAAATAGTATTTTCACAGGAAACTGGGGTAACAGCAGTACCTACTTCCCTGTTCAAAAACTACACTGTTCCTTTATAGGAAGAACAACAACATCTTACTTAGTTTAATATCAGATGATATTTGTCACATATCGTAATAAACTATGAAGTAATATGTATCACATTGAATTTGGAATGAAAACAAAATTAAATTTTCGTCTCATAGTCCATACGATTTTTTCCCTTGTCATTAAATATTATTAATGATAGGTCCCACATTTTCTTTGGGTACCTGACAAGTGCCTGATGGGTGCATGTCAGAAAATACCCACCCTTGAGTTTTGAAACTGATGAAAGCACTATAAACTAGCAACCTCCTCAGCAGAGACAGTGGTATAACTGTCAGTCTAACCAAGGCCATTTTGCGGTACAGTACTTGAAGCTGGGACACCTTGTAGGTCTGAAACATGTGTTCCTGATGTGAATGAATAGTAGTTCTACATTGTAAACTATGCTGTGATTGGTAAGTTATTTGTTTATCAGGCACTGGGACCAATACACGGCCATGACTGTCAGTCAAGGTCACTGCACAAGTGGCACTGCCAATAAACTCCAGGCTAACCCATATTTTCAACTTACAGCATTTCACATGATGAAATGTGTAGTGCTTCTCATACTCTCTCGTCCACAGAAATTCTTGTTGTAGAAAAAGGTTGTATGGCAAGTAAAATGAAAGTTACAACCATCCTAAGATTGACAAGTAAGGTTTACGGTCCTTCAATGATCATTCTAAGCTGAAGTAACCACCACACAGTATGTGTGAACTTTCATTAGTATCAATCATTTTGTAACCCTGAGCTATGTTAAAGTTATATCTTGACCATGGTCATAAATGTTGTTCATTGGCCCCTGAAAGTAAGCTGGTGTTAAACTTGTTCTAGATTATGCTGTCCAGTGGCCACTGAAGAAACACATGATGGTAACGCATATGGCTGTACAGGTTAGCAGCCTGTGAACACTAGAACCCCATGTTAACACATGTATTGTTTTACTGCGCAGTGAGCTCTTCATATATACACATGCAGGTTCTGCTGTCCCATTACCTCAGAAATAACATGTATAACACAGTGTAGTTATACTGGTTACTGGCATCTGATCACTATTACATGATGTCATAACATTTGGTAAGTTGGTAACACATAAATCATTTTACAGTTTAACGGCCTATGAATGCCAGCACATGATGTTTACAATTAGTAACACATAAGTCATTTTTACAGTTTAATGGCCTATGAACGCTTACACATGATGTTAACGTGTAAGCCGGAAAACTTCAGCTTCAGTGTCTTCTGAACACTAGCGTGGAGATAGACTAACTTTTAATTTTCTGTTCAGTGACCACCGAATACTAACACTCAGCATCAACAGATACTGCTTAGTGACCTCTTAATACCAACTCATGGTCTACGTACTATATAGGCTACTAGGAAGTCTTGACCAAACTTCTGTGTCAAGTATCACTCACTCATCTACTATCAGCTGTCCCAATAGCTTACAGTAATCTCAGTCCACTGCTGTACCCCCACTGTCCTTAACAATACCAAGAAAAGCCTCAATACCACTGCTATTGAGACAGTTAAATGGCGACAGAGGCAAAGAACTCTTGTGTGTCATGTACACTGCCTTTGCTTAGGGGGGGCTTTTGTCCTCACAAATAATCTCGAGTATTTGGTTAGGGTTGAAACCAGTTGATGGTGTGTGTGCCCTTCTCTCTCTTCTCTTTCCCTCTCTGTGGACATTCTGTGAATAGGGGATTAGTGTTGTGGGTTCTACTACTACTAGTTACTAGCCCTTACTCACTAACATAATGCATACACTGAAACTATTTGGGGGAGAGAGATGAAAAAAAAAAAAACACAGTTTGGGGCAAATAAGAATGAAGAACAAGAGATGAGTTGTTTGGACCCAAACTGGTTGGTAATAATAGCTTGAAATTATGAAAACACTTTGGGAACACTTTGATCTTGGAACTCAGTTCTTTCAGGGGCTTTGAATTGTAGGTACTACTTGATGGGTTAGTGAACTTTGCGAAGTGAGATGGCACACATGTAGTGAACAACATTGTATTGCTGATGGATTAAGTTAAACTAGTGGTTTTGAATGCCTCCAGTGTCAACACTTAGCTGAAGTTCCAACTGTATAGGCCAATTATTTTTAGTGTAGAAGAGTGCCAGAAGAGTAAGACTAGATCAGAGAGCAAAATAAAGAGAAAAAGAAGCTTATTTTACAGATCGGTAGGTAAAGCTACATTCAGAGAACATTGTTGGACAACCATGTAGGGTGATGATTGGCTAAGATTATACATCACTTGTAACTATTTTTATCCACCACTGAGATACCAGAGCTAAAATGTTTTGGTCTGTCTTCAAGTAAAGATCAGATTATCAGCCAATACTACTTACCCAAGGTGTAGAGAGGGAGAGAGCTTGTTTATCACAAATTATGGCCAAAGACATCAAAGGTCAGAGATAGTCTCAGCCATAAATAGTACATGACCCACTGATTCCCATTACACAGTAAATGCCATTACAACCATGGTACACACAGTAGTATACATGTATTTATGTGATGGTGGTACTGTACAGCCATTTCACTATGTCCACTAGGCTAGATGAAAATGATGATGATGATGATGGTGATAATACAGTACATGTTGTAGGTTAAGTTCATGTACAAAAATGGCTTAACGTACAGTACAGAGTTGTGAACAGCAGGGAAACCCTCACAGCAAGCATTGCTAGCGTTGCAATATTTGAAAGAAGACTTGATAAGTATTGGAGAAAGCTACCTGTTTGTTTCACTTATAAGGCATATATTTAGAAATCTACCTGTTCACACTAGACAATGCAGAAGAAGAGCTGTCCCTATAGGCACTCATGGCCTTCTGCAAGGATTCTGCTATGCGCACATAAAATAACTCTTAAAAGGCATTTGGCAGTACCTGCTCAGTACATTTGGAAGTACTGAGCCTTCATTTGTAAATTAAAGTGAACCCCAGTGACAAGTGGCAAGAACAAGTTTTACACTTGCCTTCTGTTATCATAGTGTAATTTTTCTGGCAATTCTAGTTATATGGTACACCAACCTTCTTTTAGACCAAAGCACTGGGAGTCCACTGAATCTTGGGTTAGCCTAGTACTCCATGAAGACTGCAGGTTTTGTTAAATATGCAACAACAATGTGTAAGCCCAATGCTATCTGAAGGGTAGTTTTGTACCTAGTAAACAACCATCTTCTGTCAGTTTAGTGCTGGAATGAAAGGTTGTTTTGAAAGATGTACTCCTTCTGTAAACCTACAGCAGGGCTCTGTGGGGTCAAGTTTTGTTTACAACATCCTACCATAAGCCCAGTGCGAAGGCCAGGTGTGTACTCACAACAGCCTTTGGTAAGAAGTTACCCAAACCAACAGCCCAGTGTCATTAATCCCAGCCCTACTCTTTAAATGTGTAGCAAATTGGAAGAAGAACAGTTTAGTGAAACAATAAAAGCAAAATAAAAATATTAAATTATCTTCACTCCTCTCTTTACTGTACCGTGTCTTCTCAGAATGGATGCACTATGATTCCTTGTGCTAAGCTTTATTTTGGTACTTTTAACACCATACCTGTCACTGACCTACCCCACTCTGCTGCAAAGTTAAGTGAAACAATAAAAGTAAAATAAATATGTTGGATTGTTTGTGTTCATTTGTCACTGCTAGGTTTCCGAAGCTGAGATGTCTTCTGGACTTACATCATTAATGTTCAATGTAAGTTCTGAACCTCAGTTTGCTTTCAGTAATATCGCCACGTTAACCGATCTCTTCGATTTGCCTCCTTTTCCCAACAGCCGATCCAGATCTTCTTTTTGCCAATCGGAACGACATACGAGTTGTAAATGTAAAACACAATCAGACATCAGGTGCCTCGAACATTATCATAAACCAGTTGGAAGATGCTGCCGCGGTAGACTTTGTGTGGTCAGAAGGGACTGTCTTTTGGACAGAGGTCTTCGGAGAAGTCATACGGAGGACGGTGGTGTCCTCCGGTGTCGTGGAAGACATCATAAAAACAGGGATCATATCTCCAGATGGTCTGGCGTGCGACTGGGTGGGGTTAAAACTTTATTGGACAGATGCGGACACCGACCGTATCGAGGTCAGCCATTTGAATGGCACTTCTCGAAAAGTACTATTTTGGGAGAACATAGATCAACCGAGAGCAGTAGTGTTAGATCCTCAAAGAGGGTGAGTAAAAAAACGTTCAAGCAACTGTTTTGAAAAATTTGTATTTCAACCCAATTTTACTGTCTTTCAGTACTGTGGTGTACAGGAGATCTGTCAATATCTGTTAGAAAGGTCAGTGTGGTTCCCGTAAACATCTTTTAGTAAACAGTAAACGTTACCGTGGACTCCGGCTTGGATAATTTATTTACTTCAGTATTGCCTTACATGTCTCCTCACAATAGCAGATTTATGCCCTTCATGTTTCCAAACATGTGCTAATCTCTATTAGGTAGTAGGTACTTTCAATAGTTTACTTGAAGTTAGATACTGAAAAATTGCTACCAGACCTGAAAGGTTGAACATTTGGCCTTTTAAATTAAGTCTGTGTGTCATAGAGTTTGGGCATGTGATGAAGTTTAGTTTGAAATGTAAATATTTTGGAAAATCTTCAGAGCTGGTTTTTTCTACCCTTTTTTTTTTCCAGCCATTGCCTGGATATTTGTTTGTCCAATCTGTCATTCAAGTGTAACTTGGTAAAATTAGTAAATCTACATGGATCTACCGTCAGACAGCCATTCGAATCCTTCAGCTTTTGAAGTACGGTATTTTAGAGATTCCTTTGGCAGTCAATTTTAATATTGAAGATGTAGATGCAGTTACCCTCCTTGTATTTAATCACTCTCTAATTAGCACAACTGCAATATTCATCTGCCCTTTCTAACGCCAGGTTTTTAGCTGAGCAGTGCTACAAAAGAGATAAGAAATACTGAAGAGGGCTAATCAATTCATAATCATAAATAGGCCAAATTCAATAAGGCAATCCCTTTTTGGAGCTTATTATCAGAAACCATCTCTCCTGTATTCCCACAAGTGTTGTCTTTTATTAGTGACACGATCAGTCACTGATCCCGTTCTCATTCAGAACTCAATTTAACCCGCCAGTAAAAGATTTGTTGATTTTCCAGAAGAGTCTACAGACAAAACGACTCCAATTGAACTGCAACTGGTTTCAACAAATTAGGCCTTTGCTTTTTTCCCTAGGCCTGTATTTAACCAAATTAAAGTCTCCCCCTTTTCGTTTTTTTTTACCAGATATTAGCAGACTTTTGAAAGTCACTACTTAAGTAGGTCTGTCCAGCATAGAGTGAAACAGTTTCCTTTATGT
Organism: Stichopus chloronotus; assembly: GCA_021234535.1. Lineage (NCBI taxonomy): Eukaryota > Metazoa > Echinodermata > Holothuroidea > Aspidochirotida > Stichopodidae > Stichopus > Stichopus chloronotus. The sequence goes on from CM037847.1 coordinate 7,228,088, forward strand.
GACCAACATGAAAATAATTTCTGCTTTAGCCAGTACTGTACCTACCATCATCAATACTTCATTTTAGCATAGGGGATTTTCAATTCAGAGACTGTCAATTTTCAAGATGGGCTCAAATGCTGCCTCTGAATAAAAATGTGGTGTTTTGTAAACACAACATTAGGCTACTGTACTAGTCTGATCAATGGTTAAAAATATGGACAGTTCATTAGTTATCCCTTTACCACTTTCATTCAATAAACATCTGTTTACTTTCATTTGTTTAAATGCTTTAAATAATGGGAAGTTTAAAAATGATGGAAATTTGCAAACTATCATGTACTTAAATACAGCAGCTCATCACTTTTATGGGCAAAAAGGTTCTGCTTAAATTCAAGATCACAAGGATGTAAAGGTGTATATATTAATTAATATTCTCTGTGGAGAACACAGTGCTAATGCTGCTGCGGCAGGTTTTATTGAGATGAGAAACATAACTTCACACGATTGTTCATCCAGTGTGTTGTAGGGTTTTTCTACCACCACCACCACCACCCATATAAAATCAGACTGGGTGTTCTCCTGTGTTACCTTTGTCATCGCACTTACAGTTTGCAACTCTTTCATCAGTCTTTCAGGTTTGATGTGAATATTGGTAAGGTTGTGTTTTTCTGTATGAAATCCCGAACATGTGGGGTTTACAATCTATGCCCTTGTTTGTCCAAGAGTGAGGTTTCTGGGGGAATTCACTCCACATTTTAATTTGCGTGCACATTTTTATCACCATTTGCCTGTTCTCAGAAGTTAGTTCAGAAGTGGACCGTAGCTTTGGAACCCATCAGTGCCGTTTCCATGAAGTTGGTGATAAACTACCTGATTGTGTTTTTCCATTCAATAGATTTGTAGCACAAGTCCCGTAAGCACACTAAAAGAGGGGAGAATAAAGCTAGCCCTTTTGTGTGGAAGGTGTCATTGTGTCACCCCAAATCCCCCCCTACTGTTTAATTCAAGACTTAAATGTCTCTTTTCTGCTGGGATTGACTGGTAGTAACCCTTGACCTCTTTTTATTTCTCTATGTTTTTTTGGCTTGTCAGTCAACCTAGCTTTTCTGGGATTTAGAGACAAGAGCTCGTGAGTGAGTCGTGCAATAGTGAGGATGGTTGTTGTTGTTGTGTGTGTCATTAAAGGAATATGATGAAGTAAATAAACAGCTACTTGGAATAGTTCAGTGCCACCATTTTAATGACTTCTTACATCAGTCCATTTGGGACAAATTTTGTCAAAGGGGGGCCGGAATTGATGTGTACTGTAGCATTGCAGATACAACTTTGTACTTGGTTGTGGTACAACTTTGTAAACGGAACTTATGTAGATTAATTCTGAGCCTACTTGCAGTGTGCCTGACACTACTGTCTTAGTAACAAAAGATGTTTGCTATCATTTATATCGGCAACAAAAGATGTTTGCTATCATATTGGCAATATGGATTGAGAACTGTCTTATGCCTGCAGCTCTTTGGGGACAATACAAGTAATGAAGGCCACAGCTTGGAAAGAAAACTCAGACACGGATAGCACTGTACATAAAGTTAAATGGCATTCTTACTGTACCATCAAGTCCGATGAAGAATGCACAAACAGGGCAATTTTATGTATTGACATGCCAGGTGGAGAGCTACATTGTTTTAAATCCGACTCAGGACTGTTATGATACAAAATTAGTATTCACATTGCAGACATAACGAAAGTCGAACAAGGAAGAGCTGAGGCATAGAGAGGGCAGTGCAAGAGCAATTATTCGGAAGAGGTGTTTACAGCATACATCTAATAATGCAGTAGTAAGAGCTAGGGGAAGTATAGGCACTCATGAATACCCACACCAGTGAGTAGTGGGGAATTAACTTCACCTCTTTGGTACCTGTCTCAACTATTGTACAGTACATACTCCACTATGCAACCACATTACCACTTACTTGAACAATGTTTATTTACGTATCTTGACACAACAACTGCACTCCCATTTACCATACCAAGAGTTCTGCTAACCTTTCAACACTGCCTCTGGTGTACTGTCTGGTCTAATGCTGGCCTACTCCTTCCTTTCTATCATTACATGCCAGGACTGTGGAAGATCAGTATGTCTGTGGAATGTCCTTCTCTAAGTTAGCTCATGAGTGCACTATCCATGCACATTCTGTACTGTACATGTGGCACATATACTGTAACTTCATGGCAAACCATTTACCATTATGTACCAAATGACCATATATATGGAATTAAATGATATATAGGCTGGACATCAACCAAAAAAAAAAAAAACACCTTTCACCAAATGAAGTATGCTCTGAAGTTATAATCATGTTATTATTTTGTAGTTTGCATGTTTTTATAAACACATTTTTCATAAATTACCGATGGCCGCGACCATCTGATACCATCACTTGTCGTTTCGTCTCTCCTCTGATCCAGGGAAGGTGTTTTACAAAGGAAAGTCTGTGAACATTGCTAAGAACTGTACTGCGGGAGAAGCCAGCATGACTCATGCAGCTAATTGTTCATTTCCATTAATTATTAATTGTTTTTGCCTCTAGATAGTTACTACATGTATAATTATTCTCATAAATTTACAATCATGTGGAAGTATCATCTCTTTGCTGTGCTTTGTCAGTTTTGACCATGAAAGTTCCAAATACTGCCACAATGTCACTCGTAAGAAATACGCAACGTCGTTATTCTCAAGGTTGGCAATTTTTGTCTTTTCCGTTTGGCTCTTTGAGAACAAGACACAGTAAAACTTTCTTCGTTGATGTTTTGAAGTACATGTCAATGCTCAGTGCCCAAGAAATGCAGATGAGGTATTTTGCTTATCTGGTTGTGGTTGTGTTTGTATCCCTTTAACCATGATTGACTGCCTCTTGTCTGTCATACAAGCTGGAACACTGACAGTGTGCCCAGCAGGCGGTGGTATGTAGGATCATTCAACAATTGAGCTTGGGATGTGCTGAATGAGGTATTTTTTCCCCCTACTATCTTCTGCATTGCATCTTGTCATGTCAGACAGTCTCGATGTTCTGATGATCTGAATAGCTGGATCATGCAGTCACCAAGCTTCAAGGGATTAAAAAAATTACCAAAAGTCCTTGGAATGAAAGTACCTTCAGAAATGCCCCCAAAAAATTGTTTGACTGAAAACTAAAGTATGCAGTGAGATCTTGCTACCTCTGGTTGGGATGTTTGTGACATACATGTACAAATCACGTCACCTTCTGCGTGATAAACCCCTGAAATTTGTGTAAAAGCAGAAGTGTTTGTCTGTTTTGAAGTCTCTTCCACTATTTTTCTGCAGCTCACAAGGCTGGACTAACCAAAAAATTTTGTTGCAATATGCACCAAACGCTGGGTTCATCGACGAAGTTTTGCATCGGCCTCCTGTAATAGTTGTTTATGCAACACAAGTTTGAATGAGAAAAATGTGTCTTAGGGAGAAGCAATGAATAGACAATTTTGTCTTGGAGAGACTCTTCCAGACAATCAAAATATTTTTTTCATTCCATATACCTGTCTCCACACAACTAATGCACTTTACTCACATGTGCAGTTTGCATATGGAATGATTTGCATACATGTATTCATGAATCTTTGGAGAAGGATGATATTTGTGAGAGATTCATGGAATTTTCTTATTTATAACCTACAAACGAGGGCCAGCTTAGACTTAAAGGGGGTGGTGTCAAAATTGATTTTGAGTGCACTTCCAGCAAGGCCAGACTTAATCCATTAGTGAGGCAAATTATAGTCAAAGTGTTGTCACTCGTAAATAGCAAATACCCACACACCATTGAGTTGTGAGGAGTCATAACCTACAGTACATGAGGAACAAATGACAGGACTTGTACTTAGCTCAAACAACTTAAGTAACCAGAAACCAAGATGACTGCTATAATTGTGCAGAAGTCGTTTAGTGTTTTGCATGTTCACATGTAACTGTATACTGTACATATGAACATTTGGCAGTACACATTTGCTTAATTCAAAGAAATTTAATCACAGGATTTCCTCAATGAATTCTGTTCTTTACCGTGACCATTTGGTTTCTCCTCTCCCCCCCCCAAAAAAAAATTATGCCTCTTACTCTCCCAAAGAAATCAGTTTTGGTCTTTCTGGTTTGGTTTTTCTATTTCATCTGATAGCTGCTATAACAGGAAGGATTTCTCATCTGGTAAGATTTAAATTGAAGTGAACAAAACATGAATGATGCATGAATTCCTTTGGGGTTGTTAAAGAGAACTCATGTTAATACAGTGGCCTATATCCCAGGAAAGAAAAAAATCAGGTTAAGTAGACCATCTTGGGTGTTTCTTCAATTAGCCACAATTCCCAGTGCTAGGGTTCTTGCCAGGTTCTCAAAACAGCTGAACTTTTTTTAAAGGAATCTGCATTTTGCGAGACAAAAATCCAAATTTCTAAGGACATGGGAGCAATCGTACAATATGACACTGTTGGCTTGAAAAAGGCAGCACTGGTACTAAACATACTTTGGATTCTCTAGGTTTCAAGATGGTGGAAATTTTTTTAAGTTCCTGAAATACATGGCTAGAAAATCTGTCAAAGCCCAAATTACTGAGGTGTAATTAGGAGACCTGTTCAGTGGATCTCGTAGCCATAAAAAGAATGATGAACATTAAAGTATTATGCTGCTAGTTGTGTTCATCTGAGGTAATTTTTATGCAGTCAGTTGCATAGGAAAATTTTTTTTTTTGGCTTTGAATCACAGGCCACTCCAAACTTTCCTGTAGCTTCGTTCAGAAAATAATTTCTATAACATATTGCACACAACCATGGAAGGCAGTTGTGTACATTCGAGTAGATGCTCAGGTAGACAGACAAGTTTGATAATTTGCATTGGCTCCCAAAACTGGTGATGTACATTCATGCTGCTTCTCAAGGATATGGACTTTTCTGAACTGCATGCATACTCATCAATGACTGATTTTAATGACACGATACGAATAATCTCTCACACTAAACGAATCCAAGTGCATCACTTTGGAACTTTCCTAGTAGCAAGTGTAATTCATCAAGTAAATTTCTGGTTTCTCGATTGTAGCAACCCACACTACCAAGTCACTTCTGAGACTTACGTCTTTTGCATTGTAGGAAGATGCCAATGATCACTTGTGAGTACCCACACCAGTCAGTTGTGGCGATTTTGTCGGTTTGATCCATGAACATGACAAATTTTAGATGAATTTGATGACTTTGAACATTAAATATCATCCAGGAATTGCTTGTCTGTATAATTTTTTGCTTGTTTGAGGGTTTTTTTTTAAGTTAGCATTGTTCCACAGGCTCTCGAAATCAGCCAGGATTACATTTAGGGTATATATGTACACACACCATTGGTCAGAGATTAAAAAGAGCGGGCAACGCTACATTGCTAACTATACACTTGACCAGCACTGTTTGCCTGAGCAGCCATTGGTTAAGTCATCCTAGGTTTTCCTCAATCACTACAGACTGCTTCAATTTGGCATAGCAATATATGGTAACACCTTAGCAAACTAGGCGTTCCACACTGTGCTTTAGTGCTGTACAATGCAGTGCAATATTTTGATATGAATACCTTCATAGTTGGTACAATAATTTAACAAGACAGTAGGAGGTACTGTATGTATAGTATTTATACCATGGGCCTAAAGTTGCCGCAAAATTTGACCCCCCCAAAAAAAGAAAAAATGAGCGAATGATTTGTAACATAAACTATCATTTAGCTTTACATTTGGAAGAGTAAGCTTATGAAACACAAAATCTCAAAAGGAAGAATGCCTGGATCGACGTAAACAAGGCTGAAAGTTCTGTTTCCTGTAGTCTGGGAGGCTTTTGTGGTAAAAAAATTTCTCGATGGGCTACTTGTCGACCGATGGTGGCGCTCTGCTCACAGTGCTGTACATATTCCTTTAAAAGTCTATCGGCAAGCCTAGGACAGCAGTCTGTGTGTGGTTTGGACATTATTTCTAGTTACTGGTAGAGATAAACTTTATTAACTAATTTCTCCCCAACTGTTTTGTGGTTTATTTCATAAACAGACCCAACATCATCATCTTAAACTTCATGAGTCAATAAGACAGTGAATATTTTTAGAAGATTTTAAAGGAAAAGTGCAGAATAGACTCACTGCACGAGTTCACTGTTCTTGGTGTGCACTTACAGTTACATTGAAAAAGGCAATGGGATGAGTAAAAGCCCAGGAGATGGACGATATTACAAATGGAGTTTACTTGAACTTGTAATTTGGAATCTGTTCAACACAATAGTTTGAGATTTTAATGTCACAAACATCACTCACCATTCAAAGGCTTTTGCAGACCATCAGGTGTCGAGAGAACAGCAAGGGGTGCTTGATTGCAAAAGCTGTCGTAGTTTTTTAACAGGGAATAATGAAGGTTAGTTACTTTACTCATCACTTACCTGTCTCAACACAACAAATACATTACCATCTACCATACCAAGAGGACTGGTAACCGTTAACACTTTGTTGGCACCATCCAGTCTGAAACTGGACTAGCACCTTTCCATTCCAACATCCGCATGGATGCTTGGAGTGTGTATGTTCAGAGACAATTTATATCCTTGTTTGTCTTCATTTTCTTTTTTCATCTGGTTACCAACAACTTGCTATTCTCTTGTGGAACAAGTTTCTAGGAAGCTTACTTTTGCTTTGTACTTTTCATCTGCAAGCAACCTGTCGTAAACAGAAAAAACAAGCTACGACCAAGCATTTCTCACTCATTGATTCCAAAATTAGACCTGTCATGGCTAATTGTACCCATCAGACCATCACTACAAGGACATAGCCATAGACTGTAAAAATAACCTAACCTGCCCATGCTGTGTGTTTGAGCAAAACAATAAGAGGGAGGTTGTTTTTGTTATGTAAAACATTATAAACATGTAAGGAGGATAGATTTGTTTGCTCAAACTTTGCCATAAAATTTCTCAGATGATCTGTACAGTTCTGCACAATTTGTCACCCAACTATGACTGCACAATTCCGTTATATTTAGTTCTGAAAGAAAAATTCTCGATTTTTTTTATTTGCTTCAGTTGGTTGGATCATCTGCCAAAGGAATTGCTTCAATACTTTGCCAAACTTATTGCATCCTCGTCTTTGGATGCTTGCCAGGTTTTCCGACCCTTGCAAAACCAGTGAAAGCATTGTTTCCAGAGGAATCCTTGCCATTGTGATGCTCCTGTGTGTGTGTGTTTGTGTGTGTGGATGCATGAGGTGCTTGGGTTTTATCAGCGCACAATATCAAGAACTCGGCATTGCTATTGATGATCATCCTACTGCAGTTGATGATGGTTATATTGTAGGTCATTTTCAGATTTATACCAAGTTCATAGTGTGGAAGTGTTATAAACATGCTATCTCAATCTTGCCCGAACTTCACACTGTTCATATATTTCATATATTTGACCCATCCCGAATTACCCTACAGTTACTCTAGACTAAGCTTGTCTCTAGTCAACAGTGTTTACAAATGAAAGCGTTTACTTATGTTACTCCTCTCAGTTTAAATCTTTGAGGGGGTGGTACAGGAATGTGAAAGGTGAGTGCCAGTCCTGCTTGGACCAGGACTCCGTCACGGATCCAACACGATATGTGGAGGGGTGCAGTAGCTTATGTGGATGTCGCACTGTAATTACAGATTAACTTGGCTCCTCACTTACCTGTCTCTGCACAACTATTGCACGACCCATCCAAACCAGGTGAATTTTAGGATTTCTACAAACATATACCAAGTTGGTAATGCTTAGCATGAAGAGGATAATTACGAAATTTTTCATGTCACGTGAAGTCTTTAAGATCACTTGATATCATAAAGTATCTCAAGATGGTATGTGAAAGCATGAAATCTTCCGCCATGGCCAAATATTGTGTTTCTTACAATTTCCCAAAATAGAATGACAAGAAAAGTGTGTAGCCGGTATGATAAGCTAGCTAGACATGTGCAAAACATCTAATGAAAATGAGCTACGTTAAGTCAGACTGATTTTTGTAATTGAACTTATAGTGAAGATATGTACACAAACAAAATGTGAGAATGCTCAAGGTTTATATCTGGTAATTTCTTCTCTTTGAACAAATTTCAGGGAAACATAGGAAATTTGTTGCTGCTCAATGAGCAAAATTCAAAATAGGAAGATTGAAAGAGGGCACGGTGCTAGAACTTCATTGGGGATTCAGTCGCGTGGGGTTGAACCATACACTAGTTTTTAAGGAAGGGGTATGGTTAGTTACTCGTGAATGCCCCCACCAGTAAGTTGTGGGGAGTTGGTTCCAATTTTCTGTAATTATAGCAACAAGGTACTGCAGTACTTGTTGATACACATATTTAATTTTGTTCCTCAGTTTAACCTGTCTTCACTGAACCACTCCATCTATTGTTACCATGTTGGTGGTGCTCTCACCCTAACTGGTCTGAAAAATCTGAATTGGCCCCAGCATCCACCCTCTGATCATTCTACCACCCCAAAGTGTCTACCAACCATAGATGTTGCTTCGTCCTTTGTTGTAATTACTGTAACCTCTCCCTTTCCAAGGAGTGGACTTGCATTGCTCTCTGCAGATGTTATGCACTAAGTTTTTCAATCTCAGGTACATTTTTCCGGATTTACTTATCTTGATCTTTTAATCATTGATACTGTTAACTGTGGCCAATATTTTCGAATGCACTCCGATCCGTGCACTGAAATTTGACATTTTTTTTTTTTTTTCCATTTTCGATCGTATCGAACCAAAAGCCTTCATTCGACTTTTCAGACAGTGAAGAAAAAGTGTAAAACCTTTATTTCGAGATCGTTATCGTTCGTCATGCAGACCAGAGAAGTATTTATAGTTTTGAGTGGGCTTTAGAGATCGTTGCACTTCTCCCAGCGTACCAGGCAGGGTATCATAATCATCGTAAAATATTACCTGACAGAATTATCGACTCAATCTACCAGATGATGACTTGGAGTAACGTGCTAAAAACAAAACGTCCTCGCTGAGAGTTTATTAAACCACGCAGTAAAACCTGTAAATCATGGTCAAAATCAGATACCTGGCAGATGCACCAGTGCTGTCGGATCTCGAGTAATTCGTTGATAGATGAGGGATGCCGTAGTTGAGAAACAATGCCTAATTAGAGTGCTATTCGTCGTTGCATTAATGGCGTATCGTTCACTCGAATGGCCGGGGGGGTTGCCCTGATTCATGCGAAGTTGGTATAAATATCTATAGATCTTTAAAGAAATAGGTAATTACCATAAAAATACGTACATCCGTCTTCAGTGGTTACTTGCTAAGAAAGAGACTTTGAGAAAATTTCAAACAATAAATTCCTTAAATGATGAAGGTACACACTTTTGAACCTCAGTTTGTCACTCATTGTTGTATTCAGTGACTGATATAGTGGTCGGTTACTCTTTTAATATGCAACTGCACTTTGCAGTGTTGGACAGACATCACCAAAAACCAAAGTTAGTGATGGTCAATATTCCTTTGATACCACAGTATTAGCAGATCTATACCAATTTGATGTTCTTAAAGCAGGCCTAACCATACACAAAAGTTGACAAAACCATTGTCAAATTGTCAAGTACAAACAGAGTTGGAAGTTCAAACAACTTGGTAGGCTGATTAATATGGATGGGCTTTAAATAGAACACAACACCATAGATTTATGGTTAACTGTTTTTTTTTTTCGGAAATTTTTATTACTAAGCGAGCATTAGGAGATGGAATTATGTAGATGAAGGGAGCGTAACCTCTGCTTGGCTGAGAATCATCAGTTGGGAAGCATTGCCTTCTGGAAGTGAATTTTTGCCGATACTGGTATAGGGCAAAGTTGGTGAATATCAGTAGATACTGATAATGGATACCGATAATGAATACCGATTGTCTGTCCAACATTAGCACTTTGCTCAGCAGCGTGTATTGTTGAAGTCTTTTTTCACAGCTCACAGCTAGATGGTCATTGTACCAGTTACAGGCTATTTTTGACATATCCTGTACATGCAGTACTTTACCCCAGGATCCGCTACTCAACTCCATGCTTTCTTCTTTGGGTAGCTAGGGCTGGAGTTCTTTCTGATGGGTGGCCTGTACTCTTTGCAACAACCGTTTACAGTACAGTTTGTGTGTGCAATAATAACAACAACAGCATCACCATCCAACACACACACACTCATCATGATGGATGTGTGCAGTGCAAATTCCCTCTGGACCTACAGTGTACTTGGGTGTATTGGCAAGAAAGTGTGTGCACAAGCAGTTTGCTTCAAAACCACAACAGAGCGGGAGAAGGAGATATATACAGAGAGCTAGGGCTGTGCAGGAGGTGCACAGTGTGTAATTAGAGATTGACTTCAGAATTGAATAGGCCCCCAAATAAGCTACACAACAGCAGTGAAAGATAGGATTTTAGTTTGACCTGGAAGGTTGATAGACAGGTGCCTTTATCTGTGCCATACCATGGAGTGGTCACAACACACATAACTGCAGCACAATGGAGGATTAGCAACGCTCAATGCATGCGGGTACAGTAGCTCTGGGTGTTATTGTGTTGGAATTTAAACCTCTCAGCAGGTAGACTATGGAATGAAATCTTCACTTTGGCTTTAAAAATTTGAACTGAAGTGATTATTTCACCCAATTCATGACATCTATCATGCATCCTGAACGAGTCTTAGGGAGACATGTATCCCCTAACCAAACCAAGTGGTCTCTGACTGTAACCCAACCTAACCTAACCTAACCTGTTAGGCATGATGTACATGTCTCGAAAAACGAGTGCGAAACCTTAGGAAACAAAAGTATGGATTTGGTGGGTTATTTTATGCACGACATGAATTTACCTGTTTGGGTCGAGAAACAGTGATAGCAGAATATGTTTAATACAGTAACTTTTCACTCTGTACATTTGCTTTGTAATAAGATACACTTAAAGTGCAATCAGCTCACTGGTATGACCGCAATTAAAGGTTAATTAATCAACGCTGGACTACAGGTGCATTAATAGAGGATGATGCAGGATCAGAGGTTAATGCAAGTGACGAATAGGGCTGCGCTGCCGTCGTACATCCAGCGATAGAATTAATCTTGAGAGTGACTGATCCTCTAATTAATGCACAGGACCAGCATTGATTAATCTTGTTCATTGAGGATGAGCCTAGGCTTAGAGGGCTTCTTGTCAGAGGTGATTTCAAATGCACTTTGAGCCAAATTAAACTTAACGTGTGAAAAACTTCATGAGTGAAGCAAGGGGTGAGTTAAGCCAACCCACACCAGTTGGTCGTGGGGAATTGGTGTTGCTATTATTGCAATGTTCCCATGATCGTAATGACTCCAAACGAGGCGAAGCACGTCGTCTACTCTTCATCATTTCTAATCTGTCCGGATGCAGAAAATTTGGTCACATTTTGAATTCAGTTTCTTACTCGAAAGTTGTCGTAATCTGAATTCACAGAATAGATGTTTGGTTTGGCTGGATTTGTAACCTGAGGGGGAGGGTAGGGGCTTTCAAGGATTTTTCATTTTTCTTTGAGGATTAAAATAACTTGTAAAAAGTTGTGTGACACAAAACTGACATTTTGGAGTGTGGTGTTTATTAATAATTCAAAATGTTGAAAAAAGCCACAAATTCCATCAAATATCGACAATTTTACAAGGACAGTGTAATGTCTAATGCCTTCATCATGAATAAACATTACCTAAGTATGCAAATTTGTGATATCAAGAGAGGGACTTGCATGATATGTCTCATTTTATCCTTTGTTTACTTCATTTCAAGCACAATTGAGATTTATACATGCCCCAAGGGTTTTGTTTTGGAAGCATACACGTATTTTTGTTCTTCGCAAATACTGATATCACTTACACGTGTGAAACGCAGTAATTAATAGTAATTTATACAGGCTAGCAAAAGAAATACTGCGACACGCCAGGTCGTCATTGCATTTTCATTAAACAGTGAAATGCCGATAATAGATAGAAACACAATTCCAACAGATTTTCATTCAGTGTTTCACTCTGCGACTTTTGAATCAAGCCCTTTCCAGATGTATGTCACGAGACCTTTAGTACACGTAAACACAGTTCTTGGTGAAAGAGCAATTGGAAGTTAAATACCCTGTGTACCCGTGCTGAGACAGTCCTTTACACCACTTTAAATGAATGGATGACTCTTTGGTTATTCGGTAATTGTGGTCCCCCCTTGTCTCAAGTCATCTTTTATTTGACAGGATGTCATAAACAACATGACAATGTGTGCATTATGGAATGATATGACATAATCCTGCTGTTGCCATAGATGTGTACCAACCAGGTCATCAGCCTCCCCCCCCCCCAAAGCAGTAATGCGAAGAAAAAACAAAAAAAAACACACACTGAACAATGACAAATATACCATCATGTTTTTGTGAAGAGTGTTTGCTTTGTGGTCATCATCAGGATATTTTAGCAAGATAAGAGGTGTGCTTGAAGAAAATAGTACTCAAAAATATTACTATAATCATAACTTTCGGAAGAAAGCAATTTGTATTGTCACGTCGGTACGGTTTGTCGGCAAGGACATGGTAGTCTTGTATGTTGAGACACGCAGAAGCAAAAGTGAAGCGATGGCGATTCGGATCGTAGAGGGCACAGCAGTAGAACCTTATTTGGGAACCTTTAATGCTAAGTTAAGCAATGAATTAGTGTATTAAAGCAAGGGGTAAGTATGATCACATGTGAATTATCCACACCATTTATTGAGGAGAGTTAGGAGTGTACAGAACATGCTGTGTGCATACAGTGCATGTTTTTTGTGTTGTGAGTAGATTTCCAAAGGTGAGTAGTATCACTTGCAATGAACTGTAGTCCACTACTTTCATATGTTGACTCCACAGAAAGTTATTAAGTATATTTCACCAGACCTCTCAGTGGCGCAGAGATAGAATTGATTTCTTAGGACATATCGAGCAAAGCTAAATGTATGCATTTAGTGAAGCCAAGGGGTAAGTATCTATAGTCACTTGTGAATACCCACATCAGTGAGTAGTGGGGATTTTGTGCTTTAATAGTTAACTATGTGGGTGGTAGGGTGATTTATATTATTACTGTGTAGTAGGGTTGTCACCAGACCATTTTGAGAGCGGGGTAGTCGTGATCGCCGTCGTGGGGGCAGGGTCTAAGGGAACCTCCCCTTTGAACAATTTTTGCGGGTTGGAGAGTGCTTAGATGTAAAATGGTGCACTCTAGATTATAAATTATGAATTCGGTACTTTGGTTTCGACTAGTGCGGAAATGTTTAAGCTTAATTTGCCATTTTGTGGTAAAAAAAAGCATAATCACTCAGAATTCTAAAGAAATCTAACAATTTCATTCAGTTAAGGTAGGAAATTTGTTCCGCGCGGTGATGCTGATATTGACGGTGATGTCGGGCGGAGATTTTGAGAGCTGGGTAGCACCGCCCAGCACCGCCCGCCATGGTGACAACCCTGCTTTGTAGGCTAGAATGGTGGATTCATAGTAGATCATGTCAGGGACTGTGTTTAAGGTTTTCAGCCAATGTACCGTAGCATCATGGAAGAGAAAGAGAGAGCCTGTATGTAGACCAGTCAGTTTGTCCTCGTTGACATAATTTTATCGATTTCAGGATTTTGTAAATTGTGAGAAAAGTGGTGAATATGTTAGTGGAAAAGTATTAATATTTGCTCATAAATGGTCAGACTATAATGATATTTGTCCACAACAACTAAAGTGCATGGTTCTTTGCCATACCTGTTTTCAGTCTTTCAGCTGTGGAAATCAACCATTGTTGTATTTTCTGAATCTTCAGTATCCCTGATAACTCTGCCTTCCTCCAAGTCAGTTAAGTACATTTTTTTCCCCGGGACAACGTCGACAGGATATGTTCGCCGGGAAGCTGTACTCTCTGTCCCAGCCTTCGAAGAATTTTAATTGCAAACATTGTAAAATCGTGACATGACATTGTGCTTACAGGTTGCACTTTCAGGAAGGTTACTGTCTGGTGAAGAAAACAGGCAGACCCAAAAGTGGTTTTTACTGCTCGGCGTGTCAACTCTCAGCACAACTGAAGCTTAGCAGAGCAATGACTATGTTTCATCTATGAAAATTAAGACTATTCGCGACGGCCGTAATCGGGGTTTTGGTCTTTCCTTGGCTTCGTACGGTCCTGAACGTTTATCACTTCATATCGAGAATGGAATGTCTACTCAGTGGTTCTTCTTTTTGTGAGGTTAGTTGTGATATATTCCAAAGGCACAGCTCCAGAACAGTCTACTAGTCAATGGGCACTGAGTGGTGGTACTATAGTCCATTTTAGATTGTGTGGTCAGTGTTAAATGAAATTATTGATATTATTATTATTACCCATTGTCACATGGCTCAGTAAATTGAGTATTGCAGTCATTTTGTTAAGGCACACTGCATGTATCAGTATCGTTCTGGTATTAACATTGTAGATATATACCTACCCCTTGATAATTACACTTATTCATTGTTGTCCCCCTGAGCAAAAGTTAATGAGCCTGAGTCAGGGCATAGAGGGTGCAGCTCAAGAATTTCATTCAGAGGTGCATTGCATGGGGTTGAACAATACTTTAGTGTACAAAGTAAGGCTTAGTTAGATCTTGTCATTTGTGAATAGCCACACAAGTGACTTGTGAGGAATTCACTTCGTAGATAACTTAACCCCTTTGCTTACACTAATGCATTGAATTCAACCATCCTCAAAGTGCAGTAAAAATAAATTGTAGCATAGCCGCCCTTGTTTACCTTGGCTCACTGTTAGTCTTTCATGAATAACTACACCAGGTGACTTCTGAGGAATCCATGGTAGTCCAGATCAATGAATGTACCACTGGATACATGATGATGGTCAGTCTTTAAAGGTTACCCGTGGCCATACGGCACAGAAGTGCAATTGTTGTGCACAGACATCTTACATGGAGCAATATCGCTCATAATTTTCCACACCAGTCCAAGTCATTGAATGTATTACAAAGAAATTTGGCAGTTATTTTTAATTCAATCATAATATTTTATTCCTCTATATAGCGGTCTATACACTTTCCCTGACATGCTATAGCACCATTCCACAGGTCAACCTGAACATATATTTGGAAGACTAAGATTTCTCTTCTGGGACTTTCGTTGCACAGCATCATGACAACAACACCTTTCTCGTTGTTAAAAAACCCTCAAACCTGGCAAAGACCTTACTCCATTCCTCGTTGTTGTGCACTTGTGCAGCTCTCCATTTTTGATTGTTCAGTATTGCGATTGTGCCCTTTGGTGGACAGGTTCACTTCTACGGTTATAATCCCCTGTCATCATGCAGAGAGTAATCACAAGGTCTGAGCCTTCGAAAAAGAAAATCAAAAATAATAATATGGAGCTTGTGGTAGTAGGGGGTTATCCAAACTAAAGACTGTTCATTTCCCCTCTCTATTCAGATCTTCAAAGGACGTCTTTAGTAGGTGGCACCCAAGTAAGATTTCAAGGACAAACATTGTATAACGGTTTTTTTTTTCTCTGTATTTTTGTTTCTATTCAAACCCATGATTGGTGTTGTGTATGAAAGTTTTTCTGATTTGTAATACAATCATTTTGCTTCCTAAAAAGGAAAAAAAGTCTGCTTCAAGAGTTCAAAATGCATTTGAGTTTCCATATACTGGTGGTGTTACTACATTTAGCACTAAGTAAATATTACCAGATCTGTGAAAACAGCCTAAACCACAGTGCTGAAAATAAACTGCCAAGAGAAATCTGGGTTTTTTTTTGTATTTTTTGACTGTTTGCTCACCTTCATCAACTCAACAACTGCACATTTTCCATGTTCCTTACTCACCTTTCTCTAGCCAACTATTGTACATCCCATTACTGCACTCGAGCCAGCTGCCTTTGGTGCCATCCAATATTGTTCTCTGGGTGTAAAACTAATCTAACACATGGTAGCGAATCACGGAAAAAAAGAAAAAACAGTCATACATAAGTATGGTATTGAAAGAAAAAAATCTTTGCTCAGACCTCCCCCCGCCCGGCACATAGGAATGGCTTAATGAGACTGATTTCAGGGCTAGTACTGTATTAGACTGTAACCAAGTTACCAGTAGTCTTGGGTTGGTAGATGGGAGTGCAGATATTTTGTTGAGACAGGTAAGTCAGGAGTGAAGTTAGTGATCAAACCAGGTGATTTTTCAGATATATCTGTAAGACTTTGGTTGCGGAAGTTGTAAGAATAGACTAGACAGGCCAAAGAAGGACATTGTACTGTCCACCTAATGACTGAAATTTGATCCTGTTCGTATATTTCCTATTCAGTTCCACTGCTTTCCACACAGACGTTACTGACAACTGACGCAGCAGTGTAAATTAAGAAATGAACAAATGGTCTGGATGTAAAACAAATATTTTATATGTTTTTGGAGATTTTTCTGTCTTGTGTCTTTTCTGTGAGCGTGAGCAGTAAATGTCCGTCTTACTTGATTTAGAGGCAATAAGAAATTGTCATGGTGAGTCTTGTGTGTATTAGTATACCTGACATTTACAACCGTTCCTGTAATATACTAACTAGTGAGGGTGCACGGTGTGTTTATGTGCAGGGTAAATTTGTGAAATGTGCCTGCGATCATAAAGAGGTGTTCGTCTGTCCCATTAAAACATTCTGAAAGGGATGCTCAGGGAATGGGTTGGATTCTAGTCATGTTCTGGTAAATATTGGTTATTGTTGGTGTTGAAAGAGAGATATATACCATGAAAGACCTAGGGTATGTAGCTGTCAATGACCCTACTGAGTCACCAGTGACGTCAGTGCCACGTTTACAGAGAATTGTCTCAAAAGTGAAATACCTCAACTCAAATTTTATTTACGATAACATTTCAGGCAATCTTTGTTGTTTGTTACGCTGAGGCGATAATGAAATGGTTGACAAGGACTACAAATGATTTCGCTGCACTGCGTAAACAGTCCCTTGAGGTTTTGTTTGGGTTTGATTCTTGATTTCTTTTGCTGTGGAAGTTGGAAAAATCAAATTTTGATTCAGTGATGGCCTGAGATGTGAGTGGGTGTGTGGAGTATGTATGCTGTGGCTTGGTATGTGACAAATCTTCCCAAATGTTTTAAATCACTAAGGATAACTAAAGGTTGTAAGTCAACCTGGGTGTTTAGGTTCCTCTTGGGGATGTCTTGGCTGATGTTCTCAGAAGTGGCTGAAGGTCAGTGTAGATCAAAATTTGAAAAGATTATAACCCAAGCATGAGAGTATCTCAACCGGGATAACTTCCCGGAGTTTAGACTTTGGCATAGCTGGTAGTTAAGCCATTGGTATGTAGTTAGCCCTTGCTGTGTAGGTAGCTATGTGATATGTTGGTAGCCCTTGGGGTATAAGTAGCCTTAGATACGTAGAAAAGTTCATAAGTGGTATGCTAGTAGCTCTGGGTATTATATAGTGTACCCCTGGCCCCTTGTTATGTAGTATGTAGGTAGCCTCTGGTTTGTTTGTAGCCCTTGGTAATTGATATGTTGATGGCCCATACATGGGTAACCCTCGGCAGTTATTGGGACAGAGGTAACCATTGGTATGTTGGGCAGTCCTTGGTGTTTTGGTAGTGAGCGCCATGTAGCTATCGTAGTATTTGTGCCTGGTCCAAAACTCTGTCCCGTCTCCCCTGTTCTGTCGGGTACCGGAAAAAAAAGCTTCTGCTAGGCTTCAGTCCCTTGTAAAGTCATAGTACGAGATTTTGCTCAATGCAGCTTAATGTAACTACATGTCTTTTGCACACAGGCATAACAATGAAGTAGGTTAGCTGCGGAAGTTTGACCCACACATGTACAGTTAACGTCAATGAAAGTTTGGATCCTGATAGTAATTTCAGAACTGGCCCTTGAGATGGTCGGTCAGGTACCCAGATAACAGATGCAGAGAATGAGGTACTGTGTCCACAGGTATATCGGTAGTCGTTGATATGTTGATAGCCCTTTGTATATAGTTAACCTTTGGCACATGTATCGGTGGTGATCGTTGGTATGTTGGTTGCTTCTGAGTTGTGATAGAGGTGGGTCAAAAGTCCAGGCATGGTTGAAGTTCAGCCTAGACTGAGCACAGATGTACAGGATGAGCCTGCTCATTGAGTTGCTTCATAATTTTTCTAAACGTATCAAGTATCTGTTAACATACTAATGACAAATGGTCAAACTAAGAGGATCCCAATGTTTCACTTACAAAGGCACAGTAGTGAGTGACTAATTCACAATTCAGTTTGTTTTTGGAAAATTTATGACCAGACACTTTTTATATTAGTACTAAAGCCTATTCACATGCATACAACCAGTACTAGTAAGGGTCAAAACTTCAAAACTTTTTCATAACTATTGGATGTGAAACATGAATAATTATGCTAATTGTAAGTTGTCATGTGTTTATACCCTTCAAAATCATCACAAACTTATTGATATCAACTCAATGAGCCCATTTAGAGGGGTTCACTAAGTTGATATTGATAAGTTTGTGATGATTCTGAAGAGTGCAGACACATGACAGTGCTTATAATGGGCACAATTAGTAAAGTTTCACACCCAACTTAATTGTGAAAACTGTCAACATCTTTTAATTTTTTACCCTGGTGTTTATTGGCTTTTGGCATATGAATTAGTGCTAATATGAAAAGTGTCTGCTCATGAATTTTCAAAAACCTAATGGAACTCTTAATTACTCACTCATTAATGCTCATTTTTATGTAACACATGGGATGCTCTTAGTTTAACCATTTGTCGTAGGGTTTGTGAAGGAAACTTGACAGGTGTAGAAAAATTCAGTGAATTTCACAAAACAACTCAACGTGCCTCTTCAATCAATTCGACGGTTGGGTACGCATGTCTAGTTGATCTTAATCCACATTACTTTGTTTGGTAGTCTTTCAGTTAGGAAAAAAATGACATTTATAATGTTTTGTATTTTGTGGGCAATCTGTGTACACCTCTTTCAAAAAGTTTGTTTCACATTCAGTGGGATCAATTTCAAAGAAATGTAGGCTATTTATAAATTCTTTAGGCCTACATCATATATGATAATAAGTAACAGTGTACATCTCTTTCTCTTCACTTTCCAGTTATATATTTTGGTCCGACTGGGGAGAGGAGCCGAAGATTGAGCGTGCCGGCATGGACGGCACAGAGAGAACTGTGATAATAAATACTGACATTGAATGGCCCAATGGGCTAACCATAGATTGTAATGCTTCCAGACTATTTTGGACAGATGCTCGGCTGAGTTACATGCACAGCTGCCTGTTAGATGGAACAAATAGGACGTTAATATTAGACGGTATTACGCCGCACCCGTTCGCTTTATCTGTGTTCCAAGATACGGTCTACTGGACGGATTGGGAAACCAAGTCCATTCACGCTGTTGATAAATACACTGGGAAAGTATACTTGCCAGTGATGACAAATTTAAATAGTCCCATGGATATCCATGTGTATACCGCAGAGAGACAGCCAGTCCGGGGTAAGTTGTCATTCTGTTAACTAATACAGTGCAGTTCACATTGTAGGTCTACACTTTACACCTTGGTTCATTAACTTGACCTTACTCAAAGTGCATTCAAATCAATTCTGACACCTCGCCCTCTAAGTCTTAATCAATGTGCCAAATCCACCAAAGTGGCTTGGTGCTTTTATACAAAATGCAAAATCAGAAGAAATGAAGAAAAAAAAGCAAATGGAAGGAAAAGTGAACATGCCAAAGGAAATGCAAAGATGCAATACTACCATCTTGTGCAAGAGCAACTCGAATGTCTTATTCAAGTTGGGGGGGTATTTACTTTGAAGGAGTCAGACGTGGTGTCATGAAGTCTTAAAGTGTGAAAGGAACTACAGTTTTCAGAGGATTCCTCCAGAGTCATCAATAAAAGAAACTTTCCCATTCTGATCTATACCTGCCATTGTGGCTTGCATTTTATAAACTAATAGCAATTTATACAATGAATATTACACACTACTATGTCTTGACGTATACAGGCTAATGAGCACAGTCAATATCATTATGACGTGATGCAATAGGCTAGTGGGTTGGTCTATGCACAATGAATACTGCAGTAGACACCAATATATGACTTGACAAGGATAGGCTAAATTCTTACAAACAGTGAATATGCTAATATGGTAGCACTCTACAACAATGACTCCCAAATGTCACACAGTGACTACTAGATACTGTTATGATTACATGGACAGGCTAATAGCAAAATATCAGAATTTTGGACCAGTTTGCAAACACTAATAGATAGGCAATCTACACACATTAAGTACATGGATAGGCTTATAGTAGTCTATACAGTAAGTACATGGATAGGCTAATAGTAATCTACACAAGTAAGTACAAAATGACTTACAGTACATGTAATAGTATAGCAATCTAAACAACAGTGAATACCATTATGGTTTCAATTCAGTTAATTTGTACCATCATCAAAGAATAATTAAGAAATAGAGGCAAATGAAAGTCACAAGTCACAATCAGGACAGTGTCAAACATGTTGTAAAGACTGGAGCGAAAGGCAAACAAGGTTGAGCTAGACCTTAGAGGGCTAGAATTGATTTCAAGGGCATTTGAAGCAAGGCTAAATGTATGCATTTGTAAAGTATAGTCACTTGTGAATACCCACAATAGGGGAGACAATTGATAAGGGAAAGAAACAGACAAAAACAAAAATCAAGATGCACTTTTATATGCATGTGTAATGGCTTGCATGTAGTCGGCTAATATCTACCTGCAGCCGATGAATGCCAGTGTGATTTGCAGGGCTAGCATAACATAATGACCACTAGTAAATTGTTTAGTTCTTACAGGCCTTACAATTGTAATCTGTGCATAACAAATACTTATTGTCATGACCCAGATTACATGATGTTTTAGATGTATTTATATAGCAATCTACACACAAGACTCCCATGATTCACGTCCCATACATGTACAATACCAATTGCAATTTATATATATTGTGAATACCATTGTTTTGTCGTCTGCCTAAATATATTTCAACGATACAGAAAACTTGCCTTTGTTTTAACTTACAGAGCAAAATCCTTGTGAAGGGAATGGAAACTGCTCCCATTTATGTCTGTTATCACCAAAGCCACCTTATTTCTCTTGTGCTTGTCCTACGGGGGTCAGACTCCTTGAAGACGCTAAAACATGTGCTGAAGGTAAGAGTTAAGTCTTGCGTTTCTCTGTAACTGTCTTGCTGTCACATCATAGACCGTCAGACGTATCCTTGCCCCCTTAAACTCTCTTGCTTACGTTTCTGACTTAGTGGAATTCCG
Organism: Stichopus chloronotus; assembly: GCA_021234535.1. Classification (NCBI taxonomy): domain Eukaryota; kingdom Metazoa; phylum Echinodermata; class Holothuroidea; order Aspidochirotida; family Stichopodidae; genus Stichopus; species Stichopus chloronotus. The sequence continues at coordinate 7,249,438 of CM037847.1, forward strand.
AGTGCTTTATTGTTCACATCAGCGAGTTCTTATCGTCAGTTATAGTGAACTTGGATACCAGCTAGTGTTTAAGATCAAGGCAATTGTGACAGTAGTATTCATGATCAATAATAATGGCTGCATGTTCATATTAGCCTCGTTGCATCATCAGCAAACGATATTGACACTTTCATTCCCAACATCGTTTCAATCGTGAAATGACCCAAGTGATATCGTATGTACACTTATGGAAAAAACGTTCGGGAAAATTGATGTTTTTTAGAGCGGATTTTGATTCCTACTCGTGAATAGTACACAAAGAAATAGGAAATCCAACTGCATGGTTGCAATATAATTTTATTAACTAGTTTGACTAATACGACAAAGTATCATGTCAGAAGCTTAGGCTATTCTGCACCGTGGAATTTGTATGTATCCACACAATCCATTTTATGCAGAGTTCCAATCCAGAGTTATGAACATGTTTGTTCAGGTGTACTTCACACCCATATGATATTGTGACGTGGTTTGGCAATTGAAGGAAAAGTGCTTGTTATGTCCATTTCGAAAAATTTGTATCTCAACAGCACTAGTTCTTATACACTTGCTCAGGGTTGCAGAACTCCAGACAAAATGGAGGTGGTAGGTTGTTTTGAAAAAAAAAAAGAAAAAAGGAGGTATTTGCTGCTTTGTGGACCCTGCAAAGCTAAGCGACCCCATGAGCGATTTTCCTCATCGGATTCTGCCAACAGTAGTCTTCATTCCAGTGTTTGTGTCGTGGTTGGTATTTGTATTTTCGTCTCTTTGTGGTGAGTCGGGGATAAAGCCGATCACTGCTGAATACCATAGCTACGTACAAGTCTGCACATAATATTTTTGTCTTCACGTTTCAGTATGTTATTTCTAGTAACTTTTCAATGTCTGGTCTTGGGGGAAGGAGAGAAAACCCTTTTACCTTTTTATTTGTCAATCCATCCCTCAGAGGTTGTAGACAAAAGTCTCTGGCAGATACAAGCTTTTGTAACTGCTTCATGTGCCTATCATGAAAAAGAAAACATGAATGCTCATTAGCCGAGTTAGCTTTCTTTTACAATCAGGTTATGACATTCCCTTTCATACATCTCTGTCCTGTAATGATACCACTGGTCATTAAACCTGGGAGTGGTATCATAGTAAGGCTAATAATCCCAGATGAAAAAATTCATGATAAGTTCAAGCATACAACATGAAATCATCCTAAGAGTATGTAGTGTTTGTTGATTGGATGAGTTTGTGTTTTCATGTGGGAATAAGTGAGAGTATTTTAAATGGAAAGCTGATTAAAGCTAACAGCCGTCAGTTAATTCTGAATTAAGTTCACACAGAAGACATATGTACTTACTCCTTGCTCACTCTTATGCATTGCTTAACTTCGCACTTAACGTCCAAAATCTGGCGTCGCGCCTTCTATGCTCTAGATCGGCCTTGTCCAAGTGAGACACAGCGTGTGTATTCATATCGTTAGACCTATCCTTACCCCTTGCATGCACTTTATCAAGCCAAAGCAAACATCAGGACGGCGACGGCGATCACCTCCCCCAGCAGAAAGGGATAGGATGTCGACTGGGACAAATGGTATCCCATCCCTACTGAGTCACCAGTCTATCTAGCAGCTCTTCTGGACTTAAAAGGCCCTGTCTTTTTCATACCATGAAAGGTGCTCCCCTTCTTTTCCTCAGGCCCCTGGAAATGTGAAAAGGAAAAAAAGTGCAACTTGCTGTGTTACAGGTCTCAGTCTTAGAATAAATTGGTCCGCTGACATTTCTGTATAAGTCATTGTTCGGGAATAGGTCTGCTGCATCTGGTGTACTTTTGTTAAGGAGTAGCAGGAAATGGGGTAGGGAACAATAGAGACCGAAACAAGAAAACACACTGTTGTCAGGATCAAATAACAATAGATTCAATTGTGTGATTTTGTCTCCTACCAGTTTGAGTGACAGGTCCCATCAAAGTCGAATTACAACAGATCTGCTCTCTCTGAGTCATGAACCCAGTCATTTGCAAACAGATGAAAAAATAAGAATGTAATAAAAATATCCAGGTACTTGAATATGATGTTACCGGATATATTAACACACAGAGAAGATACCCAAAACCAGTCAATATAACGGAAACCAACTCCAAAAGATTGAAGGGTGCATTTGACATTGTCATTCAAAATGTAGAGCTTTGCATAAGAAAATGTGCAAATACAATGGGAGATTTGCTATCTCCTGGGAAAAGATACCGTTCAGTGACAAGCTACCATTTGTTTGTTTGTTGTTCAATCTTTGAAAAGTTGAAGTGCTTTTAGGGTTCTTGTTTCTCCTTGAAAAAAAAAAAAAATGGAAGGAAAAAGCCTGCCCTTAACCTGTTAGCTCTTCCATGGTTCTCCCTCTAAGCCATTGAAGCATTTGTTTGATCAAAGTTTGACAGGCAATATTAATCAATCATCCATCGTTTGATGTTAATAAAAAATGATTATGCCAGTCAGAATAGCTGGTCTGTGATAAAGCAGCACTTTAGGTTGGGTGGTGAAGTTAATTTTCGTCATTTGAAACTTATCCATCCCCTCACAACAAGTGCCCGTTCAGCTTCTGTTAGGAACCACTGGTATCCTTTAACCCTTTCTTTACCTTCGCCCTTTCCCTGAAGTGGATTAGTGCCACCTTGCTAGTCCATTTTGGACACAAATTTTTTTGACACATATCAGCCTGAGCCAAAGGCAAATGAGGATGAGCCTCAGTTCAGAGGGCACGGTGTCAGAATTTATTTCGAGTGCGCTTCGAGCAAGATCAAATTGAATGCATTAGGGTACAAAGGGTACGTATTGTCACCTGTGAGTACCCACTAGTGAGTTGTGGGGGAGTCCATTTCGGGTCAGGGCAAACGTAGTGGTGGGTTTAAATGTTGCCAGTAGTTCCTAGCATTTTGGAGGAATGTGTTTTAGTTGTTATGCAACAGGTAAGCTCATCACTGATTAAGGACAAATCCCCCCTCCCCCCTTACTCTATCAGTCAAAATCCCTGTAAATCTTGTTCCACACCCACAGGTTTATGTCAATATTTCCATTTGTGTCCATTCTTTTCAGGTTGTGAAAATGTTTTTAGTAGCTTTCCAAAGTAGTAAGTACAGACTGATACAAGGGGACTGTCCTGTCAACCTACTGTACGAAAATGCTTAAATCATAGAAAACTTTCAAATTTGTCATATTACTACCGGTGATATTGTATCTAAAAATACAAACAAAAAAAAATATGGGAGAGCGGCAGGTTGGAATAACAGGAAGAGTTGACAGCAGGTAACATGGTGGCTCCCTGGGGTCTAAGGTCATTGTGTTTAATATGGTACAGTTGTGCAGTTGTGACCAGGTACACTACTTACTTACATGGTACAATATATATGCTGCTATTGTTGCTGACTCTGTGTACAGTTTACCCACACAAGTGTAGCACAGTATACCACGGTATGTCGGAAGATACCCTAAATATTTGGAACTGTTTGAATTGTCAAGTGCAGCGAAAAGAAACACCAAAAAAAAAAAAAAGAGAAAAGAATGAAGAACAGTGCATATATTGAAGATAAATTATTAATGGTAATTCATATTGTAGACATGTACAGTATGGTGATGTAAGGAGATAGCAAAGTCATTAAGTATGCATACATGTTTCTGCTTTGGTACTCAGTAAGTACATGGCTGTGTCACTGTACACTTTCTCAAACATGCATACAAACCATTGTCCCAGAGTCTGAAGGCCCTCTCACTCTAGGAGTGATGCAGTAGGATTCAGCGCGATGAAAAGCGTTGTGTGGCAGTATTTTTGCTTTGACTTTACAGATGACGTTTCTTCATCACGATTCATCCCTTTTGCTGATCATGTGATTTTACCGACTGCACTGATAGGACTATCAATTTCATTGATTGCAATATCACCACAATAAGCAAACTTTTAGAATTTTTCCAACTCCATTTTATCACATCGTGTCATATCGTATCACATCGTATTGCGCCTGATGTTAAAAGGTCTTAGCAATAACATCATTTCAACTTTATCACGTTCTATCGCTTCGTATTGTGCCTAATGTGAAATGACCTTAAATCCAAGTTGGTTTGATATGTCCTCTGCAGGTATTGTTGTCATGTTTTGTTTTAAGTTGTATTAATTATTCCATACTCATGCTGTTATTTCCATTGTTGCCCATGTGAATCGATTGACCAAGGCAACACTTTCATGGTGACGAAACTGTGCTAGTACAGTAATGTGCTTGTAAAATTTATTTCTTTTGGTGTATCTCGTCACAAACATTTCACAAGCCTTTCTGTGTAGACTACCATTGAAGGGAACACCTGTGGAACTCCAGATTGCAAAAAAAAAGAAAGAGAAAAAACAGAGAAAAGAAACAATTGAATGCATTGAAATTGTGAAGATTGAAAAGGTAACAGTCTCATGTCTTCATTTTGAATGGTTTGTTGAGACAAAATAGGCCATTGGAAATTACCTGGATTGTAGAGGTGGGGGGGGGCTCATTGAATGCATAGTGTAGCAGTATGCTGTAAGTAACTAACTTTAGAAAATGCACTAGTGTAGATTATGGCAGGTAAGTTTGGTCTTCCAAAAGAAAGAACACAACCATCAATAGTGAATACCACCATAGTGAATGTTTTCCCATTCATGCAATGGTATGAAGTTGAAAGATTGGACGTTCTGTTCAGTGAGGTGAAGTTGAGTTGAATAAAACATACCATCTTTCAAGGAATGAAATGTACAATTGCATGAATTGCCTGCATTCATTATGGTCTATGTAACACCTGTAACTGTAATTCTGTAAAGCAGCACAAATTTGTGAGTCGAATTCGCTGTATTGTTAGGTACATTACGCAGTGCATGATCACCGATGTTGCACAGATGTGCTGGGTTGCGGCAGGCGTGTACATAGGCCTGCAGCAACGCCTGTGATCGCAGACTCATTGCGGTGGGTAAGTATGTGACCGTGGGTTACTACACATGTACGAGCAAACATTACGATCGTGATGATAGTGCCAAATCAGGCATGGCCTGTGACCACCAGTCCTACAATCAGATTTAGAGGAAGGTGTTATGCAATACTATAAGATGACCTGATGTCATCTTCACAGTGTCTTCCAGTACATGTGTCACTGTACAGCATGTGAAAACACAACTTTCTGGATACGTTCTGCTTTTCTAATAAAATTGAAGAGTTTGCTCTTAGAGCTTGGAACTCAGTAGGTAAAATGGGAACTCCGTTTTCACCGTTTTAAAATTTTTTTTTTTTTTCAACCATGTGAGACAAATAGCTTGGAAATGACCCACAGCATGTGTCATGGCATCCCACATCACCCTCATGATGTGGTAGGCTTTAATCTGATGGAGATTGAGTTGAGATGATATATGTATCATTTTCATGGTTTTCATGATCTGCAAGATTGTCAATTATGTAACATCAACATTCCTCGATTCACAGATGCTCAGAATATCCTGTTACTGGCTAGAAGGACCGACATCCGAAGAATCTCCCTGGATACCCCCGACTACACTGCCATCGTCCTGCCACTCCAAGACGTGGAGCACGCCATAGCAATAGACTATGATCCAGTCGACGATTATGTTTATTGGACAGACGATGACATGAACGCAATACAGAGGGTGAAACTGGACGGAACAGGTCTGTGATTATTGGCCCTGCGGCTGCTTCTTATTGCCTCCACATGCAAGGGATGAAATAAAGGGGTCCGCTTTGCAATTTGTGACACGTGAAAGCACTCTGTGGTTCATTGTTGAATTCTTTCTCGAGAAATGAGGGAAGGCTAGGCCTTAGAGGGCGCAGTGCTAGAATTAATTTTGAGGACATTAAGAGCAAGGCTAAATGTATGCATCAGTGAAGCAAGGGTAGCTGTAGTCACCAGTGAATACCTGCACCACAAAGTTGTGGTGAATTCTCTCTTGAATTGCTAAAGCTGAAGCCACAACTTCACACAGACAACTGCTTTATGTGTCGTTGTACATGTACGCTGTACTTGCAAGCGAGCAGATGCGTAACCTCTGCATCTATCGAATGTTATGTTAAAGCTGGAATATGAGTTGTACTGACAATCACCTGGTCATCTACTTTTGTTCTTCGTCAGTGTTTCAGGGACGAGAAAGTAGAGGGGAAAGATCTGTCGTCACAAAACCTGAAAAAGATATATGCACTCATCTTCCAGATATTTGAAAGTGAAAATTGTGTCGACATTTTTGTTGGCCCTAAAATTTCCCTATGACTCCCTATGAAGGCATAGCAGTCAATCACCATTACTTGAAATCAACAAGACCAATGGGAATTGACATGAATATTCATGTATACAAAACTGGAACTTGAACGATGTTTTTTTTTTGTTTTTGAAATGGTTATACATATTCCTCAGAATTTGACTTTCACTGACAAATTTCCCCTCTCATATTCCAGCTTTGAAAGGCTGTGATGTGCAGAAAGTATCAGTGAAATGTTTGTTTAATGCATGCTGATAAAAAATGGGGTTGACTTTTTGACAGCTTACCATTTCAAATCATGGGGAAATACTATAGCTCAACTTAAGTTTTAATTTTCAGAATCAACAAAAATTGATTACCCTCCAAATTATGTAGAACTTCACTCATTAAATGTTAGAACTAATCTATTGATTTGAAAACAGACTGTGTGGTATGTATTTCCATACATTGTGCGCAACCCGTGTCGGCTGGTGGCGATTACTCACTGCCCTTATGCATGTCCCCTCTTGTACCCCATAACCTAATCAGGCTAAGAATGTATCCCTGACTGTGCCAATTTCTCAGATTCTGCACCCCTTGTGACCTTAGGTTATCTCTCCTTGCCCCTTGGAGGATGGCAGGTACCTTGTTGCTAGGTTACTCCTGCAACATCAAATTAGCAGTCTGAAGGTTTTCCATGCGGGGCTATGGGACAGTTGAGTATCACTCCTGCAGAGTTGGAAGAGCAATTGAATTATTCCTGTTACAACCTCCTGCTAAATTGAACCCTCTGTCATCACTGTGGACTCACATGTCTATACTGACTGCAGTTATCTCTGCACAATGTTATTAAAATAGTCTTAACTCCATTCTGAACTTGGAGAATCTGTCATGAGTTAATGAATGTACTGCAACTTTAGCCGCATATATTTCATGGTTAACATAACACTAAGAAGGTTCTGTTACAAAAATTCCAGTCTTTTTTTTTCTTCCGTCCATACAAGTAAGTCAATCTTTGCCGATGAATTTAGGAATGGGTGGTGCTTTTTACTCCGGACTGGTATGATAATTGTAATTTGAAGCACCTTTTCCTGGTTAAGTAGGTCTTGCTATTTCTGACAAAGAAACTTGGTTCAGTGGTGACCCACTTTTAAACAGCTGCAGTGTGTGGGTAAGCTTGCTGAGCCGCTGTGATTATTGCCTTTACAAAAAAGTAAATCAAAGTAACAATGAGGTTATGCCAAAGAATTGTGTTTTTCAGCATTACCTGCAATTTCCTACACTAGGAGACCTTTAGCCGGTCATTTGAGAAAGCCAATCCCATCTGAGACCATTACTCCTTTGTCACCCATTCTGTTCTCTCCCTCTTCACCCTTTCTCTCTTCCCATTCTCTCCCTCTCAGCTGCTCCATCCTGCCTCTCCACCCTGCTGCTCCGTGCTTCCTCTTCCCCTCTCCACCCTTCGTCACCACCCTTCTCCTCTGTTCCTCACCACCCTTCTCCTCTGTTCCTCACCACGGTGCCTCCCCCATCTCACCACCTTCTCATTTCTGCCTCTCAACCCATCCTCTCTGGATGCCTCTCCATCCTGCCTCTCCACCCTCCTCTGCAACCCTGACCCTCCACCCTACCTCTCTGGATGCCTCTCCATCCTTCCTCACCACTCTCTCCACCCTTTCTCTTCATCCTTCCTCTTCTTCGCCACTACCCTCCTTATCCAACTTCTCCTTGTGACTCTCTGTATGCTTGTGTTAGAAAAACCACAACTTCAAAGGTAAACTCCTTTGCAATCTCAGAAACAGAGCCTGAATAGCAAATGCTGTATTATCAAAGGTGCACTGAAAATCTTTTGGCCTACTGAGCACAACTTGCTTCTTATCAAGGAGTGCTCTGTTGCCATCATGAAAAGATTCAGAACTGGTTATGTGTGTGGACGTTCTCTTTAATTAACGTTGTAAAAGTGCTCTCCTTAGCAACTCACTAAGAATCCATTGAGGTCAGCTGTGTGTTCCCTGGAGACTTGCTGATTTGAGGTCAAGGTTAGATCTCGGCATTAAAGGTTTTAGCAAGAAAGGAGGCGAGTATTTATTGCAATATCTAGGTAAACAGATTATCACTGCCAACTCCAGATAAAAATTGTAATAATATTAATGCAGCCACTAATGAAAAGTGAGCAATTGGTCAGGGCCCACTCAAAGTGTGTATATCACGTTGAATGTCAATAGATGCAGAATTGTACTCTCATCAGGTTGAATCAGGGGTGGCCAAACTGTGGCTCACTGGCCAAATGAGATCCTTGAAGAGGCATTATGCAGACCCCAACCCCCTTCTGGAACAAAAATAAAAATTAGAATAAGAAAAGTAAACAAATGAAGGGGAAATAAGTAATAAAAATATTACCGATATAAAATCCTGTGATAACTAATATGTTTGAAATTTTTGGCATCCATCCCTACCACTCGAGTGCTAGTTAAGAGAGACGGATAATCGAGGCCGGGCTTGAAAACTGTTTTGCCTGCCATGAAGTACAAAGGTGATAATGAACTTGAATATTCATTTTGAAAGTTTGAGGACCATGAAGCCCGTATGGGCCCATCAAGGACCATATTCCATGTTGATTGTGGATGGACACCAGCAACATTTGCAACATCAGCGACTCTTTTCAATAAAGGTCCAGAGCATAATGATTCAAGGCTGAAACCAAAGAATTGCCAATGCAAATCCAAACCTCCTCCCGGACCGCCATTTTCCGTCGCCATGCGACGGAAGAGAGTGTAACCCTCAGTCTTAAGCCACTTTCCCAAAGGCTGGAAATGGTGGAGGTCTTGCCCAGCTCAGCAGCCTGTCAGGTGTACCGAGCAACCGGAAGCAGACTAAAACTCTATTGTTTTTAGTGCACAGCAAAGGTCATTTGAGGTGAACAGGATAAAATTGTGAAAACATTAGTAAATATGACATCTCAAAAAGGGAACCATGGACAGATCTCATACATGTTATTTTGGTGTACTGGCCTATGTTCTGGGTACAAAAGCCTGTTGTATTTGGTGGAGGCCATTTTGGTAAAAAAAGGATAAATTTTGAAAACCGTATACACTTGGAATGTTGAGACATGAAGCTTGGAAATATCTTGTTTAGTACCCAGGTGTGCTGTTGTTGAACAGCCGTGATACGTATCGCTCATCATCTTGGGTCAGCTAATGTCTCTGTGTATACAGTGGTTGTTTCCTCTCACTTGGTTAAGTGATAAATTACCGCATTGCAAAACGAAGGATGCTACATGTTCTCGCCTTATGAAATGCTGTACATCAGAGTCATGAAAAAGCATCCATCGTGGAATCATGGAAACCGCAATGCATTTGTACATTCTGGTCGATAGGTATTTATGTTTGAAGAAACACAATCAATTCACAGCGCGCACTCCCTCACCTCATATAACCTATGCATTACCATGCATAGGTTATATGAGGTGAGTACGTTGCTAGCGAATTCCCAAACCAGGGAGTTTTGTGGATCTCAGTAATGTCCAGTACAAGTCAGAATTTATGAAAGCACCATGTCTACATCATCAGGTGATTCAACCAACAGCTGACTTTAAATCCTGTTCTTTTTTCTATAATCCTGTCCTTTTCTTTTTAATCCTGTTCTTTCTTTTTATTTCTGTTTGTCGTTTGTACACTTCTGTACTTGTAGTTCTTGTAATTGGATCAAATTGATTGTCCTCAGTTTGTCAGCAACTTAACTTTTGTCCATGAAGTAAATTAGTCTGCATAATTTTTAAAAGTTGTCTTCTTATCCCCTGGAATCGTCAGTATTTCATTGCTGTTCCACTTTTCATCGTAAACTTTCGTGAAAACTCAGACCAAACTTAGGTGCAGCAACTCTCTCAGCAGGGTGCTAGAAGGATTTGACTGTTTGTCTCATAAAAAGGTTATTCTAATTTAAAAGTAGCAAAATAATGGGGCATTGATTAAAAGATTTGTTTGTGAGTAAATAATGTACAAGAATGGAAGGTGTTTCTGATAATTTTGTGCGTGGGACTTAAAACTAGGCCAAGCATATGCATTAAAATTGCATGAAATAATTGGGCTTTTACCAGATACAAATTTTAACTCCATGGGGGGCTACTTGATGTCAGTCCAGACATGGGATGGTTGGTACAGATGAGGCTTTAAAAATGTAGGTCAGGTCACCATTATTGCTTTCATAAATTCCTGAGGAATTTGTAGAAGTAATTGCTTGGGAAGTCTCTGCATGAGAACTACATCGGACATGCAACTCAACAGCGCCCTCAATGGTGCCACCGTGTGATGGTTCTGAGTTGACTTCCCCAATCTGAATGCGACACTTGTGACTGTCACCATAAGTGTTCCACTTAAAGCAGACTGTGCTGTTAGAATGTGAAAAATAGCCTTTTTCGTTAATCTTCTCACGTTCTCTTCCGCTTGGTACCAGGCTGGAAAACAACGCCTATGCCACGTTTCTTACAGGAGAAATTTCATTCATTAGTGTATTAATTATTGTATATAGAAGAGTAATTAAGTTTTTTTTGGCAAAAAAATTAGTGGAACTAGGTCCTGTGATGGATGTATACATGGCACAGAAAATAACCTACCGTACAACGAAACTCCTATGTGAACGACTTTCTTTTGGATATTTTGGACAAACAGATCTCGATATGGTAGTTTCTATTGGTTTTATAACAGTTAGAAGCATAGCCAGTACTTTGGTGTGCTTTTGAAAACTCAGGAGTAGCAGCACATCCTGCTTTAACAATCCACAAGCTAGTATGCTAATATGACCAAATGTTCTATGATGATCAGTGGTCAGAATGTAGTTTTGTTGGGTGATAAGAATAAGTTCACATATTTTGAACAAGATTAGCTCAAAAAGCCTAAAATATGTAATTCATCCTGTACCGGTAATGTTTTGTAGTTCTTCTGTTTTGTAGTTCTGGATGGGGGGAAGGGGGTGGGGGCAAGGATGGTGGTAGTAACCAAAGAGTGATGTACAGTAGGTAGTCCAGTATGCAGTCTAGGTAGTTGTAATCACTGCAGCACTGTACTGTAGGAGAAATGAAAACCCAAGATTTACATAGCTGGATTGCCCTTTTAATATTGTAAAATCTGTTGCATTACATTCCCATTCATGGGTTGTGCTTGTTTGTAGTCCATATGAGCATTATCCCTTTTCTCCTATGATCCTTGTTTTCCTTTAATCCTGTTTCTGCATGATGCCTGTTTCTTAATGATCCCTATTACCTCATGGATTGCCTAGTTGGTGACTACTTCCTTTCTCACAGTCCCTTATGATCCCTGTTCCCTTATGCATTCCCTATGGTCCCTAAGTTTCCATTCTCAGGGTCCCTTATGATCCCTGTTCCGTTATGGATTGCCTTTGGTCCCCACTTCTGTTCTCAGGGTCCCTTATGATCCCTTTACCTTGTGGATTCTCTATGGTCCCTACTTCCATTCTCTGGGTCCCTTATGATCCCTGTTCCCTTATGGATTTCCTACGGTCCCTATTTCCATTCTCAGAGTCCCTTATGATCCCTTTTTCCGTATGCATTCAATATGGTCCCTACTTATATTATCAGGGTCCCTTATAATCCCTGTTCCCTTATGGATTCCCTATGGTCCCTACTTCCATCCTCAGGGTCCCTTATAATCCCTGTTTACTTATGTTTTCCCTATGGTCCCTACTTCCATTCTCAGGGTCCCTTATAATCCCTGTTCCCTTATGGATTCCCTATGGTCGCTACTGTACTTCCATTCTCATGGTCCCTTATGGTCCCTGTTCCCTTATTCATTACCAATGGTCCCTGCTTCCATTCTGAGAGTCTCTTATGATCCCTGTTTCCTTATGTTTTCCCTTTGGTCACTACTTCATTTCTTTGGGTCCATTGTTTTCTGTCATCCAGATTCATCCTTCTTTTGTATTTCATTCGTACTCGGTAAGAATCCCCAACTCCTATTGGCCCATTATAGTCAGGTGACTGTGCATTACCCCACAAATACAAACACAGTCGATTGAAGAGTGAAATCCTTGGTGGATGATTACTTGACATTTTTATCATGTTTACCTTTTCTCAGGGTTCGTTTGCAGTGGAATTTACAAACTCTAGTTTTCTTTCCTTGTTTCATCAAAATCTTGCATTGTATGACTGCTCCCTCGTGCATCGTTTGTATTAACGCCCAATCGTACATTATCCTGTAATGCACAGTCTACCGATGATTAAACCTTTCTGTTCACATCATTTACCCCTTGCGTCACTAATGCATTCATTTAGCCTTGCTCTTAATGTCCCCTGGGGTCTTTGCTAGAGGCATTAACAGCGACAGACAGAAAAACACGATGCATACACCTTGAGATAAAGGCAAACAAGGGTGGGCTAGGCGTTAGAGGGCATGGTGCTAGAATTAATTTTGAGGACATTTAGCGCAAGGCTAAATGAATACATTAGTGGAGCAAGGGGTAAGTATAGTCACTCGTAAATACCGACACCAGTGAGTTGTAGGGATTACATTGAGATTATAAAGCTCAAACTATGTCAGCTTTAGAATAAAGCTCATGATTTGTTCAAGTCAACTTACTCAACTACACGATTTCCATGCTATCTTGATTAATTTGTGTGCATAGTTAGACTACTCTTTGCTGGTGTGAAACCATTATTACAGGATAATCTGTTACTATCAGATCTGTACCCCTGACAGGTTGGAATGTGGTTCTTACTTGATGTGTTTATTTGAATTGATGAGTAACGAGATCCCCGTGAAACATTTATCATGTTTAACAGTGACTGACGCTTCTACGTCTGAAGACCTGATCTGTCTCCACTGCAGCGATGATGGACGTTAATGCGATCGCAGTCGCTTCAGTTTGTCTCTTGAAATGTCACTAACATGAATTTACGTCAGAGAGTTCAACGTCGATAACAATGTCTACTCCGCTGTCATGTGTCGCAGATATGATAGCAATACAGTGATAAAACAGCTGGTGTTACAGTTATACGTATCTGGTAGGGGACACATCTTCCCTCCGGTGAATGGTATACATTTCAAGACAACTGTGTACATCCATAAATGGTTGAATCACCCCTTACCTGTTTCCATGCACAGGGGATGAAACCAGTGGAGGACAAAATGATCAGCAGTTTTTGCTCAGTCAATAGTTGAATCACCTCTCAACTCATTTTTGATGAAGCAAATGTTAAACAAACATTCGCAATGTGAATACACGCCTCTCCAAACTTCAAACCATTTGAAAGAGAAAAAAAATTTTCCATGTAGGACCAGAGAAAATGTACCTATTCGCAGTTTCTGCAAAGCTCGCATGAAGTTGAATGGCAACTCACAGACTCTCATGGGTTGCATATTCCGGTGCCAACCCGTTTGTCTCGTCCCTTAATCACATATATTTATTGACAGTGATCTTTGAGCCAAATGAGTAATTTTTGAGGGCAGTATGAGAGGGATTAGGAGGTGGTAGAGAGTTGTGGGTGAGGCAGGGCTGGAATGGTACTGGAAGTTACCATGTCGGTTGTTACGGTCCTTACCAAGTGAGACAGTAAGGGATCAGGGATGTCGTCACACGGATCAGTGCCAGTATGGCCTAACTGACACTGGCACAGCCTAAAGTTGCTGGCTTCTGGGTGGCACTAATATTATCAGCTTCAGAAGAAAAGTTCCAGAAAACGTAACATACAACATACTATTTGATCATGAATTTTGCCCACAAATCACCATGTGAATCTGATTTTGAGCATAGCTATCCTTAAATTACAGAATGAACTGAAACCATGGGACACTCACACACACACACACACAAATGGCTCAGGAGTATAATCCTACTATAGGACTATTCATAGCACTACCACACATATGGTAGTGATGCCGTAATGGACAACCAATCAGCATGGATGAATAAAAACAGTTACATATAAAAAGTGCGAAAATTAAAAACATAATAGCTGAACGATGGTGTATATCCACAGGGGTATGGTGAAACATATTGCCAGAATCCGGCACTCATATTGAGTTAGTGACAACTCTGCAAACCGGTACATCAATTTGATGGGTATTTGTTGTCATCCACTCATGTGAAAACTGTTGCAAGAACACACAATGAATATATCTTTTGAGTCTTTCATTTGTTCACTGATACATTTTTCTTTCCATTCGAATATTTTAGGAGCGGAGACCCTGATCGAGGAGAACCTCGGTACACCCGATGGTATAGCCATTGACTGGATCGCCGGTAACATGTACTGGACAGATAATGCGTACCATACCATAGAGGCTGCCAGACTGAATGGCTCATCCCGTATCGTCCTGATCAATGAGGAGTTGGACAAACCTAGAGACATTGCTGTCCATCCATTCAGGGGGTGAGTCTAAGTGACACCGTTGGTTCTTTACTTTGTTGCAGGCACGTAGCCACAGAGGGAGGGGAGAGTTCCCAAAAAAATTTTCAAGCAAAGGTCCTGCCTTTTTGGAATACAAATACAGGGAGAAAAGATGGAAATCATGCACCATTTTGCATCTAGAATCCTTGAAAAAGACAATAATTTTTCAAAAGGGTAGGAGACACCCTCTCCCCCCCCCTTAGACCCCTCTCTCCTTAGACCCCCAGGCCAGGGAAACTCCAGCATCGATGTGCTACACCCCGAAATTGGTGAGTCTGTCTAGGGGCCTGCTTTGGGGTGATGACTCGTGGTGGTAGGTACCAACAACCTATCATAATGCATGGAATTCAGTAAACCATAGTGATCTGCCAGTAGAAACTTTCTCAAGTTGTGGAATACTGAGCTGTAAAAAGTTGGGGTTCAGCACTAAGCCTGAAGATTTGTGTGACATAGCTTGGGAGATGCCGTTTTGCACTTTTTGTGTTTTTCCCAGCCGGGGATTTTTTGATGGAAAACTCTTCTGTTCAGTGATCGTGAAAACCTCGTGAATACCTACGTTCTTTGAAATATTTTTCGTTTGTAAAACTAATAAGGTCTCATCACCAAAAACCAGACCAGAGCTGCTGTTACATCACAACTAATTTCTAGCACCAGGCTTACACTTTGGTTGCTGTCGGTAGTCACTTAATTCCTATTCCAAATTTTGTGAGGTATTTCCTGAGAGTAAACAATGGTGAATTGCATGAAGCCAATGTTTGTATTTTTTTAAGAGACATGAAACGTGATGGCTGGAGGATTCCTTTTAGCAAAAAAAAAAAAGAAGAACTTGACTGACTAAATGTCTCCAAAGTTTTGTCAAATTAATCCATCATCAACAGTCAATGTATTATTAACAAGAGTGGCGGGTGCATAAGTCTCCGGTGATTATTGTCAAGCCATTATCACGACAGCTGCTTCTGGTAACCAACTGAAGATCATTGAAGGTTAATTGGCTACACTTTGAAAGGTTTTAACTCTCTTTGAAGATGGAAAAGAATGGTTAACGGTTCCCTGGGCTCGGTTCCCCGTGCGTGCGCCGTATCACCTGTTAGCTCTCCTTGTAGTGTTTGCAATTCAGGCAGTAGGCCTATGGGTCGCTTTGTAGTTGGTAGTTTGTCAAAGGAAAGATCGTTGAGGAATTTAAAAGAGAGAAAAAAAAGAAAATAATTCAGAGTGAATAACAGATCCAGAGGGTTGTTAAGAGGTTACAAGGTGCAAGTGGAGAGGGGGGGTGGAGATGAAGTTGGTTTAGGGGGTGGTTGTATGGAGTGGAGATAGGTTGCATAAGAAGAAGAGCTGGTGTTGAGCAAGGAGTAACATGTCAGAGGTTGAATAGTTGAATCTCACTACTTTGACAGAAACTATGGTATGTCTGAATATTTGTGTTCCTTGTAGGCCTGACAATTGCTGTACTTGTAAATACTTAACCTATGTATCTCCAACACTGTCAGACCCTATGCCTGTGCAGAAGATGACTGCCCTGACACTGCCCTGACACTGCCCTGACACTGCCCTGACACTGCCCTGACACTGCCCTGACACCTCTTCAAATATCTATCATCTGGAACAGTGCCTCATATCTTAATTGCCATTTTGATACATTGCTGGTTGATTGTCTTGACTCAAGTTTTTGTCACAAATCTTTCACCTAGCCTTTCCCCCCCCCCCCCTGAGATCTCTCTCTGGTTTTGATTGTGTTTTTTCTATCAAGTAAAACAGTGTCAGCAGATTCTTTATTCCTTGTTCCTTGTGGAAACTTTTGGGATTATTTTTGTCATCATGTTGGCGCATTTTGTGGCACTCTCATTTTTACGATGGAAGAACCTACCTGTCTCCGAGCACATCCCTCAGCGGTGCAAATATACGAACCCAAACCTTTCAGGTCTCCCTTATGCTTTTAAAGAATTTCTCACTATTCTGCCAGTAGACAGTGTATGCACTAATGTTAGCATCTCATCATTTTCCCGCCTTTAATTTTTGTCATTGGTATATATGCATCAATGTTTTCATGACCAGATATTGTAGTATAATACTTTGTTAGGCATGTAAACATAAATGCAAAATCAAATCTTTATGTTTGTTCATCCATGTTAACCAATTTTGTCTAAGTTGAATGTAAACCAACTTGAGTAATTTATATGTCACATAACCACATAACCACTTGGCTAGATACTGTGTGATTGCCATTGCAATGGCTAGTTACATTGTGATTACCATTGTAATGGTTAGTTACTTTGTGATTGCCATTGTAATGGTTAGTTACTATGTGATTGCCATTGTAATGGTTAGTTACTATGTGATTGCCATTGTAATGGTTAGTTACTATGTGATTGCCATTGTAATGACTAGTTACTATGTGATTGCCATTGTAATGGCTACTTTCTATGTGATTGCCATTGTAATGGCTAGTTTCTATGTGATTGCCATTGTAATGGTTAGTTACTATGTGATTGCCATTGTAATGGTTAGTTACTATGTGATTGCCATTGTAATGACTAGTTACTACGTGATTGCCATTGTAATGGCTACTTTCTATGTGATTGCCATTGTAATGGCTAGTTTCTATGTGATTGCCATTGTAATGGTTAGTTACTATGTGATTGCCATTGTTATGGCTAGGTACTATGTGAAATACCATTGTAATGACTAGTTACTATGTGATTGCCATTGTAATGGCTAGTTACTATGTGATTGCCATTGTAATGGCTAGTTACTATGTGATTGCCATTGTAATGGTTAGTTACTATGTGAATGCCATTGTTATGGCTAGGTGCTATGTGAAATACCATTGTAATGACTAGTTACTGTGTGATTGCCATTGTAATGACTAGTTGCTTTGTGATTGTCACTAATAGTGACTAGTTACTGTCTGAGTGCACAATTAACTTGGTAACTGTGTGATTGCCTCTACATGTAATGACTCATTATCTAGATTTAAACAAAGAGTAAAAGAGCTAAAATAATGTGAGACGGAACAGGCTTCATTTGTTTCACAATTGATCTACAGTAAATCACTGCTGTGAGCTTCATGTCTGACGTGTTCTCTTTTCTTACTTGTCTCCACACAATCAGCATATTTCATTTTCCAGTCACATGCTTGTGATCTTTGATGTGACTGGATACTGTAACTAGTACTTGACTCGTTTTTTTCTCTTGTCACTCAAACTTGGGCCTGTCTTGTATAAGAGGCAAGGACTTCCTTTGCTTTATGCTTATTTGACATAGTTCATGCACAAACAATTGTGATGTTTGTAAAAGCTGCCCTCATAGGATTTCTACTGCATCACAACTTACCGCTGAGTTAAATGTAATGCGAACAACATGCTGTGAGGATATGGAAAAGTGCATTTATAGTGAAAGCATTTTTGATTTGTAGCTCAAAGCAACTGGAGATATGCAAGAGTGCTAACTTGTGCTATATGTCTGAGGTTCCTACAGTATGTGTGTGTCTGTGATATATGTATTGACTTGTGTGTTTTCACCGATTCCTACAACTAGGAATCAAGTGATTTTTTTTCTCATACCCATCAGGTACCCGACCAAAATGGTCCCTTTATTGTTTACATTGGTATTTCCACAGTACTGTACATCACATTTGTGTGGAAGAATCTTAATAGTACACTACACTTTTTGAAAAAAAAAAGGAGATTCCATTTTGAGCTTTTGGCTGTGTATGGTAGGGGAAATTTCGCCAGTATCTTGATGTACCCTAGGACGTTGGAGTTGTTTCAGAAGATGGTGAGGCCACCCTGACTTGCATCAAAAATTTTTACATTATTGTGAACTGGATGGCCATTGTCATGTAGAGAATGTTGAAAGAACTTTTATTACCCCAATAATAATAGTTAAATAAAACTTGTAAATGCGCCAAATCCACCACTTGAAGTGCTCATGGCACGTTACAAAAACAAGTATAGGAAAAACGAAAATAGGAAGTAAGGAACATGCTCAACAAAGAATTTAGGAGCTAAGGTGCAGTATGCATAATGTAAGTTTTCAATCGTTTCTCAAAAATTTCTAGCAGTCAGCCGGGTCAGCAGTCGGTTAAGCGTAGATTTTACATTTTTTTTTTTGCTTTCACTCCACATATAAAATCTTAATGAAATATAATTCCTTATTGAATGGGCCAAGTCTTGTTAAAGTTTTAGTTCCCTGTAGGTGGTCGGTCGGTTATACTTTTAAACTTTTCATCAACCGCCACAGCAGTGGAGGGAAGGTTTGATTGATGTTCGAGGGTTGGTTAAACCTGTCATCAGTCTCCATGGCAACGTTAATCATGGTTACAACATTGTAAGAGGAGATGGTAACCGCACCAACGACGAAACGTGCACCTGTGGAAATAACATTGTTGTGACATCTGCAATCAACATGCAAAAAACTTAGACCACGAAATGAATAGCTTGTGATTTACAGAAGCTGATATATTGGCTCAATCTTGTATAATCTGAAGTCAGTGCCAGTAAAATTGGTTTGCAATTTCGCTTTAAATCCACTCCGACTACCGAACAAGTGTGCTAAAATCTGAAAATTGCTTCCCCAAAATTGTGCCAAATTCGTGGAATATTAGATTTTGCCTCTTCTTTTAATGTCCCTCTGATTTTCGTCGACCTGAATGCAGGACAAGCAGTGATTGTTTTTTTGTTGCTCTGATTGCTATTTTTTTGTTTTATATTTATCTTCTATTTTCATGGTTTGCTTCTCAAGTTCAAGGTGTCTGCTTCATTCTGTCAGCTCGGTGATTTCTCTCTCTCAACTCGTACAGTTACATCGTATTGATTTATTGGTCTCCGCAATAAACTGGCCCAGAAATCAAAGTTATTGGCCCGGAAAAGTACTTCTGACCTTACTCTGTTCAATTGGTCGTTAAAGTGGTGTAGATGTGAAGTATCAGTTTTGTGTCTACAGAGAGACCGGAAATGTTTTTTTTTACGTAGATGGGAGGTATCGCCTGCCAGCGTAAATCAGGATTATTGCCCGTCGCTAGATTCAAAATGCCACTGATGTAGCTGAACCGGTATTGCTTGGTGTATCAAAAACATCGTGCGGTGTAGATCAGAAGTGCCACTTGGTGCAGAAAGAGAGTAATGGCTTGGTGCAGATCAGGAGTATCACTCGGTGCAGATCAGAAGTATACCTTGTTGCAAATATTGATTAGAAGTATCACTTGGTGCAGATTAGATGTATATCTTGTTGCAAATGCTGATTAGAAGTATCACTTGGTGCAAATCAGAAGTGTAGAAGAAGATTCTACAAAAAGTCAGGATAGGCAGTAGGCAGGTGTTAGAAGTGCAAAAGTTGCAAGAATAAGAGGATGTTTCAAACTAAAGGTTTTCTTCACTTCGATCTATATCTTTTTCCATACAACAAATACACCTCCACTGCGGAAGCATGTTGCAACCATTAGCACATACCCCCTAGTCCTTCCCCAGTCACTTGTGTGGAATAATAGCATCTCTTTTTCAAGAGGCCCAGCATTGTCTTGTGTTTGTGTAGGTTTGTACCCCAGCTTCCATGGGGAGTATCCAGTGGGGGGGAGTTAACGAGTCCAGGACCCTCGGAGGCATACCGAAGGACCCTTCCTTAGTAGAGGGAAGAATCAACCCTCCTCTGTGGCTGGACCAGGAAACAGGACCACTGGGTAGTCTGTCGGACTGAGAGACCTGTAGAGAGGAAAGGTACCCTTCAGTGGAAGTTTGATACAAGGTTACAAAGTTGTGGCAAGATGAACCATTAGGGAAAAGGCAAAAGGAACAATGGCTCTCTGTGAACAGGTGTGTGGTCCTGTCCTGGTGAATGTTCTTGATATGATCAGGATTTTCTGGAAGCAAGATGGTGAGACTGGCAAAGCATCCAGCACCGAGTAAAGTCTGGAAGTGCAAGCCTGGCAGTGATCAGCGGATCCATGCTGAATATTCTTATCAAATCACAGACATTTTTTTTTTAAATGTTTGGCAAGTGTTTAGATTTGGTGAGTCACTTTAACCCTTGATAGAATTATCACCCGGTTACCCTGCAAACTTTGTGAAAGACATTAAATAAAGGTTTACCTCGTTGTTTCGTTGTGTCGCTTTAAACAACAGAGTGAGGATCGCGTGTTACATTGCCTACTTTCTGGATCATGTTAAACACTTCGTTAGTTTAGCGTTGCAGCATGAGCTTTTTAGGTCGTAGCTCTGAAACGTCACAGGAAGCGAAGATGTCAGACGTAAAATGGTCCGAATTATTTCAGCCTCAACTCAAGGAGAAGAAAATGAAGAGAAACAAAAAGTAATGTCACAATGTCAATTGAAAGATACCAAAGAACGAGAAAATAAGACAAGGTTGTGATGTGAAATATATTATTCAGAAGTTGCAGTTGTTGATAGATATATGATAACAAAATGAGGTCATCGACATATTTGTGTTTTGCCTGAAGGTTGGTCTAAGTTACTGGTGGTTTTTCTGTTTCTGTGTCAGACAGAATGGTAAATTTTTATCAAGGCAGTTGTTAGTTATTTGTCCATCTGCTTGACATTTTTATGGACAAAGTTGAGTTGGTTTTGGTAATTTTTGAGCAATTTTACTTCAAATGGATTATGCTCAATTTGATTCCGTCTTGTTCTGAATCTCATCTGCTCAAGATACAGATAATTTTAGCAACATTTTGTGAATATACTCCATTTTGCTCTCTTATCTTGGTATGTATGCACTACTACTGTCCTAACAAAGCGTTATTGCAACTGGATTGTAATACTTTACCATCACAGTCAGGGATTATTTTCTTAAGTAGTGCTGATTTTTTCATGCATTTAAATGAAAAAAAAAAATTAAAAAAATGTACCATCAGCAGCATATATTGAAACATTTGAAGCAGATTTTGACGGGCATCTTAGCAATTTCCCTTTCGACAAATGTTGGTAAATTGTCTGTATCTCCTTTGGTAATGCAATTTCAATAACAAGAGTACCCACATAATGATGCTGGCAGCTCATCAATACTGAGTAGTGTGTTTGTTAAATGAGGATAAATCTAGATGCACTACCTAAGACAACTCACTCAGTTCCAATGAACTATTAAAGTGATATTCATTTTTTTAAGTTCTATGCTTTACCACCATCATGGACTTGAGACAAACATGTGTTTGATGTCATCGATTCAGTTCAGTCCTCCCCCTTACCTGTCTCCACACAACCAGTGCATGTCCCTCTACCATACTAAAAGCCACTGGTATAAACCTTTCAGTGACTCTTCCATTTCCTCCCACAGCATTAATCTGCTTTGCAACGTCGATGTCACACCAGCATGCATTTACTTCTCCCGTAGAGTGGGACAACTTTACTACCTCATGAAGAAGACTGAGAGATGATTAAATCTCATTAAAATTTCACCAGACTTGACACAATGTACATTGTTGTGTTGCCAAACAAAAATAGCCATTACACTATGGACTATTGATGTAATCTTAACCATTTTAGTTTTCAGGCCAGTGTGTTTGTTGACTTTGCCAATTAATATCACTCCTAAATTACCTGTCTGAACACAACAAATGCACTATCATCTACCTCACTCTCAGCACTTTTGGGTGGACGAACGGGAAGAATCCACTTGTCCGGTTATTAGATCGGATTGCGCCAGCAGCAGTGTCAAAGGTTACCTGTACTCTTGGCATGGTAGATGAGAATGCATTTGTTGTTTTGAGACAGGTAAGTGAGTTTGTAAAATAACCAGATAAGAAGAAGGTTTGGGATTTTTAGTAACCTTTCTGCTCGTATTTCAGATTCATATTCTGGACTGATTGGGGGGAATCACCCAAGATTGAACGTGCGGCGATGGATGGTTCAGACCGGGTGGCTCTCCTCAACGACTCGGTGGTTTGGCCGAACGGCATCACCATAGACTACGATGCCAGCTTGATCTACTGGGGTGACGGAAAATTGGACAACATAGGATTCATGGATTTGAACGGAGAAAACAGGGGCACTTTGAAGGAATACTTCACACCGCATGTCTTTGGATTTTCTCTTCTGGGTAAGAAAGCGTAAAATGGAAGATTCACATCGTAGACGTACAGCTAATGCTTGTTTGCAATAGTGCATCGTTGAATTGCGTGCAGTGCACTCCAAAAGAAAGTTCTACCACGGCGCCCTCTTCGCTCTCGATCGACCTCTTTTGAGTTGTGGGGGAATATTAAATGCAGGGAATAGATGTGTAGGTATATGTGTGTTGACAGGTACCGGTGAGTCTTTGGGAATCTGGTAAATGCTATTAAGCAGGAAAATAAAAGCTGTTCCTGTGATTGAATCACAGAGGTGCCAGAGGATTTAGATTCTGCAGCCTCTGATAGTTTTAGAATTTGGTCAAGCACCAAAAGTCTGCTCTGATTTTTATTTTTCTTTGAAAAAGTGAATTATTTTAATACCTGCAATAAAAAAAAATGGGTGAAATTTTGGTTATGGACGTACACAGAGAGCAGACCTGTCATTTTGTTGTTCATACCTCATATCTGGCGCAAGAAAGAATTTTTTTTTTTTTTTAAGTAGAGCCACATACTCATATTTTGATATATGACAGTAACAAAGCTATTGAAACGTAACGTGTTGTGTAGTTAATGTGCTCATTATGCAATTTCACATTTACAATTTACATTTTGCCCTATTTACCTAACTTTAGCACAATATTCCCAAGTGAAATTTTGCTTTCACCATATGCAACAACTTGAACCATTGAATACACATGTTTAACTTCTGTTTGACACCAACATTACGACTGTAGCTTAAACTTTAAAATTTGTTGACGAGGTTGACTTACAGTTCAACTGCCCACATGTGTTTCATTAGTGGTAGTAAGGGGTAAGTATATAGCCACTTGTGAATGCCCACACCACCAGTGAGTGAGGGAGTGTTTTTATTCTTCTTCTGTATTAATCTTTTTTTCTCCAGGTGATTACTTGTATTGGTCCGACTGGCAATCGAGGACGATTGAGAGATGTCACAAATTGACCGGGGAGGACCATGAGGTACTGATAGAAGACCTCTCAGACCTCATGGGATTGGTAGCCGCCTCTGTCAGCTCACAGAAGGGTGAGTTTTAAGGGGTTTCCTTGCAGTAGCAGAAGGGGGGTCTCGCATGAAATACTGATGGGAACTGTCCAATCATGTCAGCTGGTCAGTTTGCTGAAAGAAGTTAGTGTGCCCAGGTTATTTAACTGTAAAAACTTCAGAATCTTGGGCAAAATCTTAGAATTCATATTGTGAATACCCACACCAGTGAGTTGTAGGGAAACAAGAAAATAAGAAATTTTTTTTGTGGAAAATCTATGTCAGTTTCATTGTAATGAAAGCTGAATTTAGCAAGGGAAGTAGGGCTGGTATTGGGTTTTTATTGAATTTTGTATCATAGTCCACTGTGCACACCTACACTTGTTCTGGTGATATAATATTCTAGGTTTATTTACTTCACTCATCCCTTACCTCCCTCACCACAACAGGAGGCGGCGCTAGTCAGGTATAAGACAAGACAGCACCGAAGGCTGTGTTAAGCATTGCCTGTAATTTACTTTATTCCTCACTTACCTGTCTCAACACAACAAATGCACTCCCATCTGCCGTGCCAAGAGCACTGGTAACCTTTAACACTGTCCTTGGCGCTGTCCTTCCCTTTCTTCCATTCCGATGTGCCTAGAGTGCAGGGTTTTCCGGACTTCCTAATCAGGATTTTTGTCTGTTTATTTGCTGTGTTGAGACAGGTAAGTGAGTCATTCGTAAGTAACCAAATCAAGTGAGTTTTGGGATTAATGTCTTACTCCTGCATCCTGATTTGTATCTAGAAGTCTCACATGTACAAAGAGAATCATTGATGATACTGTTTCTCTCTTTCTTTTCTCCAGAGTGGGATACCAACAACACATGTGTCAATAACAACGGAGGTTGCAGCCACCTCTGTTTCTTCCGGGGAGTCGATCACGTCTGCGCCTGTCCTACCGGCATGGATCTCTTAAATGATGCCCAGACCTGCATCCGCCCAGATGCCTTTCTCCTCCTCTGCTTTAGCAGAGACATCCAAAGGATTTCTTTG
Source organism: Stichopus chloronotus (assembly GCA_021234535.1). NCBI lineage: Eukaryota > Metazoa > Echinodermata > Holothuroidea > Aspidochirotida > Stichopodidae > Stichopus > Stichopus chloronotus. The sequence continues at coordinate 7,274,176 of CM037847.1, forward strand.
GAAACCACTTACAAAAATGTTGAGATACTCACAGGGGTGGAATCGGCGAACTCACTGGACTTTGACTTCACAGATAGTATGATATACTGGAGTGAACAGAAAGACAAGGTAAACTTCATGCAGATGCTTTTCTGTCCAGACTTACCATCAAGGTGGGGCGTGGGGGAGGGAGTTGTTGGTTTTCAAAGATTAAATTATGATATATCGCAGTCCTGTGCATAAGGTCACCAAAGTTACCTTGGCAGGAATGCTCTGTAGAACTATGATGTAATGTTGGAAAAAGGATGTCTTGTGTTCAACCTAGCCAAAGCAGGGAACCTGTAGCTGAATACTTTTTGTGGACTCACTTGGATCTAGACACCCTTTGCATGATCCTCAGTTCTTTTATGGGTGTCAGCCTCCAGTCAGAGGACTTTCGTGATACCATAATGTAAATACCACATTAATGTCATATTCAAATGATCACAGATTTGCTTAACAGTATTTACTAATTACTAATTTGATACTTTGCAAGTCGCTGGACCTCATCCAAAGCGATAAATTTCTTTGCTCTTTTTTCGATAGCTGTATCATGTATATGACTGTATCATATATCAATATATCACGCAGTGTCCTGTCCCTGCAATACTGATACTTCTCTCCCAACATCCTTGAAGCTTTCTTTTACCATTGTTTTGAAACATGTTAATTGTTTGGTGGTGTGCATCCATCTCTACAGAAAATCAGAAAGGCATACATGAACGGGACGGGCCGCGAAGACGTGATTGAATTTGGCATCAATCAACCCACCAGTCTTGCCATAGATTGGGTAGCCCACAACATTTACTTCAGTGACGTCACCACCAAAAGAATTGAGGTTGCCCGGTTGGATGGTTACTCCCGCAGAGTGCTCATCTGGCAAAACATCTCTCATCCCGGTGGCCTGGTTTTGGATCCGGCAGAAGGGTGAATGTCATGTTTTGGAAATATGTTCTCCATTTACATCGTTGACATGCTCTTACCCCTTGCTTACACTTTGCGCCAATCTGGAAGGAAAACCATACAGGGGGAATCCTAGGCTTAGTGATTTTTAGGATTGATTTTGGGTGCACTTTAGAGGTCAAAGGAATGCATAAGTGTTAGCAAGGGGTATTAATGTAGTCACTCATGAATACCCACACCAGTGATTTGTCGGGATTTTGTGGGATGGCTTCTGTTTTTTTCATGGAATTACTTTTCTTTCATGAGATTATGCTTGTTTCATTGACTGGTGCTTATTCCATGAGATACTATTTCTTTTACTACTTTTTTACATGGGATGCTCATGTAATGTTGGGTTGCTGCTTGTTTTATGGGATGGTGTGTGTTTTATGGGATAATGCCTGTGTTATCGGATGTTGATTATTCTCGTGTTATGGGATGTTAATTATTCTCGTGTTATTGGGATGTTGTTTGTTTGATGAGAGTACTGCTTGTTTCACAGGATGTTGTTTGCTGTATGAGACATGTTTTGATTCATGCTGTGGTTGTCGTTTTTTTTTTAATTGAATGATTCTTGTTGGTTCATGGGATGGCACTTATTTTCCTTCGATGCCACTTGTGCTTCGGGGATTCTTGTCGGTTTTTATGCAATTCAGTGTGTGTGTTTGTGCTGCCTACTGCACACGTAATATCTCAAGACATGAGGCTTGGACAGATCTCATATTTCATCAGATCAAAGATCATTTGGGGTCAGCAGGTGTCAAATTGTGAAAACATTGTAAACATGGTATCTCAAAAAGGGAAGCTTGGACAAATCTCATTTAGCACATAGATGTACCACACTGAGTTCAAGAACCCCATTGTTTTTGGTGGGGATCAAAGGTCATTTGAGGTCAACAGTGGTCAAACTGTGAAAACCTTGTGAACACAAATACATTAAGAAGGGAAGTTTGGACAAATCTCCTATGTGGCAAGTAGGTACACCGCATTGAGTAGGAGATTCAGATTAATTATAGTAGCTCTAGGTCGAAGGTCATTTGAGGTCAACAGGGTGTAAATTGTGAAAATGATGTGAACACAATATCTCAAGAACTGAAGCTGGGACAGATCTCATAGTATGTAGGTGTATCTCATAGATTGCAAGAACCCTATTACTTTTTAGTGGAAGTCAAGGTCATTTGAGGTAAAAGGGGTCAAACTGTAACAACCTTGTAAACACAGTATCTCAAAAGGTCATTTGAAGTCAGTAGAGGTCATATGTTGAAAACTTGCAAACATGGTATCTCAATAAGGGTAAGCCTCTGAAAATTCAAAATGGATGTGAGTGTTGTCTTGTGTGAGTAGATGATCTCTATGATTTTCATGGAGGTCAAAGGTTATTTAAGGTCACCAGAGACATCTGACACTCTGAAGTGAATGTTACTGGAACTTCAAACACTAAACATTTCTTGCTGTGGATGAGAAAGTGATCTTTGTCATGTTTTGGGGAGGTCAAAGGTCACATAAAGTCAGCAAAGTAATACTTTTAAAAACTTGTAGACATGATATCTCAAGATTGGTTTCAGGTGATTGCACATCAAATTGGTGTGTTGGTTATTCTTTGTTTTTCATAACTATTTGCAAGGAATCACAAAAATCACAAAGTCCTTTAACGTTCTTGTTTCATGCTGGCTTCTTTAGAGTTTGTTGATATTAAAGTGTTCTCATATTATTGCCTTATATCGACTGTTTATCACATTATAGTCTCATGTTAGTCTTGCGTAAACAGTAGTTTATTTTTAACTTTTGATATTGATCAGTTGTTACTTTTGGGAAATTTGATAGGTTATCATTTTGTAATTTTCTATATTTTTTTTCTTTTACACCATGCAGCTATATGTACTTTGTCGATTGGGATGCCGGAGGAATCCTTGAGCGGGCCTTTCTGGACGGGACAAATCGTCGGAAGTTACTTAAAGGCAATGGAGTAATGAAGGGGCTGACCATAGACTACATTGAGAAAAGACTCTATTGGGCAAATCTAGATCAATTCAGGATAGAATCCTGTGATATGTTCGGTAAGACGAAAAGACCAATAGAGTAGCATTGATAATACCGTCTAGGTTATGTCATAGGAACAAAAGAAAAGCACTGATAAGGCTGGCAATTAATGATACAAAGAGAAGCATTGATGATAGAATAAGATGAGAAGAGAAGCATTGATGATACTGGCAATGTAAAGGAGAGAAGCATCGATGATAAGAATAAGGTAAGAAAAAAGGCGTTGACAGTACTGGCAAGGTAAGGTAAGAAAAGAAGCAATGATGATTCTGTCAAGGTGCAACAGAAAGCATTGATGATACTGGAAATGTAAAAAGAAGAGCATTGATAATACTCATAGTGTAAGATAAGAAAAGTAGCATTGATGATCCTGACAAGGTCATACAATATCAGCAGGGGATTTTTGATACTACCAGCTGGGGATTATTAATAATACCAGCAGTTGATCATTGATAATACCAACAGTTAATTATTGATAATACTAGCAGGGATTATTGATAATACCAGCAGTTGATCATAGATAACACCAGCAGGGATTATTGATAATATCAGCAGGGAATATTGATAACATCAGCAGGGAATTGTTGATAACACCAGCAGTTAATTATTTATAATACTCATAGGGGATTATTGACATCACTAGCAGTTGATTATTGATAATACCAGCAGGAGATTATTAATAACCCAAACAGGTATTATGATAATACCATGTTGCTAAGGTAAAAAAAACATCAGAGGAGGAAGGGTAATGTCAGCTAGAGTATATTTCAGAGGACACATTATCACTTCTAGTTAAATTTTGTCATTGGCCAACCTTGTTAAAAGTTTTTTTTTTCTTTCACTTTGGCGAGAAGTGGCATGTGGGGGGAGGTAGACTGTGATTATTCTGGATGCCATTGTAAAAGAGAAATTCGTTTGTAAAATGGGTGATGTTTGATGGATTATCTTGAAAACTGTAGCTGTTTTCAACATCTGTGATGTTTCATTCAATCAATACCACATAGTGTGTGTTTTCACGTCACATTCACATTCAATGCTCGTTATTCGACGAATTTTCGCAGGTGGATCTCTCCGAGTCACCTTGAATACGGTCAAACAGCCAATGGGTATGACGCAGTTTAAAGACTTCGTCTACTGGATCGACAGCACGACCAGGACGGTCGAAAGAGCCAACAAGAGCGACGGCAGTAACCGCACCACCATTCAGAAACTGAAAGGGGACGTAGCGGACCTCATAGTATTCCATGCCTCCAAACAAACAGGTCAGCGAAACAGACAGTTTGTCAGATTCTCTGTCAGTCTTGTCTTCATGTCTCTAAGACAAAAGGAATCTTTGTAATGTTGTGTGTGTGTGTGTTTACATGTATATGTCCATATTTGTGATGCTCTGGCTCGCAAGCATACATGAAGGTCAAAGTTGAAGATAGAGAGTTAACCATTTTGTGAAAATGGAAAAAAAAAAAAAAACAAGAAAAATCATAGTGCAACACAGAAAAAAAGATCAGAAGAAAAAAAAAAAAAAAAGAGAAAAAATAAGGTGAAAATTTAGAGCGTCCAAATCTATAGCAATTCCATTTTTTCATGTCATTTACAAATGGATATTGTGTCACTTAAATGTGACCCATGACTGCGTAACACCACCGAAAATATAAACAGTTGACACGATCTCCACGTTTCATTCGACAACGTTACGCAACTCCAGCTTAACAAGTCAAAAATGTCTCTCGCAAAATGGCAATCAATTCAAATTCAGAAAGAGAAAGTGAAGTTGGCTTTAGCAATGTGAAATGATGATGTCATTGTCTCTCTTCTAATTTTTGTCTGCTACGAATACAGGCTGGAACGCTTGCGGCCACAACAACAGCGGCTGTCAACACCTGTGTCTTTCACTTCCAAACACGACGAGCGAATGGAATTACAGATGCGAATGTCCGACCCATTTTGAGCTGAATCCCGACGGAAAGACCTGTAGACGTATGTTGTCTTTTGCGGTCACGTAAAATCTTATTAGCTGGCATAAAGATATTTGGTCCAGTGGAGATCATCCTGTGTTTTCCACAGACTTTCAAGAATGGAGGGGGGGGGGGGCAGGAAGTCATACCCAGAGCAAGCACAGGGGAAGTGCTGTGACTTCCTCACTTTCAGTAATTTTATTGTAATTCAGATGCTAAATGATACAAATAATACCACTTAGAGATACATTTTTTCTCCATTCTTCCTCACGTGTGTCACACAATTTTTCGTCAATTAGTGTCAACTCTATTCGAGAGTTGAGTGGAGCTGTTGAATGGGACGGGAGGTTTGAGGGGATGTTAACTATCTCTCGGGGACGGACAGCTTCACATGGCGGCTGACAACCCCCCTGAAACCCCCTGTGGATACGTCTGGTTGGGATCATAAAGCAGTGTTTGGGGATTCTTAAGTTTATATTTCTGCTGACTTCATTCTTGTTATTCTGCCAGTGTCTCGGTAGTAATGATTTGATGGCATCTCAAAGGTTGTGACTGAGTAAGTCCCCCACATTTGAACTGTTTCTTAAAGGCATATTTTACTGTCTACTGACCAGGTCCTTAAATGAAAGACAGTTTTTGTCTGCATTTGATTGGCACATTATCATAAAATGTAGTGGAAAACATACAGCGGAACATAAACATGAATGTAGTGGATTGGATATATCAAAGATTTTGCTATAATAGTGTGAAAATCATTGTCACCTCTCTTAAAATGTTTTCATTTTCTTCTAAGATAATCAAGATTATGAAGAAGTACAAAGAATATTCAAGTCCTTGTGCCTTAGTGACATCACAAATTTCTTCTTTTAGAGTCTGACATTTTTCTTACACATGGTGTGTTTGAATTTATTTTCTAACATTGTAAATGCTCTCACATATTTCCCCAGCCCCAGAAGAGTTCTTGCTGTACAGCCTTAGAAATGCAGTCGGAAGACTTCACGTAGACCACAGCAATCATCCGGACATGGTGCTCCCTGTGGGTGAACTGAAGAACGTGAAGGTCATCGAGTTTGATTACCGGAACAACAGCGTAATATGGATCGATGCCAAGCAAAAGGATATTATGATATCACAGATTAATGGATTACAGGTATGCAAACTCTGAGGACTGGTAGGAGGAACACTGGGCAACATTAGGAGAAACAGGTTACTGGTATGTGAACTCAAAGAACTGGTAGGAGGAACCCAGGGTACCAGTAGGAGTAGCAGTTTATTGGTATGTGAACTCAGAGAACTGGTAGGAGGAACACAGGGTGCCGGTTGGAGGTACAGGTTACATGTGAACTCTGAGAACCGGTAGACGGAACCATGGTACCTATAGGAGAAACAGGTTACTGGTATGTGAACTCAGAGAACTGGTAGGAGGAACCCAGGGTACCAGTAGGAGTAGCAGGTTACTGGTATGTGAACTCAGAGAACTGGTAGGAGGAACACAGGGTACCGGTAGGAGGTACAGGTTACTTGTGAACACTGAGAATTGGTAGAACGAACCATGGTACCTATAGGAGGAACAGGTTATTGGTATGTGAACTGTCATAGGAGGTAGGAAGAACGGACTGTTGGTATGTGTAACAGGTTACTGATAGGGAGAATGGATTAAAAGTGTGTGCACTCGGGGTACTGGTTGGATGAACTGCTTACAGGTACGTATAAAGGAACAGTGTCATAAAATAAAAAAAATCTTAAAATGATTAGTTTCTATATTTATCGCATTTACAATGTTTAAGTGTACGGTCTTTACCTAAGTGAAAAGGCGTATTGCATTATGTCCATATGAAGTTAGTGACCTGTGAGGCATTACCTGTCAGTCTTTTGTTCCTCTGTAGCGCCGTACCCTGGTACAGCACTGGCCCACCGAACCCAAAGATGCGGATCCAGCGAATAACCCCTGTGACATGGCACTGGATCCCTACGGGCGGAGACTGTACTGGACGGATGCGGAGACCAACGTAATCAACGTCACTCGGTTGGATGGGACCCCAATCGGAGTAGTGGTAGAGGGGCAACAAAGACATCCTAGGTTGATCACCCTGTTTGCAGAAAAAGGGTAAAATAACTCCACTCTAATTGTCAAAACATCGTTGTACATCTCAGCTTAGGTTTGCTAGTTACTCAAATCAACTCCATTCAGTAAACAAATGTATCAAAATGAGAAAGATTAACATGGAAAATCTATGTTTTTCGTACGTGGCATACATTCTCTGTGAAGTGTAGGAAGCAAGTGCTCAAGTCCCTTCCATTTAAAGGTCGTATGACATTAAAATGACATTTTGGAGTGTTGGGTGCATTCAGCATTGAAACTATAAAAGACAGCCACAAATTCCATCAAAATCGGTCCAAGATTGACCAAGTTACAGGCAAATTAGTGTCTCACAGCTGTATCATGAATGAACATTGGCTATGTATGCAAATTTGTGATATCAAGAGATGGACTCCTACGATATGTCTTATGTTAATCCTTTGTTTATGTAACCCTCATTTCTAGGACATTAAAGAATTTTATATGCCCGAGGGCTTTTTTTCGCCAGCCTGTATTTTCTTGCAAAATATCGATATCACTTGCCAATGTGAAATTCAGTAATTAAGTAGTTAAGAGGCTAAATATATAGGCTTAACAAAAGAAACACTGACACTGTGCAACAATCCACGTCATCTGTTTTGCATTTTTCCTCAAACTTTGAAAAGTCATATCTCAAAATCAGTAAAGGATATAAAGAAAATTCTAACGGACATTTACTCCGGGTTTTACTTTGCAGCTTCTGAATGAAGGGTGTTCTTTTGTAAAAGCACGTCACACAACCTTTAAAGGACATTGCTAGGTATGGTGACAGAATATTGAAACCAATCAATTTAATATCTCTTGCTTCAGTTGACTTTGATTATCGATTCCTTAGAAGAATATATTTCTGATCTATAATGCTTTCTGCTAACTAAATATCATTACTTTCTTCAGTACGCCGAGGCACGGTGGATGCCTGCTCAGTTTTCCTTCAAGTAGGAACAGTTTGGTCACTACGGAGAACTGTCAGAAACCGTCGCTATCGTATTTGATCAAAAGAAATCTGTTTGGCGACTGATGTCTTTATACCCGTTCCTATCTTTTCAGCATGATGTTTTGGTTTAACAACAATTCCCCGCATAATTCCATCGAGCGGGCGTCCTTGGACGGCGATCACAGCTTCGTCATCGTCTCCGTGGGACTGGGAGAGGTGAAAGCGATGACGGTCGATCCTGCATCAGAACGGCTCTTCTGGGTGGACAGCTACCTGTCGAGAATAGAGTCTGTTGATGTCCTTGGTGGGTCTTCTGCTACTGTTTTGAGGGGTTTTGTTGGAATATCATGCTAAAATAGTGTCCATGAGAATGCCATATGTGATCATTCTATCAACATATGAACCTATTCAAAAATTAAACACCTACAAGTTCTGATGATATGTCGATTTGTATTTTGTTCAAGAACTATCAAAATCACCTATTAAGTTGAGTCAGGTACGATCATAGGACATTTCCATGGCAACCGTCATGTAATACCGTAGATATCTCTTGTGTGAATTTTTCACTTTATGCGTCCTAATATCATGTGATCATTGGAGGTCATGCGATGCACTGGTCACATGACAGTGATCATGGTCTGGTGCATTGTCGATTTTCCCATGGCAACCTTTGTCCAGTTTTCTAGTCTTTTCATAATCTCATGAGAGAGTTATAACTCATTTGGTGTTACCTTTGCATTAATTATAATATTAATTTTGACCACCTCAGTAGTAAGCATTTAGCTGAAAATGTTTGCCACTTAATTTTTAAATGCTCAGCAGAAAGTTCCATCATTATTTTTTTTATTTTATTGTTTCCCTGACAATGTAGGATCTACCAGAGAAGTTCTCGTGGAGTTATCAAGTGGTATGGCGGTAGGGCTGACTATTTACGATAACTTTGTCTACTGGGCTGACAAGAAGCGGCATAGTATACTGAAGATCACCAAGCAGAAAAGTGGTAAAATGGTCCCTCAGTTGGTGAAGTCACGACTGGATTACCTGACCGACGTCTTGGCTGTTGGACCTCCAAACCCAGGTATGATCCACTGCTTAGTAGTGAATACTCTATCCAAAGTCAAAAAAAAAAAAACTTAAAGTTTGTGCTTATAGAGGTTGTACACATGACATCATCCCATTGTCAAACCACGCTGCACCTCGTAATCAATGGACGGCAAGATGCTCATTGCGGTCATACATACACTACAGAGAATGATTTTCATGTCTCGGTTACTCAATAAGAATGAGCTTTTTACTTATGCTGCTATCATAATATGTGTCTTGAAGAAGTTTCCTCACTGATGAAAAGCTTTGAACGGATATTGTGATGAAATGAATGATTGGGAATTAAAAACAAAAGCCCTAACGTAAGCCTTGTACGAGAGTTTGCCGTTCAACATGGCGTATGTTGTGACGTCAGTGAGCGACCTCTATATAGTAACACTTCAGCAGTGGCACATGTAATGAGAACCAATCAAAGTGTCTGTTATGGAAGAGAAGGTTTTAGCCAATCACACTTATCTTTCAATAATCAACATGTGGCAGTATACACATCCTGTAGGAGCACACTGTTCCAGGTAACAATAGCTTGTATTTACACACTGTAACAGGAAACAAAAGACTATTTTAGCACATTGTACTAGGAAACACTAGCCTATACTAACACGCTACATCAGGTACCAATAGCCTATACTAACACACTGTACCAGGAAACAGTAGCCTCATCTAACATTTTGTACTAAGTTAGTAGTAAGCCTATTCTAATACACTGTTCGAGGTAAGAGGATAACAGTGGCCTAACTTTTGGTGACACTGTCCCCCTCCTAAAGAGGATCAAACAAGCTGCCTCTCAAAACGTGTATTTGATTCCAGTCTTCTTTACGTTGCTTGGGAATTTATCCGGTTTCTAAGGTTATCCTCTAAGCCTGTTCTGTATCTCTTACCACTTCATGGGCCGCTTCATGGGTTATCATCTTATCCTGATACGTAACTGGGACTACTTTTATCGATAATCCCTGTAAGTCTCATCCTGTACTTCTTTCCTCTCTCGTTAGGTCATCCTTGTTCTCACAACAATGGTGGCTGTTCTCATTTGTGTATCGCGCTGGACGATGGAAAGATGAGGTGCTCATGTCCACTCCACTTATCACTGTTAGATAAATACGTCTGCGGAGGTAAGCACCAACAACCGTTGAGACTGTCGTATGTTATTCTGACCTGCCTTCATTTTTTTAAGTCACAAAGTACCACTTCATTGAGTATGTTTCAGTTAAAAGTTTGTTATTCATTGTTACACTAGTGAATACTTCTAAGTTACTGTGGAGTTTGTGATTTCACAATTACAAATATTCTTTGCCAAAAAGAATGGTATTGTTTTAAACTATTCTTTGTCGCTATTCTTTATTGATATGCTTTTCAAGTGTGGAAAATTAAAAGATTCGGTCAATTTATGATGTATTCTGAACGGGGCTATGTTAGTGTTCCAGAGGTTCGATGTGCTCAGGGTTCGATGTTCGAGGTTCCCGGGGTTCGATTTTCCCAGGGTTCGGGAACATGGAACCCTGGGACATCGAACCTCACTAACAGTGAACTTCAGGAATTACATTGAGAATTCTGGGAACATCGAACCCTGGGAATAACGAACCTTACCCTCATCAGCAACCGTCGAAATAATACAGAAACGGGGAACGTCACACCCTGGGAACAATGAACAGTGGGAACGTGGGTTACACCGCCTGCTGCAGCCTGGACATAAGACTGGTACAGCAATGTTTAGCTTAGGTTTTTGGTGTCCAATTAGGCATGGTAAAGCTGCATCTGTAACAGATGATCTTATTTCAATTTAACTTTTGAGCATTGTAATAAACAGAAACCAAAAAAAAAAAGAGACAAGTTCATTTTTGACATGATAATAAAGTCACTCAGTCTTTTATCCCTGATGCCCTCTTAAAACTCACCAGACATTGTTGCCAGACATTGAACAGTGGCTGAAATTATTATCAAGCTTTTTCTTGTGTATCAGTTTTAATCTGCAGTGAAGTCTTTCTTGTACTGATTTGATGTCTGTGTTCTCTCAGTAATGTACGAGGAGATGGTGTCGTGTCTACCTCTGGTGTACGTTTTCTGGCGGTCTCTGCTATTATTTTATCCTTCAATTTTGATCTTATATGTTAATTAGTCATTGTTCTCTCGTTAACAGCCCCCCCTTCATGTTCCCCGTTTGAGTTCTTCTGTTCGACGATGACGGAGAACTGCTTGCCTCTCTCGTGGATGTGTGATAGCAGTGAAGATTGCGAGGATGGCTACGACGAGATGTCATGCCGTGAGTAGGGTTTTTTTGGGGGGGTTCCTTGCGTCAGCAAAGGGACCTATGCAGTCAGGTTGGCATATGTATGTGTGTTTGTATGTGATACATTGGATTGCATGGAATGTGCCCTATAAACTGAATTACAGAGTGCTCAATTTTTTTCCAACTTGGTGTATGTGTGCATGATGTTAAGTAGATGTATGTTTAATGTTGATGGAAGTTGAAGCTCATGTGGGGTCAGCAGGGGGCTAAGACAGAGCTTGTTCCTAACATTGGAATGCCAGGTATGTAACACCATGTGCGCTATCGTTTTTGATGAAGGTCAGAGGTCAATGGGATCACCAGAGGCGAAAAAGTGAATTTCTTTGATTTGCTTTAACTTGGTGTCCATTGTTAAAACTGCGACATAAATTTAGGACAAGATAAGGAGTGGAAAATATTGCAATGCTAACCTCATCAATGCGAAAGGGTCAGAAGGTCGTATTTTATTGATCTTCCCCCTAGTAAAGCATTTTAAGGGGATAGTGTGGTAGAAAATTTCGTTGTTTGTCAATGTGAAGTGCATGTGTTGACCTCATTTGACCTTTGAACCTTTGTGACTTCTTTGTTGTATCTGGATAGGTCTTGTAAAGACACACCAAAATGGCAGTTATATTACACCCATATAAGTTATATTTTAGTGAAGACTCATGAGAGGTGAAACCTCTAACCAAGCAATACAGGCTTGAGATTTGCAGCAATCTTAGCAATTCGCGCACAGCATTGCTATAGTACCACCCATGTGAGTGCTATAGCACCATTTCTTGAATCTCACCAAAACCGCAGCAAAATGTGTAAATAGTCGTAAAACTACGTCGGAAGCGAGTGTCACCCGATGTAGTTTTTGTTCGATTTTACATAATTTGCTGGATTCTTGATAATTGTGTGCTCTCACATGTTGTCATAGCCAAATAACTTTTTGTCTCAACTTTAAATATTTCGCTTTTTCTCTTTTGACAGCATACTGCGGTGAAACAGAATTCCGCTGCGAGTCTGGAGAATGTCTGTCCATGGATCAGCGTTGTAACGGAGTGGAGGAGTGCTCCATGGGCCAAAACGACGAAGAAAACTGTGCCCCCTGCCTCCAAAACCAGTTGGAATGTGGCAGCGGGGAATGTGTGAGTGAGACACAAAAATGCAACGATATATGGGATTGCTTGGACGGTAGCGATGAGTTACATTGCGGTAAGTATTCGTGTGTTTTTTTTTTTTTTTTCAACTTTTAAGTATATTAACCTTTAAGTGTATTAACTTTTAAGTGTATTAACTTCATTATTTAAGCCAACATGGAATATGAAAGGTTCTTGTTCCATTCCATAACATGGTCAGATGTTTTCTCCACGTGCCTTTAAACTATACTTTTGACACGTGAATTCATCTTTGCTACCTTTTATTTCCATTCTCTGTCATTGTTTTATTTTTCCCACCGCAGACAATCACGTGGACGGAATAAGCAGCCCCGATATCAAGAGGCCTCCTGTCTCCCACGCAGCCGTGGGGTCGTTGGTTTCAATCGGGGTCATATCCTTGGTCGTGATCGGCGTTATCCTGCTGGTCAGGAGGTGCCCTTGGAACCAGGGTAGCACCAGTGGGTCCTACGTTTGCGATCCAGTCTCCAACTCCTACACCTTCCAACTCAACCATCTCGGCGGGGAGCACTCCACCCAAAAGTACCTCTCGCGTCACGAGCGTAGAGGTGGCCACGTCAAGTCCACCAACCTCCACATGTGCCCTTCTTCCTCCAAGAGCAATGCCAAGCTCACCAGCAGCTCTGGACTTTACGAAAGGAACAGACCGACGGGTGCGTCCTCGATGAGCTCAGACCACGTGAGCTCGTCCAACAGCAGCTACCCGAAGGAGACGTTGAACCCCCCACCAAGTCCAGTCACAGAGAGGTCCCACTGTACCACGGAGATATACTACACACCAGCACACAAAATGAACACATCGGTGAACACAGGCAGATCATACAGGTAATGGGGCATTGTAAATGAAAAAGACAAATGGGAAGGTTGGGTTGATACCATCGCACATTACCGACGCTGTCCTGCCCCCACCCCCCCCCCAAAAAAAAGTGTAAAGGCATCAGTAAAAGTAATCCTGGTGAACGGAATGTTTTGTAATAAGTCCGTGGCTGTAAAGAGATTGTTGGTATTGTTAAATGTTTTTACAAAAATTGTACTTTCAGTCATTGTGATTCTCCATGTGTGACTATGTCAAGGAAAGGGCAGGGGGGGGGGAAGGTTGGGGGACAATTTGCTATCTCTTGACCATTCAAACAAACACAGAGAACTCATAGAAATCTCTTTGAAGCTTTTGCAGATAGCCAGAGTGCATTTAAAGTAATTTGTGCGTATGGCAAATGCAGAAGGATAAGATTATGTTTTATTGTCTTTTTTGTTTTTAAATATACCTCCGAGGTTGTTCGTGGAGGGAGTACGTCATTCATTGAGTGAAAATTAGAGTAACCACTTTGAAAAGCAACGGAAATAGTAACATAGAAACAGTAAAGAAACGTAGTTTCATGTCATATTTTGAGGTCATGGTTGAAAATTTGTGGTTGTTATCATAAGAAGTGGACCACTTTTATATGGCAAATACACAACAGTAAAGGTCTCATTGGTGTATCCAAAACATATTGCTCATGATCGGTCATCGGTAATTCTTTATTTGATGAGAAGAATCACTGTATTTACATATAAACCCCAAACTGACCGCCACATTTCGTCATCACTGGTCAGCTGTTTCAACCAACTGAATATTCATTACTACTGTACTTCTCATTGGATTGTTCAAACAATTGCACAGTGAAATCGAATTAATGTCGAATGTCAACCCTCATAATGTCCGTATTTTACACCGTTTGTTGTTATGTGAGGAGACTTTGAAATCGCACAGCAGAGTACAGCACCTGAAACGTATTTTCTTTCCCAAATTGTCTGAATGGTGCAATAAAAAAAAAACTCACCAGATTTTCAGACATGAAGTGTTCAACTTTTTGTGGTAGCATACAATCAGTTTCATGTCTGTTTGTATGAAAGTATGATTACATTGAAATTTTCACCTCTCCCAGGCAAAACAAGTTGTGGTCTTCTTTCTTCTTCAAGTTTCTATTTCCAGTTTCTCTGAAGACTGTTTGTAAAGTTTAACTCCTAATATGTCTACATCAGTTTGTCATTTCTGGCCAACAGCATAAGGTCATATATCAGGTAGTTACATGGCGTTCTCCTTATTCATCACAGGCACTACAAAATGAGGAACATACCTCCACCTCCGACCCCTTGCAGTACGGACGTCTGCGAAGACAGTGAACCCATCCCACAGACGTACCACAAACATACCAGAAGGAAAAAAGGATACGCGAAGGTCCCGAATATCGACCCTGTAAATGTTGACTCTGAGCCGTATCCCCCACCCCCAACACCGCAGTACCTATCAGACAGTTGCCCACCTTCACCGTCAACAGGAAGGAGTTGCTTCAACCCATACCCACCCCCTCCCTCGGTAGCGACGGACTCATCGTAGAAAAGACTAAAAGAACTCGGCTGGTCGTAATACGATGTCCGTAGGACGAGAGATCTCGGTCGAAGGCCGATTGAACGTTAGCAAGCATTTGAAGAGACCAGGGATGTAGGGAAAACTCTGAAGATGTCACGCAGGGAGAAAGTCGAGGACGCCAGGCTGCGAGAAGTACAAAGATGATGCACAGGGGAAATACCATGCTGTATGGATGTGCAAGCTACTTCACTTAAAAGATTTCAAAATGGGTTGCCATGGTTACTAAATTCCACCAAATACATCACCGATGTCTGACAGTGGTTGTGACCTGGTGTCGACAAAGACGAAATACCAACCATACATCATCTTTTATAGCATTGATTATTTGGTCGATATATCCTTTGAAGGGAGACAGTCACCAATGATTTCTGCACTGGGTATTTAATACGTTCACTGTTGACATGTTGGCAGGTATCAGCTAGCCATTGTCGTCTGCCAACTTGGTGCAGGAAGCGCGAGCTTTTTAGGGGATCATTCGACTTTCGTTGCGAGGAGGATGTTGTCATGGCAACATTTCTGTTGGAAAACCTCACACAGGGATACGTGTGGTGATGACGTACCTATTCTGCACATTCATTTCACGCGTGTGGCTTTGTCCCATACATGTTAATGGCAGTTGACCCCCCCAAACCCCGTGGGTCAGAGCCATTTAGTCGAACACGAAGACTGCATTAATCAGGAAATGAAGAGACAGCCTGCGTAGATACGTGTTGAGTTGACATCAGCAATCCCTGAAGTAATTGTCTGTGCCAAAAAGACGAAGGGACCGTGGAGTATGAGGAGTTACTTAGGTTTTGAGTGTAAATCAGAACATTAAAAGTATTTACCAAATGTGTTATATGCATCTTGTAAAATATTTTTAAAAAATAATGCAAATTTGAATAATTATATATTTTTTATCAGAGCTGGCACGTGATGAGGTACTTCCTTTAAATTTGTTATCGAGGGAAGAGAGTATAAGCCTATGTTGAGAAATGTTTTAATTTCTGTCTTATTTCGTCGGGTGTTAAGAAACACTTTTTTCGTCTATCTTTTTGTCGACCTGTTTTCAATGAGTGATGAAGGGAATCAAAAGTACTGCTGCCAACATGAGGCAAAAGAGAATGGAGAACCAACTTGGCATTATCTTGAAGGAACAAAAAAAAAACAAGTTTTGTTTCATTTTTTTTTTTAGGACAATTGTATGTCCTGACATTTCTTTTATCAAAAGAAATTGATAATCATTTTGCTACACACAGATTCCCAGCTTTTACATGTATTTACTAGAACTTAAACTCCTTTTAGGTTGTCTTTTTTTACACCCTCTTTGGGCTTTTTAACAGTCCTGTACTCTTTGCACCCATGTCTTTTGTGGTCATGCACCCCTTGCCAGTTACGTACCTGGCATTCATTATAAATTGACACTAAGAGAGGATTGAATGCGAAGTTAGTCTTGTTCATCTTGTTACCAGGTCTTTGGTAGTCATGCACCCCTTGCACCCATGTTGTAAGAATTTATATACCCCTCACCCATATTGTTGGTAGCCATGGATCCCTTTCATCCACATCTTTAGTAGTCACGCACCCCTTGCACCTATGTCTTAAGTATTTATATACCCATCACGCCCATTTCGTTGGTAGCCATGTATCCCTGGCACCCATATCTTTAGTAGTCACGCACCCCTATAACCCATATCTTTGGTATTCATCTACCCCTTTTACCCATGTTGTTGGTAGTCATTGACCCTTCATCAGACACTAAGTTGGCATTTGTTATAAATAAAAATTTGAGATGATTAGCTGTTCCGTTTATTTCATTGGTTTGTTAAGCAAGCAGCAGCTCAAAAACTTCAACCTGTTACCTTTTGTCCAAAGGACAGATACGTCTTTTGTTTGTTACTGGTGTGGTATCGATTCAGGGTCAAGATGTCACCGTCCCCTTGTCGTCTTCATGGTTACCACTGATTTGAATCACAAATATTTACATAAGAACGAATATCGCACAAAACTTTCCATACTTACAGGATAGACTCCAAGCACAAGCATGGTTTATTTTTTCGCCTCTCTATTTGCGTACGTTGGCATTAGCCAACTCTTACAACCGCCGAACACACACACTTAACAGAGATCCGAATTCGTAGCCTTTCCTTTTCCTATCAAGAAGCTTTCATTTTACTGTTTGGGAAGTCGTCCTCTCTGCCATGAATGTCCAACCTGACCCAGAAAGAGGTCATTTGTTAACATAAAAGCAACAAAGTAACTTTTAATTGTTCTCTTAGAGCACTTATTTTTGTATTTAGGCCCTCAGATTTCATTTGAGACATTTTGATCCAAATTACCGTAACCTTGTGTGTCAAACATTGTTTGCAAATTGTTAAAATCACATTTGCGAGTCAAAGGAGCTTATCCCAGACAGGAACACTCGAGAAAGTATTCCCAAGTATTCAAAGGTATTCTCAAAAAGTATTCCCAAATGTATTCCCAAGATTGAAGTGTAGGAGGTTATTGTTGTTCCGTTATTCCTTCATCGTTATTCTCTTATCGTTGTCAGAGTGGAGCCACATTTCTAGGTCTTTATTTCAGAGATCAACGGGGCCAAAGGTATTCATATTTATTTACGTTCTTCCCGAGGAAGTCGTGAGGTGTTGAGTATTCGCCGTTAAGGCTGCTGTGGAGTGGTATTCATTAAATCACTGCCTGTTTTAATTTAGTAAAATGTCACTTTGTCAGCAAAACTGAGAAGACAAAAAGTATGAAGTTCATTTAGCTTTTCACCAATATCTGCAAGTACAATCCTGTGATTGAGAAGTAAAAAAAAAACTGTTGGAATAAAAATTGATACTGAGGTCGGTATTCATTGGTTGGAGTAATGTATCTGGGGATTATTAGTGAGGTACCCAAATTACCCACCCCCACTTGGTTTAGTCTTCCCTGTCCCCAGGTGGGTTTGTAAGCCCCATGCAGGTGTTCGGCAACCCCTGCCACGTCTGTCCAAGGACGCAAAATAACTGCCTTTGCTTCTTAATTTGCACCTGATAAAAGCCCAGTGGCGATTCATCTTTGCTATAGTTTGGAACTGATTTTTTCTCTGGTTCCTATCTGAAAAGTTGAATTAACTCTCAAATCGTTTGCAACGAAAGCCGTAACTTCGCATTTGACACATGTGTGAGTTAGGTTTTTGACTTCTTCGCATTGCAATGTTTGTCTGACATCTGCTAATCAAAATCGGTTGACTGCTAACCAATTCAAACTTTGATTAACAGAAGAAGACTAATCAGTTTATAAATGGTAATAAAGGTGATTCATTTGTCGATATTGATGTGCATCAATCAATCAATCCATTTAAGAGTTCAACAGTAAAAAGATTGCTGTAATTCTGTGACAGCACTTAAAGTCAAATAATCTTATCTTTCCTTCCTTAAACCTTTCCTTTTTCAACTGCGGGCATTTTGTTATCCTCTTATCTTCACTGTTTCAACATTTCATTGTATGTTGTGAGTCAGGCCATGTTTTTTTTTTTTTTTTTTAATGTCTGGATGGTTTAGAGGTTTCTGACAGGACTATGATGGTTAGACTAAGATGACAATACTATGAAACATGAAGATTTTTTTTGTTCAAGAATAGAGTATTTACTTAACCTTTGCATTGTGTGTTACATTGTGTTGTGTGTTACTTAACCTAAGGTTTGTGTCATGTGTTACATTGTTAAAGTCATTTTGGTGAGGATCACGTACTTAGTGTTCACGTCCGGCATGGTGAGTATGTTCTCCGGCAGATCCAAGTCCTGTGAGTGGCCAGTTTGGTGGTACAGTGATATGGAAGCAGGGGTTATCCTGTCCCTTTTGTAACATTTCCCTTCATCGAATGCCCTCAGATGCAATCTGGTGCAACGAAAGTGTCCAGCTGTGAAGTTCCTCTCTAAGTATTCTCTTTTCTCCAAATACATTGCATTGTATTCCATTCTTCAGAATTTGTTTTTTTTTGCCCACTTTTGGGTGCCCCCATCCTGGATCTGCCAGTGGGTATGTTTCATTTGCATAAAACTTCACCAGCTGATTAAAGTGTAGAGTAATTAGTTTACAGCAGTACCAATAATTCATATCGCGTCATCGTTGGTAGAGGGACGGGCATTTAGGATGGGGGAGTGGGCAGGGGATCATAGGGGGCAGTAGAGAGGGGGGAGGTTTAGGGAAAAGAAGGTGCAGAAGTGGAGGTGTAGAATAGGGAGTAGGGATTTATGAAAGGGGACGAGGAATTATGGAGGGGTTGCATTGTACCATGGCCAGTGATGTACCTGAAGAAAGTTCCATACCCCTCACAATCAGGTACACAGTGTTTATTTGTGATAGGGCTATTATTGTTATTATTATTCATTGGAAACAAATGTATATTGTAATTTTTTTTGTGTATAATAATATTGTATGTATTCAATTACTACTGTACAGGTATTTACACACATCCCCTTTATCATTAATATTATTATTATCATTGTCTTATTATTTGTTGTATACCTCATTATGTTTCCAAAGAAGTATCTTTACCAGCAAAATAATACATTTTGTATAAAAAAAATATGGACATTTTTTGTGAATTCTCATCATTTAGCAACTTTTACAGTGTTTCTTCCAAATCTCTGTGAAAGATATATACCTCACAGGTATCATGAAATCATCGTTACATAGTTTGCGTTGAAATCAAAGAAGTAGATAAATTGATACATCATTAAAAGGAGGTACCAAAAATTCTCATCGTAATGATGATGGTCGATTTTCAAAGTTAAAGCATGGAACGTGATATGGTTCTAGTTTACCATCTGAACTGTTCCCAAAAGTGTCCACTTTCAAGGTGCCATGAAATGGCCCATTACAGAAATGCACACTTCCAAGTGCCCAACCTATGGCCTTTCGGGCAGAATTTATGAACTGCCGACAGGAAATGGGAATAATTGATCAGAGGACTGGAAGAATAAACATTACATGCATGACTGCGCAATTTGTGTGGAAATCTGGGCAATTTCTTTACATGACCCTGGTTGTTCTAACCATACATTAAATTGAACCCAATGAAAGCTTCCCACTACACACAGTACATTTTTTAAATCAACAAGTTTTCTGTGACACCATTAAACATTTAAGGTCATTTAGTTGCTCCTTCAAGCTTGAAAAATAACTTTACTACCTGTTAAACATCTGATGAGATATGCTGTCTGCTTCCATTAATATGTTCTACACAATGGAAGAGGTGCTTAAGTTGCTGTACGCAGCTAGTTAATCTACAAGCAAAACCAGGCATACCACCCAATACCAAGCAGCTTATAAACGCTGCCTAACTGTCATTTTACAAGCACAACCTAACATCCGAATACACAGTCATTATCAGACACAACCTAGCAACCTAATAATCTTTGCAAACACAACCAAGTCGTAAGCGGTCAACTAATGCAACGTAACCACCCAATGACCAGTCACTTTACAAACACAACCGCCCAATGACCAGTCAGTGTACAAACACAAAACCTAACTACTTGATACACAATCATTTAACAAACACACCCTAGCCATGTCATAACCAGTCGGTTTACTAACATAACCACCTAACAACCAACAGGCAACAATACGTAACCAAGCAATAACCAGTCACGCTATAAACACGACGCTACTACCCAACTACCAGTCACTTTACGAAGACAACGACGTTACTACCCAAAAACCGGTCAGTTTACAAACACAACAACCCCAAAACAAGCACATTACTGTTCAATTATCAGTCACGTTACAAAAACAACATAACCACACAATAACCTAATCAATCTACAAACACAATGTAACCCCACTTATCCGTCAGTTTCTTTTCTTAAGGGGTCACTGAAGTTTCTTTGCACATTTTATTGAATAAAGAGACAAAAGATTACATTGATTGCATCCAGTGAATGAACAGATGTCCACTACAATTTATTACGGCGCTCATCTTCAGGGAATACCACAAAGATCTGGAATTCCAGGTGACTTTCAACTTACATACATTGCTGGCTTTAATATAAAAGTAACTTTATGAGGAACATTCAACATCACAACAGGACAGGTACATTACAACAGGTACATAAGTACAGGACGTACAATAAGTGCATTCCTGCAAGTTTTGCACCCCTCACCCATTTCTTTCTTCCCAATTTTCATGTTCCCTTATTGCAAACAGTTTGTGAGGCAGCAAAAGGACCACCTGTAATCCGAAAAAAGGTAACACCTAAAGAGCAAGTTGAGAAACCAAAGTAAACTACACTTATGAGTAACACATCACAGGAAATTTCAAACGAAAAGTTTTAAACAAAAAACAAAAAAGAAAAAGCAGCCTACAGTAAGTTAATGCTGTCCATGGACCACTTGAGGTGGAATCAGAGACCCTGTCAATTAGTTGCCTGTGTTACTTTGTATGGTTCACTTTCAAATTTTGACAGACAGCAAATTTAGGTCTTTGATTTTAAAATACTATGCATAATATGAGAACTAAATATCTGATATAATAGTTATTGAACAATTTTGTCACAGTTGGGCATATCAAATACAAACATGCCAAAGAGTGCGACACAAAAGCACTTACACAAGTGACAGTATTATGATGTCACATTATTAAAATAATCACAAGTGACAGTATTATGATGTCACATTATTACAATAATCAGAAGCGACAGTATCATGATGTCACATTATTACAATAATCAGTGACTTCCTTACTTTCTCACTGGTGTTTGTTTCATAATCATGCCAAACAGTAAAAGACAAAGGTACTTTACTCAAGTGACAGTATTATGATGTCACATTATTACAATAATCACAAGTGACAGTATCACGATGTCACATTACAATAATCAGTGAAAGCATTACTTTTTTCATGGGTGCCTGTATCACAATCATAGCAAAACAATAGAACACGAAGGTATTCACACAAGTGACGGTATCATGGTGTCACAATATCTTCACAATCTGTGACAGTTACTTTTAGTGTTTGTATCACATACAATAGTGTCAAACAGCAGAACACAAAGGCACTCGAGTGACTGCATCATGATGTCACAACATTACAATAATCAGTGACAGCATTTTGTTTTTATCATAATCATGTCAAACATTACAACACGAGCACTTACACAAGTGACAGTATCATGTCACAATATGTTAATAATCTGTGATGGTTATTTTGGCCCAGGTGTTCGTACCACATAAAACAATGCCAAGCTGAAGAACACAAAGGCACTCACACAAGTGACAGTATCGTAATGTCATGACTCAGCGTCCGTGACAGACTGTGTCACATCGAACTATATCGGTGGCTGATTCTCTGATACCCTATTGCATGAAAGTCAAAACTATTTCAGGAGAAAGAAATTATTTCACATAATTGAAATATAATACCTCTATATTACCAAAGAGATTTTTCTATCATCTTACCTAATTAAAGATATTTGTTTAGCAAGTTGGATTAACTAAATGAAGGCTTCTTATTGTAACCAGAAACCTCAGAATTCTAGTGACCAGAAATGTCAGAATTCTAGTGAAAAGAAACCTCAGAATTTTAGTAAGCAGTAACCTTAGAATTTTAGAGTATCTTAGAGCCTTTTATAAAGAACTGCACGACACAAGAGGAAAGCTAGCAAGACTTTGGTCTTTGCATGGAAGATATTTCAAAGGAAAGTTACAAAAAGAAAGATATTAAAATTTACAGAACAATCTTACTTGCAGTAAAGATTGTGAAAGAACTAGGCAAAGTATCACAGGATTGAGGAGAAGATTACAAAAGTTAAGCTATCAGCAAACGTTTGATATGACATCACAAACCCCCCCCCACTCTACCGACCTGTCCACATGTGTGTCCACTGTTGAGAGAAAGACACTGAGGTGGGTTCTCAGTGGGTAGTGTGGGATAATTTGATCTATTCTGTGAATGTTGTGCAGACTGTCAACAAGTTTATCTACTTCATATACATCATACCTACTGCCTCTCCCCTCCTCCCCTCCCCCCTCACGTCTGACTTTTTACCAATTCTACTCCCTGCTCTCCCCTATAGTTTCTCTCCCCACGACCAAAAAGGAAGGAAACATTAATAAATGTTGAGGATCTCTGCACTGATGTCTCTCAGAGAGCTTTAAAAGTGTCCTCGAGGGCTCCTACATTGTGAAGGTCACGAGAGAGGCTGCAAAGAGAGAGAAAAAAAAAACAATATCTTGGGGTTTACTTTTCTCACTACTAAGGATGATATTTTTTACTTTACTCAGTTTTATGTCATTATTGATGATACTCTAATGTATCTTCCAGCTTACATCACTACTGATGATACCTTTGCGTATCTCCGGGTCAGGCTACTACAGATATACTTTGAGGATATTCAGGGAAGGTTAATACCATTGACGATGATTTCACTCATCTTCAGCCGTAGGTTACTACTGATGGTACTACGATTCATGTTCGACTTAAGGTCACTAATAATAACACTTCTATGTATCGTTAACTTTACATTCGCATTCATGGCTTTTTTATGAATCTTCATCTCAGGTAACTGTTGATTATATTGTTATGCATCTTCAGCTGTAGGTTACCACTGATGATGATTTTGTCCATCTTTAACTTTTACATTATAAATGATGATACTACTTTTATGCATCTTGATATTTGGTTACCACTAATAATACTACAATTGACTTTTTTATTATTTTCAGTTTAGGCTACAATTGATAAAAATTTTACTATCTCCAGTTTACATTACCATTGGTACTACTTTTACTGCATCTACAGCTTAGGTTACCATTGATAATACTTTTATAATTTCAATTTAGGCCACAATTAAAAATAATATTTTTACCATCTCCACTTAACATTACCATTGGTATTACTTTTTTGCATCTCCAGCTTAGGTTACTTTTTATACAATACCATTGATGAAACTTTTATGTATCTCCAGCTTAGTTTACTTCTGATGCAACATATGTATCTTCAAGTTAGGTTACTATTAATGTTACAGTTATGGATTTTAGCTTAGTTTACAAATTGACAATGCTTCTTTATTAATCTTCAACTAAAGATCAGTACTGATAATGCTGTGCTGATACAGATGTTTTGAACTTCTCAGTTAGTAAAAGAGGCAGAGAGAGACCCCGTAGGTGAATTTTATGCCCCCCTCGATGAGAGCGCAGGATCTACTACAGACTGGCTGAATAAATTAATCGGTAAATTAATGAATAGATGAATGGGGTGTATCAGTAAAACCAAGAGGGGGATGAATTACTTGATCAAACAAACAACATTCGCGCGATGCAAACAACCAAAGAAGCAATTAATATAACAACACAAAAGAACATCACAACAAACTTTAATCTTCACTGTTTGTGCTGTCACCCTTGGAGTAGCTTTGGTATTGGTGTGGGGCCTTACAGTATTGCAAAAGTTTGACAAACACCTTATACCTGTTTCAGATATTCAACAGAATATTGTAAGTAATGGTGAACCACGTCACCTCGAGAGTAGCCTACAAACCTAAAAGTTTTTTGTTAAAAATACTTGAGAATAATTTTCTGGAATTTTTCAAAGCAGACATTGTGATCTGATCACTAATTTAAGTGAAACTTTTACATTTCTTTGGTTCGAATTCACGACTCACTTGAACAATGCCAGCTACATGCTCACATAAAAAAAAAAAGAAGCTGATTAATGATTTTCTTGAAAAGTGTTCACATTTCACATTACCATTGTTGAAGGAAAATATTGCATTTAAAATGCACCAACGAGGTACACAAACAAAAATAGCTTTCACCACTGTTAAACCGTCCAGTCCCACAAATGAACATTGGCTACAGTTCAGCAAAAACACACAGAGAGGGCGACAATCCTCCCTCACTTTGAATATTCTATCATTCCGTTTCCATAACATTGGTTTTTAAAGTATGATTTTTTTTTTTTTCTGCAAAACAAACTTAATATTTCCCTTTTGAGTACCATGAGTTAAGGACTTTACCTTTTGAAGCCTTGCTGGATTTTTTCTACTTGAGAGAGTTGACAGCATACAGCACACCGTGACTTGCTGGGGTCGATCAGAGATTTGAAGTATTTCTCTCCGATCCTCACCAAGTCATTGATGGTGACCTTTAACACCTTGGCCAACAGGTTCCTGGGGACAAAAGAAAGATTACTTTGGTTTCTGTATATGAAATTTCATAGGAATGCACAAAATATCGAATCCAAACCCTTTGAAAGACCTGATAATTGTAGACAAAAGGCTCTTAGTCATCCACCGAGTCTGGCACTTTTTGACTTGTTTGTATTTTATTGGAAGATAAAGATTTGACACCAATTCGATAACAGTCGTCACATCCATGCAAGGCGTAAGCTGACATCCCAGATGGCCTAAAGCTTTTAGACATTGGTGTTTTTTTTTTCAAATCCAGGATTTCAAAATGAGCCCTGGTACTTCGTTGTTCACAAACAAAAGAAGCAGCTGAAATTGTCACCACGGTGACAGAACATCTATTAACAAGCCCAGTGTTTGAACAGAAACTGCAGGCATGTATCCACCGAGCCCTGGAAAAGAAAACGGGATGACTTTCTCCGAAGAGTGGAACTAAAACTCTGGAAAATACATGACATCGAGGTAGCTATGAAGGCACCAGCAAAAAGAAAGACAACAAAATGAGAACTAGATTACTACTCTGGAGGAAAAGTATGGTAGGGCTCCTAAAGCAGGATAAACTGTTCATCAGAAATAAAACTTAGCCTTTACCATTAATCTTCAACATTCTCTTCGATTCGATACCAACCTGGATAACAACATCTACGTTGCATTTCTTTCAGGAGAAATCACATTAATTAGAGCATTAATTAAGGTCGAAATAGAATGATTAAGTTTTTTAGGCTAAAAAGTTTGTGAAAATAGGACCTCCCTGTCCTAAATGTATGGCGCTTTTGTGCGAATAACCGCAACAAAAATGTTCTGCAAAAGCATTTCTTTTAGAAATGTGGAGACTTTTGAACAAATAGACCTCGGTGTGGAAATAAAACCACTCCTTTTGTTCAATTTTGGAAAGGCTAGAATATCACCACATCATACTTTAAAGAGATAAATCAACAGGGAAAAACATTCACATGGAAACTACTTACATGTCTTTGCAATAGATGTTACCAAGGACATAACAGTGGACCTCAAGTCTACATTTTAGTGTATAGTTCAGGTTTTCATGCACACAACAGCTCACCTGAAGGCTATACTTTACTGTATTATTCAGGTTACTGTGGACATAACAGCTCACCTGAAGGCAATGCTTTACTGCAACATTTAGGTTACTATGGACATAACAACTCACCTGAAGGCTTTACTTTACTGTATTATTCAGGTTACTGTGGACATAACAACTCATCTGAAGGCTATACTTTGTTGTATCATTCAGGTCACTATGGACATAAGAGATTACCTGAAGGTTATACTTCACTGCATCATTCAGGTTACTATGGACATAACAGCTCACCTGAAGGTTATACTAATTTGTATCATTCAGGTTACTAAGGACATAACCCCTCACCTGTTATAATCCTTGTCTGTGTTCCTGAGGTAGTTCATTAGTGATTCATCCGATACGGACGACACCGTCTCTTCCCTTTCGATGATCTCGTAGATGACGCTGCTGATGGCAGTTTCGACTTGAACCTTGTCAAAGAGGGTAGCCCCGTTCAAGTAACCTTCCTGGAAAACAGAAAAATAACAGGAGCACAATGGAAGCACTGGATAATGGCCACTTTGAGTTAGTTTCAAAAAAGGCAAAAAAGAAAAAGAAAAGCTATTGTTATCAGAATATTTGACAAATGCAAACGTTGTCCTTCTAAATGCACTAGTTAGCTATCTTTTCAACACAAACTGAAGTTACATATTCACATGTATTGTTTATACAGACTTAGAGAGAATCCCCAACTCCTATTGGCCCATTTCAGTCAGGTGACTGTGCATTATCCTACAGACACAAATATGGTCAATTTCAGAGTAATATCACTGTTGGATGAATACAACAAAAATGTAGAGCGACAGTGTTTTGTTGTCTCCCATCTTGCACAAAACAATGATTGTACTTTGCTTATTGAGCACGAACATCATTGACATATTGCGGATCTTCTTTTTCTCAGGGTTCGTTTTCAATGAAAATGCGGTTATTTACAAACCCAAGTTTCTTTTCGTTTTCATCTTTTTTTATCCAAATCTCATTTTGTATCTATGAACAAGGTTAATAAACTTTGGACCTGTCAATTAACCGTAGGATAATGCACTCTCGGGCACTAATGCCTTCACTGGATTTGCTTTGGAGTGTGCCCTCCTGAATAGCTTACATTAATCCCTGATAGTGCATTATCCTCCATTTAATGCACGGTCCAGCATTGATTACCCTTTCTTTTTTCATCACACCGATTAAAGTCATTAGCAATGAATTCTTATTCAATACATTCATTTAAGTCATTTTCTTCAGTCGCTTTCTCAACTGTCACACAATTTCCACCTTACCTGCATTCTGTTCGACTGTTTTTGCATCACTTTCGCACAAGTCATTGTCAAATGGTTCCCACAAGTTATTGTAAGATAGTTAATGCACCATGTACATTCAGGTTAATTCACCACATGCAGCCAGATTAAGGCACCACATAAATTCAGGTAAAGGCACCACATATATTTATGTCAAGGCACTGCATACAATCAGGTAAAGGTCTCACATAAATGGAAGTAAAGGCACCATATACATTCAGATAACCACACAGTTAAGTTACGGTCTCCACATACTTTTAAGTTAATTAAGGTACTACATATATTTGGTGTAAAGCCACCACATACATTCAGATGAAGGCACTACACACATTCATGTAAAGGCACTTCATACTTTAATGTTAAGGTTTCATAATATTGTTAGGCTAAGGTTGTACATATATCTGGGTTTAAGGCACTACATACACTCAGATCAAGACACCACATACAATAGGTCAAATATCTTAATGTATCCACTCAGGTCCTTAAACAGTCATTACATCATAGGTATAGTCAAGGTCATTCTCCCACTCAGGAATACACAGCTCTTAAAAGACATACATTTCCCGCCATCCGCACGCACACTTCTCGAACCTAAAATCACTATTGCAGCAAACCTAACAAAAAAGTCACTCTTGTTGCCAGTCAACCCAGTGTACCACAATCTATCTCCGAGTTGTTAGTTCACATTCCTAAATACAAGTTAGACCCAAATATATCTCATACATGTTACCTCTCTCATCGACCATATCTTTATCAGAATTCACTTCAAAATGATAAAAAATACCCACAACTTACTATTATCTCTTTTGCCTGTTTGTATGCACTGACTACATGAGTACACTTAAACAGCTGCAGATACAAGAGGCCTTCCTCGGGTTTAATATACATCCTGTAATGATACGCCAGTCCAAGGCCCCGGATCTGCTTCCACATGGGACCCTGAAGAGGTAAAGAGAAGTAACTTTAGCAAGAGCAAATAATACTTGACAACTGCATCATCGATTACAGATAGTGTTGACCCACATTCAAAGTGGCAAATTTCGGCATGAATACCAATGAACTTACCTCAAGGGCACACAGGCATTCGATGTAAACCATCAACACCGGGAGGTCAGGATCGCTGAAATCCGTAACGCAAGGCACGGTCTGAACGAGGAAAGACGACTCGATGGACCCCAGGCCCACGATGCGTCCCATGGGGGCATCCTCACCGCTGGACCTCAGCATCTCGTATGCACGTTTAGGCAAGGCCTCGCTGTAGAACAAATACAACAGCGGTCACATATCAGCAATGAAAATGTACAAGGCCTAACCAGAGAAAGGATTTTACATCTCAAACACGTCACAGAGCTAGTGGTTCAACTTGAAAAATCCGCATTCTTAGGTCATGCTGAAGGAGGCAGTGCATTCCATATAGAGTTTTAGCGAGACAGCCTGACCGCCATGTGAAAATTAATACTTCTTGAAATAGCAACCCTTCCAAACCTCCTCTCCCCCACCCCCCCCCCCAAAAAAAATCCTACCTACCCAACAAAAGTTTTGCTCCACCAAAAACAAGATGACAACAGGCTACTGACATTACAAATTTACAGAGACACCATTTCTACGTGGTACCATCTGCATCCTTCAGCAACTTAATTATAAACATTCCTGGAGGTGTAGTTGAAATCCTCCTGTCATACCACCTCTGCAACAATCACCTTGTGATCTCGCACAAACTTCAAGCACTGCTGTCCCCTTTATTAAAAGTATCTGAAGGACACTGGGAGGGGTTGGTACTTCGGTCATTTGTAGCCAAAAGCACTAATAGCATGTCTGACCTGTAATTGAACTACCAGCTAGTATTTTGCTTGCTTCATTCCCTTTCCTCGGCCACTTTGAATTAGTTCCGAGCATTGATACTTTCTAAATTAAGAGACCACATTCGTTATTCTTTCAGTATAGCTAGACTAACCCTCATCTTGGACTGCAGAATTTATAGCAAATATCTTTCTACAATACATAACATCATGAGAGCCCATTTGATTTTCCTTCAGAGATCAACTTAACCTTTAAACTTCAAGTTATTTCTGAACTATTGCATCAATTTAAACAATTCTTAATTCAGCAAACAATTTTTACTACTTGACATCTGTCTTGATGCCTTGTTCAACGAACTGATGTTGCCAGGGCAGATGCAACTGGGTCGCCTTACAGAGATGATCGACGTTGGATGCCATGTGGACTCTGAGGTTAGAGGCAGCGGTAAGAGCAGTCCTCAGTCTGTTTATGTCGTCAATCACCTTTAGAAAGACAAATTAAACAAAACTGCATAGTTACATGGAAAGTTCAAGATTCTGGTAGTTTCCTGATGGTTACTTTTGAGATGTAGGAAGGGGTAACTTGATATCAAATTGAGAGTGCAGGGGGCGATGTCCTGTGTTCTTTACTCAAGGGTTGTATCGACGTTTCTTAAACTGAGACTGGGAGGTGATGTCTGGTGTCCCTTTATATTGAGGTGTCATCGAATCGATATTTCTAAAATTAGGATTGGGGAGATGTCATTGAATCACAGTTTCAAACATTGAGATTACAGGTGGTAATGTCTGGTGTAGCTTCACATTGAGGTGTTATCAAATCAACGTTTCTTTCTAATATTGAGATGGGGGGTGGGTGATGGGTGGTGTTCCTTACTGAGATGTCGTTTCAAAAATGTTTCCATCACTGTGATGGGAGAGGGGGTGGTATCAGGGGGTTCCTTACTTAGGTTATTGTCTCAATGTTTGTGACACTGAGATTGGGGGTGGGTGATATCTGGTGCTCCTTCTGAGGTAGTGTGTCAATGTTACAAGTTGAGGGCAGGTGCCTCGTGTTCTTCAATGATGTCATTGTTCTTACCTTTTCCGGCTCACTCTCTAGACGATTCTTCACCTCGCAGAGAAAATCGTACTGCCTCATCATACAAGATAAGTAATGGTTACTGTCTGCGACAAAAAATATGTAAAAAAAATATCAAATTAAGAAAAGTTATGCAAAGTGAACTTTGTGACCACTTTGGCAATCGTTTGAGGAAGTAGGATATTATAATGGTATATTCATGAAAGATTAATCAATGCTTGACCATGCATTAACTGATGGATAATGAACGGTCATGGGTTCATGCACGATTCACAGCCTGAGTGCATCCAGCGACAGCATTTACCCCGGAAGTGTATTATCCTCAATTAATGCACAGTGATAAACCTTGTTCATTCAAAAGCAGTGAGATTTTGATGAGAAAGATGAAAAAGAAAGAAAATTTGGGTTTGTAAATAAACACATTTTTGTCAATAAAACAAACCCCAAGAAAAGGCTACGAGGATTAAAAACAAAGCAACATTGTTTGGGCGCGATATACAAAGTACCATCATTGTTTTGTGTAAGTCAGCAGACAACAAAACACTGCCGACCTACGTTTTTATTGTATTCATCCAACGGTGACATTACCCAATTGACCGTGTTTCACCCATAGGATAATGCACGGTCACATGATTGTAATGGGCCAATAGGAGTTATGTATTCTGAACAAGCATAAATGAATACAGGACATGACAGTAACACAAACTTGAGGATGTAAGACCACCGCATTTCTGCGGGGGATAACAGGACATACCTTTGTGGTGTTAAAGTGATAAAAGCTATGTGATGTTGCAATGCTACGGCACTACATGAATAATCATGCATCGGGGATGAATATTCAAAAGATGTATAAAGGAAAATATTACAACCGTACATTGAAGGACAGTGAAATGATGATTTACATTACATGTTATGTTGTATCTTTGGCCTAAATGTTTGATACAACTAAACAACCTTCAGAAAGTGAGTTGATGACACAACATGTGAAGAATTGTGACTGTATGGCTCAGGGGATCACTTCAAATTTTCCTGGACACCCCATGATCCTCAAACTTTCGTAAAACACATTAAAACGATTCTAGATTGCATCTGAAATTCTGCAAGTGCAGAGGTTATCGCAAGTTCTTTTTGCAGCAATTCTTAAATTCTATCATGAGTTGACAAACCTTCCAAGGGAAGAAATGGTCAAATTGTCATAATAGGTCCTCACAGCCAGCAAGACATTTAATGTCTCTTTCCAAATCTGACAAAAGTTTGTTACTCCTGAGCTGTAACACAGTAGCATCCCATACCTTGGAAAGATACCCCCCATATCATTCCACAGTAACGCATAAACAGTTCTATGCAATATACACGCCACTGCAGCAGGTTGATCACCTCTGAGGTAAACCATTTTGACAATACCCTTAAAGCTGGAATATGAGTTGTACTGGTGATCGCCTGGTTGTCTACCTTTTGTTCTTTGTCACAGTTTCAGGGAAGAGAACGTATGGGAAAGGATCTCCTGTCACAAAATCTGAAAGAGAACTATGTAATCATCTTCCGTGGTGTTTGAATATGAAAAGTGTTTTGACATTTTTGTTGGCCCTAGGAAATTCAAACTCTCCAAGAAAGAGTAGCAGTTCATCATCATTACTTGAAATCAAACAGACCAATGGGAATGGATATGAATATTCACCTATGCAAAAATAGGGTTTAAACAATGTTATTTTGTAGTGGCTATCTATGACATATTCCTCAGAATTTGTCTTTCTGTGGCAACTTTCAACTGATATTCCAGCCGTAAAAAGAGAAGTACACTGACCAGTTTCAAAGTTCATATCCTTGAGGAGTGCTAGGACCACTGTCCTGCCGTCCCGCTTCATCTGAGATACTTGGTTGGTCATCTTAGCGATGATGACGTTCAATCTCTCCTTAGTAAACTGAGTTTTAAGGAGAATCTCCTGTAACCAGGTGACTCCTGCAGTGTATTTCTCCTCCTCAACCTGGAAAAAAAAATATATATATTTATAGTAAGCCAAGTAACAGCCCTGGTGCAACAAGTCAGGTATATCTTATTTACTGACATCATCATAATAAAAAAAATAGGCCAGACAGTGCATAAAATATTCTCGTAAAATCCATAATGATTTGAAACAACATGTTAAAAGTCTACTTCTGCTGGAAGTCTTCCTGCACAGGTCCAAATAGTTTGGTACCGCCCAAATTTTAATACGCCGAACAAGCCCTTTGGGCAGAATTCACATAGTGACAAGAGTAAACAGAACCATTGTACAACTTAAATGTTATCATGCCATGATTATGAATTATGCAAAATGCTGTTTGTAACATTTGTTGTAAAAATTTTAATATTTTTTGGACTGAGTGGGTGTTGTTTTTATGGGAAAATGCCTTGGACGTGATAGTTACTGAATATGTCATGAAGTCATGAAGAACAAAAGGACACTGTGCTTCCAATTTTAAAGTTTGAATACCTTCCCCTTCTTGAGATAACATGTTTACAAGGTTTTCAAACGGTGACCTCTCCTGACCTCAAGTAACCTTTGCCCTTCATAAACAACAACAAGAGAAATGATCCACTCATCAAGAACCACTGTTCTGAGTAATAGTTTCTTTATCACCTTCTTCAGGGGACATTGGTTTCTCTGGCAAAATATCATTAAAGAGTCTTACAGTTGATTTTTTTTCCTTTTGGATTTCACTCTTCCACAGTATTTTTGTTGCAATAGGATATCATCAAAGTTAAGTTAGTTTGCAAACATAGTTGGATAAATATCAATTTTTCGCTGTACAACTCTTTTACAAATTCAATCAAAAGCTTGTAACAAATGAAAAATGAAATCCTTAATCAGGGAAAAACATTATTTCAACCTTATTTCAGAAATTGCAGCTTGCTTCATAATTCAACCTTTTATGACAAATTTGACTTTGTACTTATATGTGCATTTGTGGTGAAGGGGGGGGGGCAACATCAGTAATATCATATGCCACATAAGCAAAGAAGAATCTTCGACGTACCTTGATATCCAGCAATGCCAACTGAGAGAAGTACCCACATCGAAACATCTTTCCCAACACACCCAGACACGCGCTGGTCTGCAGCGTCTCCGCTGCCAACTGTGTCACAACCTCTTCGTAAGGGATCAAAGCTGCAAGGAGAATGTGGCGAGGTGGTTGGTCAATGTGAGTCACAAGGTAAAGGCAGAGGAGAAAAGATGCTGGAGGAAGGGGGAGACAGGAGTAAAAGGGAAGGGGGAAAGCAGTGAAAAGGAAGGGGCAAAAGGAACGAAAAAAGAGGGCAGAGTTTAACAGAAAAGGGGGCAAGCAGTAAGAAAGGGGAATGAGGATGGAGACAAAAGGGGGAAAGAGGTATGAGGAATGGGAGTGAGGGGTAAGAAGAAGGAAGTATAGGGGTCAAGAGAAGGGTTCTAGCCAGCTTTTTACACAAAACAAGCAAAATCAATTTAATCGACATCCAAAGCGGAAAACGTTAATGCCTCATTAGGTGGTACACAGAGGGGAAGTCCCAGAAGTGCCTCGACTTTGCAGCTTCAAGGAGCTGCAAAACAACTTCACATTTGTGTGAATTCACAGCTTCATGCTCTCAGAATGCTTTACAAGTTTCGAGTGCATTCAGTTGTATGGATCATTCAGCTGCAACGGCTAAAATCAGCCAGTTCCTTTTAGTGCCATTCTATTCCCAAACCGGAGAGTTGTATTTTTAAAACCAAGTGCAGAGAAGAAAAGTGCAATTCAAACCCCCACCCACTTAAAATGCGACGAACCCTAAAAGCATCTGGATAGGGAGCGAAAAGGGATAAGGAGTATGTATTCATATAAATGGCACAATGATTACATGGTGGCACCATGATTATGCGGTAGCACCATGATTACATGGTGTTACCATGATTACATGGTGTACTGTCATTTACACGGTGGCACCATGAATACATGACAAGATAAATATATTGTGGCACCATGAAATATGTGGCATCAACATAACATCAACATAAATTTGACAATGATATGACATGTTACTTATGACATTATCACTAATACTCACTCCCATTTCTGAGTATCGGCAGTTCAAAGAGTGACTCAAGATAGATTGGTAAATACATCCTCAGCTCTTTCTCCATCATAGTTGTATCCATCAGCACCCTCAGCTTGGAAGAAAATAAAAGAAATTACACAAGACTTCCCGATTTTACAATGCAGTTTGAGATGACCACATGTCGAACTAAATTATCTCTTCAGTGGAAGACACCAAAGTTCCCCTTTTAATGATTTTTGCATTAATCTTTTTCTTTGATCTTTAATTTGATCTTTAATTTGCATAATTTAAGATTATGATCTTATTTGATCTTATATTTGATCTTAAACTGATCTTTGATCTTTTAATTTAATCTTTAATTTACATAATTATTGCTTGTAACTGTGATATCACCTTGGAAACCATCATCTACCAAACTTCAACAAGAAGAAAAAAGAAAAACAGGCAGGGAACAACTGAAAGAACATGATTCCAGCACAAACTGTACTTGGGATCAAGAGACAAAATAATGCAGTTCGCATTGCAATTGCAACTGCGACCCATAAAAGCCCAGTTGCTCTTCAATTCAGTGTTTGCTTCTAAATAGCTGCAAATTGAGATTTTCTATGGTCCTCTGGTCTTATGATAAAGAAGAAGTTGTAATTAAATGCCAAGTAGCATTTAAACTTGACAAAAAGATGTGTGTCCTTTGCACTGGTGAATTTTACTACAATAAGAGATTTTTTAACTCCCTATGGCACATATTAAAGTGAGTAAAGTTTTCAATTTGTTCACAATGCAATGTTTGTTTTTATAACATCTGCTGGTTAAAATAGGTAGACTGCAAGACAATTAAAAAAATTGATAAGTAAACACTGCTAATCAATTTGTTCCTACTGTCCCATCCTTCTATGATTGATTATTACTGCAGTGAACTACAAATAAAATTGTCTCTCACACGGGATTTAATCGTAAGTTGAACAGTTTACGCCTGTTTCGAACTGAGCTGTCAAACTTTTGCTTAAATGCTTCCCTTTACCTTGATGAAATTACTATGGACATCATCGAGTTGAAAAGTAAATGGCAGCTTGCCGATTGCATCCACACCCGGAGTACCGTTCAGGTTGCTATGACGATTCAAAGGGTGGAAGTGGACCGAGTCCGTGCTTGGGACTGGGACACTCTCGATCACACCGTCTGGAGGGGGTATCTGTTGATAAAGATGTTAATGTTACTTTGAATATGATTTCCTTGGAATATGAACTGGTGTTACAGTTTAATGATAATACTTACTTTACATATTATATAAATATTTAGAGAAATATAGTCCTTATGTGATGAAGACTAACAACAGTACGATGAGCGTATGCTCAGGTTAATGCACTATGACATTCTAGCTAAATACCAAAGAGATACATTGTACATACAATCTAAATCGTTTCTTTTTCTGGTGATTCAGTCATGCGATAACAGAAGACACATGGAGATGGAAAATTATCGGAGCAGAGAAATCGGGAAAAATTACACAGGACGAGACTTCATTTGACAACTGAATATTAGAGGCAGTGTTCTCCAGAGATTTTCCAACAGGGTGAGAGGGGGGTCAAAAATACATGAAGCATGTACAAGACTGCAAAGCAGTTGCATGGCAGTTGTTTGAGGGGAGGGGATAAAGCGAACCTAGAGAAATTTCTTTTTAATCGCGATGCTACATGATGATAGTCTCACTATGTAAAATGGTGAGACATGGAGACATTTTCTTGCCATATTTGGTGATAGAAGTAACATATTATCATCTTTTGTTTGCCAATTGGGGATTTTGTAGGGGACCTCTCTTTGGGACACGCTCACTATGTCAAGGGGGGAATCATTTTTACTAAAAACCCCAGTGGAGAAAAATGGGAATGTATCCCAAACTGAGTCGAGCCTGGAAACATTTTCAAAGTACTAGACAAACTAAGGAGTTTTTACCTCGTTTTTCTTATTAGATTCATCTACTGTGACAGCCTTCCCTTTCAGACCTTCTTCTCCCAGGTTAGAGATCTGTTGTTTAATTCTCTCCTTCTCCTCAGCAGCCATGTCGTCCGCCAACTGACTGCTTGGATCTCCGACTATCTGAAAATTGCAAAATGTCCTCAAAGGTTCTGAGTCAGGAACACATCTGATGCCACGGCGACGGAAGTAAATCTTTCAAATCCGCTAAATTTTCTCCGCAGAAATCGCAGATACACTTTGCTTCAAAGTAGCCTGAAACTAAAGTCTCACACACTGAGGATTCCAAAGAAGGATCATTGACTTTTTGGTATATTATGATTATGACATTATGATTACGGTATTATGATTATGATTGAATGGTTGTACGTCTCATAAGGGCTGCCTGTGAAAAAACTTTTCGTGATGAAGTACGCAACTCACCACAACTGAATTTGGTCCAACGAAGTATTTCTTCAAAAGATCCGTCCAAAACGAAGACGGTTCTTCCTTCAACTTCTTGAAGTCGTCAACTTCGTTTAGACGATGTCTCAACTGCAAAGGTGGAAATACAGAACCTAAAATATTACTGTTATGATTACATCAAGAGCCAGCGTGGGTCCCTTGTGGAACTGAAACTGCTGTTTAGGAGAGAATATATGAGGCAGACAACGCTCCTGAGAAAGAGCGGTCAGTTGTGTGTCGACAAATCGTAGGTCAGCGACGCTTCTCTTTCACCGGCCGTTGGCAGAGGGAAGTTCATTCAGGACTCTTTGAAACATAGGTAGATGTAGACCTACCTTCACTGATGGTATGAAAGAGTTAATCACAGAGTTTCCAACTTATGGTAAGTAAGACCTTACCATCAGAATGTTACTTGCAAAATACTGAATTCACTCATATATGTGCCATGAGCAATGCTGTGGCTTTGACTTCAGACTATTTCAGAGAAAATTAAATATTTCAGGTAGGACAAGGTTGGACAGGTACGACCAAAGTTGAGTGGCAACTACTGCAAACAAACATAAAATGAGTCCTAGCTGGACTTTGATGGGTGGTACATTGCGAGGAGACCTCGTTTTTTGTTTGTTTTTTTTTATGTCCCTTGGTATGTAAGTGCCACCTTCTTTAAAGGTAACATTAATGATGTGCATAGGAAGTTAGATATCAAAAGCAGGCCTTTAACGTCACGAATGAGAGGCAAAAATGAAAAATTTTACTGCATTTGATGGATATGAACACACACAAGACCGGCCTGTCGACTTACATTGCCTTCATCTGTACCATACAGGAAGTCTCCAATGCACATGAACGCAAACGTTTCGTGGGGGCGCTCTTCCATGTTATTGAGTGCCTCAAGTATCTTACGGTGGATTACACTACTCATACGGGACATGTCCATCGCCTCGCTTCCGTTTGCTAAGTTGCCCAAGGTGAGGAAAAGCCTGGAAATGAAGGGATAAAAGATTAAATGAAAAAGAATGACCTCAGCAGGTATAAGAGGCAAAATTTTCAACAAGTTCTCCTCAGTCTATTTGGAATAAATTCCGACAGTGGGACCAACAGTCTTAAAGCACCTATATAAACAATTACGCCTGCAAACAATGACAAACATGAATGAACTTTTGATTTGACTCTAGTGATGTCACTTTCAAAGTGCCATCATTTTATAAAGCTGCACCATGGCATCCAACACAGAAGGTGCAAAAAATTTATCTAAAAAATTTGTGAAAAATTTGAGGAATGGTAAATTTACCAACTTACTTCACACAGAGGTGTTCAAGAATATCGGTCTGTATTATGATGTCACTAAACAACCCCCAGGGTTTGTGTCACCTTTTAGGCTGACATTTAGCGATTACTCTATTGCCCATGTGTACATAACGTTAAACGATAGCCTTTCAATTCCTTCAAAACAAAAGAGGGAATATACTGTCCTAAAACATTAAAATAAAACAGCCAACAAAGTCTAAAATTGATGAAGACATACATATCTTTGACACTTTCTTCATCACTTGCCCTCATAATAAACCTTGCATTTGATAGGGTTAGGAATTAGGAGAAACTGATTCTTTCCTAAAAGGAAATATTTCTAAACAACATATTGCAGTAAATGTGAAAAGAGACTTGTATCATTTTGGATTCATTCATTTTGCTCTTGTTATGTTGCCTGAAGAAATTGTGAAGAATGCCAAAAGGCAGAACTCTGCATTAAAGGTGAACTATAGCTAGTCACAGAAAAGTAGACAAACATTTTAAAGAAAGACAACACCACATACCACTGCTCCCAGAAGTTCATTGAGGGGTGACAAATTCAATCATTTACATGAAAATATTTTATTCAGAAACAATTTGTAGGGGTCAGTCGACACTTTTGGAGGTCTTTAAATATATGGTTTCTAGATGACCAATTTCCTTCTAAAATATACTTTGCTGATTCCAATCAATTGCTCACCTATCTTTGACTTGATGAAGCTTCGCTTTGGGGACGTTGTAAAATTTGAGATAGACGCATGAATCGGTGGCCTCGATGACAGAGTTACGAACCTAGTCGAAGAGAGAAGGAAACCGTAGTGACAAGAAAAAGGTAAATCTTAGAGAAGACTGCCGACAAAAACTGAAACTCTCGCAACAAAGCTGATTAGAGGGTGGATAAGCAGTAACTAAAAGAGCATAAAGATTTCATTTTTGACCTGGCTGAGTCAGAAATATCCTTGGTGTGTAGGTGTGTTTCAAACCAGAAGATCTTTTCATTCAGGTAGTGAGACACACAAAGATGTGTACACATTAGACAAATTGAGGACTATGAACGCTAATTTAACCTGCGGCCTACATTTCATAATCCACACTGAAATAGTCCACAATTTCTCTCCAAAACTTCACACAAAAGTCCTCACAAATCAGAGCAAGGCTGAGGTGATCTTTTTATGATCTATGGAAACTCCAAATTACAAAGAGCTTGCCCTAACCATACTGACAAGGAGACACACAGTAATCCATGGTTTACCCAATACCATGTGAAAACTTATAAGGACACATCCAAGACACACCTAGAAAATTTCAACCTACCTAAGGTTGCTATAGCAACAGGTGTGTATATCAGTCAGTTTAGTCAACTCATACATGTGGATATAGAAACTACACTACCATGAGTTTTCAAACCATCAAAACTGGACCAAGTTGGACAAGTGAACAAGTAAGCTTTGAGACACATAGTGCGTTGAATCTGAAACTGTTGCTGACAAACTACTTGGAGCCGCTTGCTCTTAGAGAATGTAGTCTATAGCTGTGTTTAGGTAAATGCATTTCAATATATTTAAAGATACAATGGCAGAGTGGAGGGTGGTATGAAAAGACAAGCAGAGTTTTACTAAGTGTTAACTCACATCACTGCAGTATGGGTCACTTATCTCTACAAAGTCCCTCTGGAGGGGTGCAACAGAGGTATCGGTCAAATACTCTAATAAGACGGAGACGGCGGACATGCTGTACAAATCCTAGGAGAAAAAAAAAAGATTAGGTTATGTCTTACTCATAAAAGCAAATTAAATATTGGAAAAGAGAGTCACATCAGGCGATTTGAAAAAAGTATAAATTGTCTTTGCTTATGGCACGAAGTATGACGTATTATGAATGCATAGGTGAAGAAATTGACTGAATTCATGATCCCGTCTGGGCAAGTCCATTGAGAGGTTGGATTGACTGATACCACCTTCATCTGTTCATTGGTTTGTTGGCTGGATGATTAAGAGGCAGATTTACATATTGGCAATTGATAAATTGACTGATGCCACCTTGATTGGTTGATTGATTTTAGTGACTAATTGGCAAAACAATTTTAGAAGACAAATTGATTGCTTCACTGGCTGAATAATCAATTGATTTATTGATTAATTGAATGATTACTGAATTGGTTAATCCTACCTTGGCATGAGGGCCTCTCCAAGCGACATATACCAGACCATTTGATTCATCGTCTGAGGGGTAGGGCATCAACTGCTTCACTCCATCCTCAAGAGGAGGCACCGGCGACATCCAAGGTCTGGAATGAGGTGGCAGAGGGCCCTGAGGAGGTGATGAAAAATTACATTTTGATTCTTAGTTCAGTAATTTTCTGGAATCTCCTAGCATCTTTTGCATCTTCATTTTGATCTTCGTCTTTGGACCTTACTTGTGCCTGATTGTGTCTGTCCTAAGCTACAGACGTGAATAGTGAATTGTGAGGACGTCTATAGCTTAAGACAGGCACAATCAGGCACGAGTAAGGTCCAAAGACGAAGATCAAAAAGAAGATACAAAGCATGCGCCAGTCAGCTCTGAATTAATCAGGAAAGTTACTTTGAATTTAGTTTTACAGGCACAAGCCTACCAGGTAAGGGGGAAGGGAAGGGAACATGCCTCCCAATTCAGGCAAATCAAATGGAAAAATTTTGGCAAATGAGGCAGCCAAGAAAAACATTTCTGTACTTTGGCAGGCCATGGCTACTCTTGCAGAGCCTTGGAAGGGCGATTTCAGGAGATCATGATGAAGGGGATATTTTTGTCCGGACATTTTCAGGTGTGCTCTGCACCGACCACGGTCCGCTCTGCTTAATCCCTTAGCCATGATTCTAATTCACAATATTCCAAAATCCTAGGTGCCCAACTGTAGTGGAGGGATAGTGTACTTCTGTATCACACTGTCATTTGACCCCCCCTCCCCAAAAACAACCATTGTGATGGCACTGGAGACAGACTAGAAACTGAGGTTCACAATTATGGCAACTTGGTGAAAAACAGGAGCCCACGGACACTGTGGTTCCTTGCAC
Organism: Stichopus chloronotus; assembly: GCA_021234535.1. Taxonomy (NCBI): domain Eukaryota; kingdom Metazoa; phylum Echinodermata; class Holothuroidea; order Aspidochirotida; family Stichopodidae; genus Stichopus; species Stichopus chloronotus. Next base: position 7,315,339 of record CM037847.1, read on the forward strand.
AGATGGAGAGTATACAATGTAAATTATCAAGTAAAAGGGAGCATATTGCATTATTTTGTACGATAGCCCATATGGTCCATTTCTGACCATGAACTCTCACTTTTGTAACATAAAATCTGTACAGAAAAAAAACATATTTCATGCTTTGATAAAATGGCCCATTTCAGACACTGGACCCCAAACATGGCAAACATGCACCCACATGAAACCACTTCCATTGCGCTAATGTGACCAACCATCAACAGTGTTACATATAATCTGTAAGAGAAGAAGTATTGTGCATGACTTCACAACAGCCTATGGGCACTACGGTTCCTTGTGCTTGAAAAATACATACTGTAAAATGATATGCCTGAGTTCATAAATATCAAGAAAGCCATTTCAATTAACGCAATAAATGCCATGAATGCAATTCCACACAGCTTAGATCTTATGTTACACATGTGCTGCCAATGGCGGAAGTCTTTCAAATTCCAAAACAGGCCCGATCCTGTGGATATCACAGAAATGCAGGGCTTAATAAAAATTAGGCCTATGTTGCTACCTTTATACAGACCTAATATGACGTAGGGCCTAGGCTAGGACTGTGAAACTTTGTCCTACTGTTGTATAGAGATGGTCATTCTACCCCACCGTACGCAAAAGGTCGTACAAAGTTCAGTCTTCCGCTGTTTACCCCCGATTTATTTTACCTTTTCTTTATTTCCCTCAGACAGTCAGATTAGACAATAGGACACATTAGAAATAGTAAACTTAGACCCTGTTCTCAGAAAGGTTGCACAATCCTTTTGTGATTGGTAGATCACGGACGGCAACTGCCTCATTCCATTACGTAGGTCAACCACTTGACCTGTGATTAGTCAGTGTCAAAGTCTATCCCATGATCCTTAGCAGTTCAGCGTTGGTTGATCCATCGACCTCGCCATGCCGCTGACACTGGCTCTCTGGACATCAAACCGTGAACTTCGTCTCTGTCTGTGCACTATGTAGGCCTCTGTTATCTCTCTGTTCCTCAGCTCTTCGTGTCAACGTCATGCAACTTAACTGTATACGTTTTCTCTCTGTTTGATCATCATCGTCAATTTAATTCTTGTTAATCTATGTGCCAGTCAAATCAAACAATAAATGGAACTTTAATTGCTAACTAAATATCTATCTTGGTTCTGACGTCTCTCTCGTTGCGTTACACATCCGTCGCTGGGGCAGTCGTATCGACAACTGTGAACCCCTAAAACCCCCATATTCTACACTACATTAATGTTACTTGTTTGTGACCTATCCGCATTTATGGAATCACAAATTTGTAAACACAGCTGAATTGAAAACAGCAGAAAACAATGTAGTTTGCACTTTACAAATGTAGCTAAAGTACTTCAACAACCACGTTCAACATTTTCATGTTACAAACATCGATATATTATTACAGTGACCTATATTTCAGAACAAAGGAGCATTAATGCAAAGGACCGATACTGACTTATAATTTTATGTCACTGACAGTTTAATGCAGTCAGCAGTATTAAAAATCCATGCAGCTTATGGAAGCCAGTATCATCCGTCATGTGTTCATGTCAATGTCTGGTGCAAATGACTTCAAGTCTTACCTTGGAGGCGATTTTATTCTCAAATGGTTCGAGGGCACTGAACACGTCATCTGCAGACACCTGGCCGGTGACGATCAGGCAGAGATTTTCGGGCCGGTAGAAGGATTTGTGGTAAGCGCGGACCTTCTCGTTTGAGGTACTGGTCCTGAGATTAGCCATGATACCTCCCGTCTCTGACTAGAGGAGAGAATGCAGAACAGTTCTGGCAAATAAACCGTTGAAGGCACTGGTTACAAAGATTAGAAATGGCAGATCATCCATTTGACTTTGGGTAAGAATAGAGAACGAGTTTTGCAACACAGTCACTGGGTGAACTGGTCAAAGGGTAAAAGAAATGATAAGTACTGTCTTTGACTACAGGAAAGAATGCAGAAAAGTTCTAGCAATTTAATCTACTTAAATGAGCATAGGGACCTGTGAAATACATCTTACATAACTTTTTGCACATTCCTTCTCCAAATCGTGTAGAAGCATACCTATTGAACAGATTTGTGGTAAAAAATGTTCTGACAATGACAAATTCTGTAAGAAAGTGCCCCAGTGGAGAGAAAAATCATTATTTTTTTAATTTTTCTTATGTTGATGCCAGCAAGATAATATTCATGAGTATTTCTTTTATGCACCCTAGCATGAACATGGAATGTTGTTTGGTCCAAGGTTATCATTGTTTACCTGGACTCTGCAGTTAGTCATTGGTGGCCTTCAATGAAAAACATCCCTGCTGCACAGCAGTAGGGTAGGTAGGTAGGTAGGTAGGTAGGTAGGTAGGTAGGTAGGTAGGTGGGTAGGTAGGTGGGTAGGTAGATGGGTAGGTAGGTGGGTAGGTAGGTAGGTGGGTAGGTGGGCAGGTAGGTGGGTAGGTAGGTGGGTAGGTAGGTAGGTGGGATCGGTAGGTGGGTAGGTAGGTAGGTGGGCAGGTAGGTGGGCAGGTAGGCGGGTAGGTAGGTGGGTAGGTGGGTAGGCAGGTGGGTAGGTAGGTGGGTAGGTAGGTGGGTAGGTAGGTGGGTAGGTAGGTAGGTGGGTAGGCAGTTGGGTAGGTACGTGGGTAGGTAGGTGGGAGGTAGGTGGGTAGGTAGGTAGGTGGGTAGGTAAAGTTGTAAGCCTGAGGAAAGGATGCTGGGAAGGGGAGACTAGATGAGGTGCAAGGTTGCGAAGGGAATGATGCAAATGGATGCTGAGCAGGGGTGAAGCTCAAAGGAGATGTTGAGAAGGGATTAGACTTTAAAGGTGTGATGGGTTGAGGGGAAGGGGATGCTGGGGGGAGGATGGAAAGAGAATGCTGCAGCAAGGCTGGGAATATGAGACAAAAAGGGATGAGGCTGGCTGAGGGGTGTGATGGGGAAGGGGTGTGAACTGAAAGGCGTGTGATGTGGAAGTGATAAGGAAGGAAAAGTGTGAGACTGGGGAGATGAGAAAATACCTGAATGCAGGGGTCACAAGGGTGCTATTTTTTTCCTCTCCTTGCTCAGTGGGTAAACGATAAGTTTGACGAAGATGTACTTCAATGCTCAAATACCTTATAGCCACAATGACCAGGATACATCTGTCGAAGCATAGCCAGATGACATCTACTTTCTCCGCTGTTTTCTCTGGCCTGCATCTCGCAGTAGACGACCCCTGCATCTTCCCCCTCTCCGTTGACGTGATGTACCTCTGTCACGTAGGCAGCATCCTACCAAATGAACCAGCCAAACAAAGGAGAGACATTAGCTGAATTTAACAACAGTCTATCAGTCCAGCAGGTGGATATATTCCTGGTAACCGAGAAACTTCCTCCCAGTTCCCTCCCCATCTCAACCGGTTTATTCAACATGTAAAAGAGTACTCATTAATTACTAAAGAAGTGTACAGAGTGAAAATAATATGATAAGCAAGCTACAGATCATCTAAGGTGGAATATTACAGGATGGACTGGCGGTTACAGAAAAAAAAATTTCTTAAATAAACTTTTTCTGCTCTTCTTTTTCTATTTTAGTTAAAGAAAAAAAAGCTCTTCATTTTTTTCCTTTCTGAATTGTCAACAAAAGAAGTTCTCTAAGGTCTGAGAGCAGAGCAAATTTTCTGTCACTGATCAAAATGTAACTTATTCTGGCAATTTTCTTTGAGGCTGTGATTAGACACACAAATGTTGCAGGGCACTGACTTCTGTTCAACCCGAGACGCAGACGCCTGAACTCAGGTTCATCAATCCGGACATAATCAGTAACTATGATGTGAAATCACATAAAACAAAAAAGAGAACAGTCTGAGCTGCTTTTATTTCAGCGGTCCTTCCTCGCATTCTACCTTCAAATTTTCAAGTGGAACATTTTATAAATACGAAAGAAGAAATCAACCAGACTGTGATAACCATTTACTTACAGTGAGAGTTGGATACAGAACATGGTCCAGATAAATGGGCATGAGGGTCAGGAACCCCTGGCTACCAGCGGTCATGACGGTATAACAAGTGTGGTCCGTATCGGTCCAAGCGTTGGTACCCTGAGCTAAGCAACGGTTGGCTAACGTGTCCAGGACTCCCTAGAGTACAAAAAAAAACGTACGTAAATGACCGAGAAATGCATCATACCGCGATATGACAGATGGTAAAAAATTGGCAACATCAATTTAATGATTGCAATTATGGAGTGCCAACAAGATGCAGATGTATTAGAGACTTTAATAGTATGAAAATATGAAAAATGGCAAAGCTTCCAGATGTAAAGCAACAACATATGGCATTGTGATTCCAAAGTGTGGTGGCCTGTGATAAGAACCTTGGTAAGGAAACAGCACTAGTTACTCAAGTTATACATAGCATTTTACCAAACAACTTGCATATCAACCATGGAAGATGGGAAATTATACCAAATACCTCAAGTATAACAGGTGTGGGAGAGGTGAGGGTGGCAAGGTAATTTCCCCTCCTCAGCATTCTCTCATTAATGAGGCAAATTTATAGTATACACCATGGATTCTTCCAAAAATGTACAAAATGACCAAAAATTTCCATAGTTTGGAGATGATCTCTGCAATTCAGAATCTGACACTTCATGCCTACAAGACCCAGGTACAGGTGTATCTCCTCTCTCAAACAGTTGCATGGAACAGTTTGAAGTAAAAAATTAACCAGTGAAGCTGTACATATGAGGTGTATTTATTAAAATCTGTGTATTCAAACTGCAATGCATTACTATCGCACAACTGCAATGTACTGCTATCACATGATGGCAATGTACCCCTGTCACATGACTGCAATGCACCCCTGTCACATGACTGCAATGCACCAATATCAAATGACTGCAATGCACCGTTATCACATGACTGCAATGCACCGTTATCACTTGACTGCAATGCACCACTATCACATGACTGCAATACACTGCTAACACATAACACTGCTAAATTACCCATTAGCCAATTATTCCTGTACATCACTGAGTTATATATCATGCATTCGCAGTTCCATGCAATGACTTTTCGGAGTCAACCAGCTTGAAACATTTGCGTAAACTCGAGACTGGATGTCACTTGTGGAACCCCTTACTGCATGATGAGAAAATTCTTTCCCTGCTACATGCTTCCGATCACAATCACATCAACAAATATTCCAAACAGAAAACACATCTAAGCGTATCAAGAATCACAAGCGGTCTACCTTATAGGGATAATCTTCACTGCCGAGGAATATAAGATGTTCAAGGGTATGAGGCAAGCCATCATCATCATGGGCTTCAGTTGCTGTCAAAAGAGGGAAAGAAAAGATTATAGAAACAAACTATAGATCTATAGCACTTTGAGCAATTCTGTGTTGTTCCAAGTCAATATCATGGAAATGCTGTTAAGATGAAAAAAAAAAAAAAGACTTTACAACTCAATATTGAACTTCACAAAGTGGCTAAATAATGATTGTGATGGAAGCAAAGTCACCATATTGATCAAGTCTGGGCCATTTGTCAAAAGGGGATTCTGGAGAAAAGGTATTTCTAGCATAGCAAAGAAGAGATAAACTAGCCTACTCCCATTTGTAGTAGCCTAGTCGTTTCTCATATTAAAGTGAAATAGGGCATTTAGAATATACCAATATGGCATGCAAAGAAAATAGTTTAAATCATTGTTAAACCATTCAGTCTCATCAATAAACATCTGCAAATGCTTCATCTCAATGAAACATTGCGCAGGTGATATGTGTAACAAAAGATGTACCATTTGAACTTTGAAAAGTTTAGGTGAACAAATTATTGTTGAGCAACAAGTAACTGAATTTCTATCTGTGAGAAATCTTTTTCGTGAAAAAAAAAGTGAGTATGTCATTCCTTAATTTGAATAATCTATCATTCTATGTAAACAAACATTGGATTTAAAAATATTGTTGTTTTCTGTAAAACAAGCACCTTATTGCCCTTTCAAAAAAATGTACTGCTTCATGCACACAGCATTCACTTTACACCTTTTGCAAGTACCAATTGAACAGATTGTGGCCATAATGAATACTTATGAGTATGACAGACAAAAGCAAACCTATTCTTAGACAACTTGTTAGCGAAAAAAAGACGTCGTTTAAATATTTCTTCAGGAAGTTATGTTATTGTCATATTTATGCAACTTTGCGAGTAATGGCTCAATGATACCCGCATAATAGCGGAGCTGCGTGCTAGGGAGGATACACTCAGTAATTCAATGTTTACATAATAGGTGACCAGCATCAACCATGAGAATATGCCAGAAACTCAAACTGGCAATATCCAAGCAAACATGTTGCAAATCGCACAATACTTTCCCAAAGTTGCCATGAATAAAGATGACGGAATTTCGATAAATTAGCTAGAACGACGATAGAGTAGCCTAGGTCAGTGGTCCGTCGGGTGACTAGTATTTGTCGACATCACGTGAAACTTGCCTTCTATGCAAAGGCCTACACCGTGCACCCAACGCAACAGAACAAGGCTAGCCTAACATTAGGAAAATGTTACTAACCTAAGCAGAAAAATCCGTTCACCAAAGGGCCTTCAACTTCGGCCAGACATATTGTGAGGCCGGTTCTCTTTGATCTGTACTTCGTAACCGGCACCAAACCGTTTGAAACCTCTCGGCAGAGAAGTTCATAGTTATCGTGACATGACATTTTCAATGTATTTTGAGAGAAGTGATTCCAGCGTCTACAGTTGCTGTGGGTAGCCAAACGAAGAGAGGGCGCCCGACATGTTTAACTGCTAAGATAATTCCAAATGAAGTTAATCTTAGTTTAACTGCATTAGGATCACGGATAGTACATCCTTAATTGAGATACGGTAACCTCAAAGCCAGTAACTCATCACACTCAACTATGTTTTTGGGGCTTCCGGAAAGCGAAATTCTCAACTAGTTCTAAATTACAGTACTCTTTGATTGACAGCAAATTCGAAAGATGCAGAGTAGCTCATATTACACAGCTTACACAGGGATCCATTGTTTCGATAACACTTGTGGAGGAATTTTTTTGACAGGCTGAGGGAGGGACTAGACTGACGTAAGTGGTTGGGGTATTAAAACTCTGGGGTGATGAGTTTATCTTTAACCATACACATATATGTTGCCACTCGATTTCTTAATGATAATGTAAAGTATATAAAGTGTACACTGGGTTGATTTGACGTTCCGATCAGCAGAGGATTTCCTCAAAGAAGAACTGAGAGAAGGAGAGAAAATGGTGAATACCTTCAGCCATACAGACATGAACATCAGGAGGAGAGGTTGGGGGCCGAGGGGAGATGGGAGGGATGGAGGGGGGGGGGGATAAGTGCCGCACAATGGGATGGAGAGAGGAATGAACATGAAAGAGAACAAAAGAGTAAGAACAAACTGTAAAAGAAACTTCAATGATGGAAGACTAACTTTCGAAGTGTAGTGAAAGGGGACAGGAAGGCCTGATACCAAGGGGTGATAGGACTGAGGTGGGGTCAGGTGAAAAACTATTTTGAGATTGACTTGGATGCTATAACTGGTGATGAAGTTGGTCTCATCAACTTGATGGTGGGAACAGGATGCCCCCCCCCCCCCCGACGAGGTATGGTTACATTCGAAAGTACTAGGATCCATTGGCGTCGCCCTGATTGTGAAGGGACACTACCAGTCACTACTCATGGCGTGAGAAGCCACTTGGGCGCTGAAACGCGAGGTTTATAACGCGTGGGGTCCAATGATCCACCTTAGGGGCCCCTGGTAAGGTCTAGGGGCAAAGGTCTGTTTGGGGGTCCAGGGGACGAAGTTCCCCGCCGAAATCTCTTGTGTTTCATGGTATTTGTGATATAGGCCTACTAAAATCATAATTTCATTGGTAATTACGGAGCCTTGAACACACTCAATCAAAGCTGCATAGATAACTTCAAGTCCAGCTCACTGGTAAAAGTCGCCATTTTGGGTAATTCCATTGACTAAACACAAGTTTAATTAATTCAAACCAAATTTGGAATGGGTCACTTCAAGTGTGACTAAACACAGATTTAAAACCAAAGTTGGACAAATTCAAGTCCCTACGCAGGACAAAGTCCTGTAGGCGATCCAAAGCAAAACCCCGGAAACTCGAGGGTGTTAATTATTTAATTGTAATGAATAAATGTCAAAATGATGATCATTTAAAGGGTAGTTCTATTGATCAAGCACATAGGTTTAAAATTTAAATGTTAGTTGCATAACTTCGGTCTGAATTCTCTGATTTCAGAGGACCTGTAATTTTGAAAATCTCAAATGTCAGTAGTATGGATGAGGGGGGAGGGGAACACGTGAGCACGAAATCTTCCCGTTGGCGCGTTCCCCTGCCCACCCCCACCCCCGGCGACGCTACTGACTGCTGGGGACATGAGTGGGTGGTTGGTTGATACTGGTGGTAACAACAACAACAACAACACCACAACCACCACCAACAACAACAACAAAACGAGTCCCACATGAGTTGGTTGGTTGTCTATTGATATCACTCATTGTTACGTCATGTAGTAGCTCCATGGATAGTTACGGCCCGAACCCCTCCGCCCCCCTCCCCAACTAAGCGCCCGGAGACGTGTGCGGTCTTCCAGACATCAAATCGACAAAAAAGATCCGTCCTAATATCATGGCAGTCCCAAGGTGTGTTTGAAAGTACAGATATAACGCTGTTACACATCTCGGTAATTTTCTTTAAGTACCGGAAGTAAATCTCTTTTAAATTTGTGTCCCTCGCAGCCGTTTTATAGAAAGTGTGACAGGCGTGCAGACCCCCCCCCACCCCCACCCATTTATTTTTTTCTCAGAGCGTTGTATTTTTAAAGTACATTTTTTTTTGGTGTGGGTCTTCCCGCGTCTTCTTTACCGTGCAATGCCATGTTTTGACATTTTACCTCAAAATATTTACCCATTATCTCAAAATGTCGACTCCTTATCTCAAAATGGTGACTTTTTAACTCAAAATTTGGAATAATCTTTGTTCATTTAATATTGAATTTCTCGTATAGCTGACACTGCATAGGAGTATTGTTCTTTTCTTTTGTTTTTTTTTCCTCTGAAAGTATGTATGAAACCATATACAGGGGAGAATAACAAATAGTAATTTGTTACATACCTTAAGCGGAATATGCCAAGTAGGCTGCGTACTGCCATTAATAGCTTTTCAGCAATAGGCTACATAATGCTAATACAATAGCTTAACAGATTTTAGACTGCATTCAGATTCGTAACATGAAAACGGAATACTGTCATTGCCTCGCTTGCAATGATCAATTCCTCGACTATTTTTTTTTTTGGGGGGGGGGGGGAGACGTTTAATTTGATGTGACGGTTCATTGCTCTCATTCCGCAGCATAATTCATTGACACGTGCATGGATACATCTACACTCAAACTCATTTCAAGCGTTAAACACCAATCGGCACTCTTAACATCAGCGACAGCGCAAAGTTTGTCCCGGGTGTCTCCCGCTATGATGATGTCAGTCACACCGACCACGTTACTTTCGTTGGTGTTTCTTTCATGTTCCGGAGCCTTCGGCCAGACACTCTTCAATCTGACCATCCTTCACACGAATGACGTACACGGACGATTCGACGAGACCGACCCGATCGGGCTGGGTCCCTGTACGGAGGAACTCCGCAGCGGCGACGGATGTTTTGGCGGGATCGCCAGAAGGACGACCGCAATCAATGACGTCAGAAGTTCCACGGAGAACGCAATTTTGCTGGACGCAGGTGATCATTTCCAGGGCCCACTATGGTATCATGTTTACCGTGGACAGTTAGCCGCCATATTTATGGAGAGATTGTCTTACGACGCCATGGTACGTTGATATCGTTTAACTTTATTTCACTTAACTTGTAAGCAATGGAGGGGGGGGGGGCAACGGGACCCCCAACAGGGGGTCAACAAGTAGCTTCCGAAAATGATTCGATAAATGACTTTATGAAAATTTGCGGTATATCTGAAGAAAAAACACGAAAAATGTTCACCTTAGATCCCCCCCCCCCATCAATGTAAAACCATGTTAGGCTCCTCCCATCTAGGTCCGCTGCAAAAAATTTTGCATGTTTTTCTAGATATTTTGGGCCACTTTTGTGTGGGACTATGCCCCCCCCTTTCATGGACCCTTCGGATTGCCCCAGTGGTTAGGATCCCCTGCGTGCATGTCAAATATGAAATCAGTCTCTGCCCAAGCTCCCTTGTCTTGAGATTCACGCGTGTAACGAGCCTTCTATCAATTTTCCACCCCAAGTTCTTGGAGGATTGATCATCTGCGGTTGCGTTTCTTTGTAGGTTTTGGGACTTCACGAATTTGACATTGGAGTAGACGAACTCGCTCAGTTCATCAGGAGCGTACCGTTTCCTGTTCTCTCGTGCAACATCGACGCCAGCGAGGAACCGAATTTCCAGGGAATAACAGCCTGCAGCACCGTTCTGACCGTAGGTGGGGAACGCATCGGAATCGTTGGCTTCACAGAGGAGGATGCGGCGAACTTCTCCAGAACAGGTCATATACTTTATAAAGTTTATATTCCGTGGCATTGTTTTTATTCCTTCAAATCGTTCATTTCATGTTTTTTAAATGAATTTAGGAAATCATATTATCAGGGATGTGAAGTCAAAATAGGGGAATGATCGGCTTATTTAATCTCACTAGACTCGTCAGCCTCTTCTCGGTGACTCTATGAGTGCTACCGTTACTAGCTCACGGTGTCCAATTTTATTTGTACGATATACCGTGTACAATTTAATTTGTACGATGTACGGTGTACAATTTGCAATTTAATTTGTACGATGTACGGTATACAATTCAATTTGTACAGTTTTATGGTGTACATTTTAATCTTTATGATGTACGGTGTACAATTTCCACAAGTACGATTAGCACGGCACGGGTATATACTCGTGCACAGGGAATAATAGCCTACTACTTAAAACCAAAGCGGTGCATGCATTACCCACGTGCTACTGTTGTTTCATTGCTACCTTTAAAGAGTAACCGTAAACAAGTAATGTTTGCAGAGAGTTACTACGAAAGAGGCTGACGTCACATGGAATATATTAAGAACATCAACCACTTTTAAAAGCTATGCCGATGTCGAGGCACAATTGTGAGGGCGCTTTCTTTCCGTGAGGGTTACGTTCGTTTCGTACGTAGCAATTATGTGTATACTCAACTTGTGGTAAAGTTTATCGACAGATGTCGACAGAAATTCAGTTGCATGGGCTCGGTGCGTTCATTACTGCACATGCGCAACTATTGGTGGCACTACTGAACGTCGCCCCCTGTGTGAATGAGGGGCCAGTTTACGCCATATCTATCACTATACGAAGCGAACGCTGACGTTGCATTGTTAACCCAAAGTACTTAAAACTGACTGCCTCCAGGTTCTATATGGTGTATAGACTACTAGTATTATAAGGTAGGGTTCGAACCGTGCGTCGTAAGTTTGCGAACTGAAAGACGGCACAAATAAATGGCTGGATCGAAATTGCAAACAGCCCAGTCACCACAGATATTTGGCCGTCGAGTCCTCCGTGTGCTTAAAGAAACAGTATCGTTAAATTTTCAATGCCTGTAAAACCACAGCTAGCCAGTTCCGGCAGAGCTCTGTACACTAGTACGGTATACCGAGGTATCTCTGTACTCATAGTTCATAGGCGATCATTCGAAAGAACCGACGAGGCTGGTGTGTCAGGGTGATGTATGTTTACGGTCCATACAGTTTCAGTTATCACTGTGCGTATTAATTTCGAAAGGCAAAATTTGCTCTAAAATCGAAACAAGATTGACGTTTTGAGTAAATTTTAACAACACAGTAACTTTAAACGAGGGAAACTGCACAAAAAAGAAGAAGAAGAAGAAGCAGGAAAAAAAAATAAAACCCGAGCAACCCTGCACCTCTGCAATAAATAGCACAATGCTGCAGCTTTAGTCATGACTTCTTTTTTTTTCAATTTTTCTTCTATATAAAACTACGACTGTCAGTCAGATGTAGACCTATCCTCCTACTGTTGACTTGCATGCTGTCAGCCATTCCCTCATTATCTTGATAACATTAATCGAGCACTCGGTACCTTGCTATCGTAGAAGACGAGCGGTGTGATTCAAGTTGGCATAAACTTGATACAACATCGCTGAAGCATGAATGCCTCTCTGAGTCAATTGTGCTTCATTTTGTTCGCAAGCAAATTGGTAATCGAGAATTTCGCAGTCAGCGGGTTATATATCGTGGGCGATTATCGTGAGAAAGACGTTGCAACTTACTATACAGACACTGAAGTAATTGTAATGTACGACCTACATAATCGGGTCTATATAAACATAAATGTGTGAATAAACCTACACCTGCGACTATGACCACACGTAGTAACACGTTAGCCTAGATAGTATACACACCTAAATTGTTGCAGCGTATCAAAGGTTCCGCCTAAAATCTTGCTTAACATGTAATAACCGTCGACAGGCAAAAGTGCACAGTATTTTCTGGGGCAACCTTTTTTTCAGGTCACAGTTTTAAGAAACCATTGGGGCATCCACCACAATTTACGTATGTACGTACTTTTATTTATTCACGTGTTTACGTATACTTCCATTCATTCATTTTTTCATTCATTGATTCATTTATTCAATTTATCTATTCATTCATTCTTTTCTTTATCAAGATAGGTAGGTATATAATAATATACATATATCAGTGATATATCGATTTAGTTGATCCAACTTTCTTTCAGTGGTATAAATTACACATAGCCTATAGGGGTTATGCAGATTGAGGGGGGGGGGGTAGCAACAAGAAGCTCAATTAAGAGAGCTCATAAACGTTCCCATTCCTTTGAACAAAAAACAAGGAACAAAAGACTAACGAAAGAAAGAACAAAGCAACACCAAGGCAATGAAAAACATTAAAAGAAAAAGAGGAAAGGGCTGTTACAGAGGGATATGCCTGCAGACACATTGAAAGGAATACGTAGGCCTTTATTATCATTTTTGTAGCTACCAAGCTGGAGAGGAATGTTACGAATTGGCCAGTGGGTGTATCCACCTAATCCTCACAGAATTTCTGTGGTATGCGAAAATCAAGTCTCGAGAACACCCTTTTCTGCATGATAGAACATGAGGTGATGTTGAGACATACCATCATGGTTAGGGTTTGTTCCTTCGATGAAACCTTATCATGTATGATATCACGTGAGGATTGGCCGGTGTATCTGGTGACGACATGAATATTCATTAATGCTCAATCGTTCATTGACGTCATAATGATATTTTCGTCAACAGGAGACCTGAAGTTTGATCCACATGTGAGCGAGTTACAAGCTGAAGTCGATCGTCTGATCAACCAAGAAAACATCAACAAAATTATAGTCCTGGGCCACGCAATGTTTCCTACGGTACTGTCGTCTGCTGCGGAAGTGCGCGGTGTCGATATATGGGTAGTAGGCAGAAGTCCGATCTTTCCTTTCTCCGGTATAATCATACCCGTCTGCCTTTTAAAAGATTAGCTTCCCATGTCTGAGAATTGGTCAATTTGTTTAAAGGGAAAAAGGCGTTTGTTTTACAGAAAACAACAATATTTTTAAAACCAATGTTTGTCAGAATGATAGATCATTTAAAGTAAGGAAGGACGGTTGCCCTCTTTACAAGAAATAAGTTTCTCACAGACAAGAATTCAGTTACTTTTTGCTCAAAAATAATTTGTTCACCCTAACTTCGGTGTGCTCATTGTTAATGATTTAGTTCACAAACTTCACAGGGTGGGCTATGGCCACTTTTCTGAACTAGTATTTGGTGATGAAGCCTTAGTTTCACATAATAATATATTTTACTTCAAATTCATGTAGATGTTCATGAGGTTTGGGTTTTTTTTTTTGTCAATGATCACGCAGTTCATAAAACTAACGTGATGGATACGCCCTCTATGGCGGTATATGTTGATCGTTCTTCAATAGGGGAATCCCCGGAACCAACGTTTGACCTACAACCGGATGTAGATTACCCTGTCGTTGTCATTCCAACGGATGAACCAGGGAGAAGTGTGTTGGTCGTGCAGGCGTACAGTTACGGTAAATATCTGGGACGACTTGACGTCACGTTCGATGAAGACGGAGAAATTATCCAATATGGCGGGAACCCTATACTCCTGGACAGCTCAATAGAGAAAGGTAAGTTATGAATAGTCATGTATCGTACACGGTAGACTGTTTACTGATGTATTTCTTCGAAATTGCTGTATGTTTATTACTTTGCTTCTCTCGATATTTGTTTACCTGGTTCTTTCGTCTTGTCGAATTTTTGTTATGTTTTTATTTTCTCTCGACATTTGAATATCTTCTCTTTTTTGTTTCAATATTTTCCGTTTATTTTTTTTTGTCTTATATATAGATATTTACTGTTTGAGATTTCGATGTAGACTTTTTGTTCTAGAAATTCGTAAAATATCAAAACAAACCGAATTATTAAATATCGAAGCCAGTTTGTCAAATAGTTGAAGTATGAAAAATTTAAAACTTGTGTGATAGCTGATGTGAACTAAGTTTGGGAAGAAATTCATCGGCACAACGTTTTACCAAGAGATGCAGGGACGTAGCCAGAACTTTTCCAAGGAGGAGAAGAAGGGTTAAGGTTACCAAAAATCTCCCAAATTGCTGAAAATGGCACTTCCCATTTTTAATGCCAAAAAGTGTAGGCCTACCACATAAAAATAGAAGAAATACTAGCAAAATTAGTAGCATCATGAAAACACTTAAAATAATAACAAATATTATGAAGAGAAATTGGGAGGGGACTGACTCCCCCCCCCGTGGGGGCCCCCTGGCGCCCTACCCATTCGATGTGATAAGGATTCGGAATGTAAGAGCCTAGAGGTACTCGGGGTATTGGAGACAATATCAAACGTATACCTAGTCTGATTAGCGCGTTGATTATTGCACTCTCAGAGAAATTGGTACGAAATGGCGAAGTTCGTGTGTTCGTCAGAATGCTTATTGGAAGGTACCTTATATGATAATTATGGTAATTACGTTATTTTGCATATTCATACAATCATGCACTCAGGGCTCGACCAATTTCGTTTGAGCCCCCTACCTATCCATGATGGCGAAAGTATAAAAATGCAATTAGAAACTTGATTGAAACAACTGAAGCATTCAAAATAAGCAAAGACATACAATAGCTGACCTGGTAATCCTTTCTATGGGAGGGGAAAAAGTTGGCGCGGACAGTACCAGAAACTTTTGGATAAAATTACCCCTAGATCGTCGGAAATCGCTTTCCTAGGCTACAACGGAGCCCTTTCACTCTTGAAACTCCCCCTCCCCAGATGAAAACCGCTTCTGTGGGCGTGACCCCACACCCCCAGTCACTCCCCACCGCTACCCTCTAAAATATCCTGAGAATGTCGTGAAACTGTACCGAACAGTGGAATTTTCATATAATGCTGATAATAATTAGCGCCACCTCAGCGCCCCCCCCCCCCTAGAGGTAAATCCAAATTAAAACTTGTGTAAAATCTGTATGTATGTCCGTGTCTCAGCTTGCTGCAATTTCGTCTCCAACCCCCCCCTCCCTCGTCAGGCGTCCGCTACCTAAAGGGACCCTGCCTGCAGTGTATAACAGGAACATGAAGAAGCCAGAGGAAAAACGTTCTTTCCATGGTCCTTTCTTTCAGATCCAGAAACGGAACTGTTACTCGATTCTTACCGTGGCCCTGTACAGGCATTAGCAGATCAGGTAGTTGGGTACTCATTGGTGACAATGGACGGTTCTTTCGGCTCTTGCGGGAGATCCGAATGTAACTTTGGCAATACCGTAGCAGACGCGTTCATGAATTACCATCTCAGTAATGGTTCCTTCCCGTACTGGGGGAACATCAACTTTGCGATCACGAATGCAGGAGGGATTCTAACATCTCTCAATCGAGGTGAGCTTCCGGTCTAATTGATGGTTGCAAGAGTGTCCGAACGAAGGACTAACCTCTTGTACCGAGGCAGTTCCCCCACCCTAAGGATCCACCCCTCAAAAAGAACAGAAGAAACCCCACCCTAAGGATCCACCCCTAAAAAAAAAAGAAGAACAGAAGACACAAATGTGCAAAGGTTAAAATAAACAAAAAAAAACGGAGCAAATTGTGAATCAGGGTGGCGATTTCTTTTTTTCTCTGTTACGAGTTTGAGTCAGTGAAGTTTGCTTACATTCTAATAAAGAGGTCTAGTAAAGTCAGACCGTTGACATCGAGTTCACTTTGAAAGAGTGTGTGTGAAGGGGGGGGGGGGGAGAATCTGTCATAAACCTCTCCCATCCTGGCGAGGTGATTAATGGAAGGGAGTCAGATGTTCGAAATGGTGCCAAATGGTTACATTTTTGGGGGTACCAATAAAAGTTCCTTCTGCTTTTCCTCTGTCACAGTGACAATTGCAATTGAAGACATCTTCAATGAAGCGCTGGAACGGCTCAAATCTCGCCAACTGTCACTTAATTGGTAGCCAGGATTTTAGTAAGGATAACTTTATGGAGAGAATGACTAAATTTAATATGTCGAGAGAAAGATTTTAGGTGCCCTTTAGCTTTTGAGGCACCACCGCCCCTTCACTCTCCACCCCCCAAAAAAAACACCCAAAGAAAAAAAAAACACACAGTCATCAGAGGACGTGGTCCTTTACCCCTACCACCAGGTATCCGGCAACTAAGTCTTATCATATATTTAATCAGCTACATTTCATTAGTTTTTGCTCAAAATTGCCTCTCCAGGTAAATTGACCTTTTTCGACCTCGCCTACGCATTACCATTTGGTGACTATGTAATTGTGGTTGAGATGAGAGGAAAGCACATCTTTGAGATGTTGGAACATTCAGTCGCCGGATTGCAACCAGGAGGAGGAGGAAGCGTGTTCGAATTCCTTCAAACCTCAGGTATATATGACCTTTGACATTGTTGCCTCAAAAGTGATTGGTTGACCTTTCTAAATATCTTGTGTGACGTCACTCTCAACCTGATCATTCTCTACAAACGCCACATACGGTCTTACTGGGTCACTCTTAGCGAGTAGCAAGGAAACACACAGTCTACCCGCAATGGGGTGGAGAGATAGATTGGTGGTTAGAGTGTCTGTCTTGTAATCATAGGGTGCCCGGATCAAATCCCGGTGGAACCACTTGGTAAATTTCTGGGATTCAAATTTGACTTGTTCAGTAGAGCTGTTTACAGTGGTGCTGAGGGGGTTATTTGGGTTCCTGTCGTCCGATTTAGGTCTTGTCCGCTTCAGGTTGCTTGGCACAGCTGATGGATTGGTGAACTGGGCAGGTTCTCCGCCCCTCCCAGCCTTTGGGAAAGTGGCTAAAGATGGGGGATACACTCTCGTCCGTCGGATGGGGACGTTAAATGGCGGCCTCGGGAACAGATTTGGGTTTGCTTTGGTTTACATTGGCGATTGTCAGGTCTCACCCCTGCCTCGATATCCTCTGGACTCTTATCTAAAAGAGTAGGCGAATTTCGGGGGTGTTTATCCACAACCAACATGGTATAGGGTCCTTGATGAGAACATATGGGGCCTCCTGATCATCAACTTTAAAATTCAAAAACCACATAAAAAGAGCTTCCTTCTCTTTGTGACGTCATGGGGTTTTGAATGCTTATGAACTTAAAAGAGGTGATTTTTTTTCAAGCATAATATCTCAACAGTTAGAAACTATCATATTATCAATCATGAAAACTATTTGCTAAAACAGAAAAAGTACTGTTGATGGCCACTTCGGCGAGGAGGATGTGTGAAAGTAGGAATTTGACCTTTCTTATGAAAGGGTCTATAGTGCCTCCAAAACCTCGTATAATTATGTATTCTTGCATCGAGACGTTGTAAAACCACTCAGTTATTATAGAAGTAGAAGGAAAATGTTATCTCCTATCCACTGATATCAGGTTTGTGTCATTAAACTTTGTAAATGAGTCCGGTACCCGACAAATATAAGACGAGTCGGGTCCCTCCCCATATAAACGTGCACGCCGGGTCTATTTACGCGAAACAAAACGATGGCAAGTTGACGACCACCGGCGACTCACTCGTATTTGTGTAGGCTAGATGCAGGACATACAAAATGTACGGTAAAATCGCTGTATCCTAAATTGTCGATCATTGGCGAGTATGTCACTTAAACCTCGTAATTTTGGTGTTACGGAAAGCTTATGTTATCATCTGCAAATGTCGAATTGAAAAATATCGAACTGATTCACTAAAATGAGTCAGGTACTCGCTATGTTTGAAGACGCTGTTTGAGAAGAGGGAAATAACAGCCTCTCTGCGATAGCATTTGCTATATCGAACATAATACCTAATTTTTTTTTTTTTAATTTCCAAAGAGATGGAAAATCAAAGTGTCCATCTATCCTGCTGTTGTGGAAAAGAGAAAACCTCATTTTGCATTATTCGACAAAGAGTTGGCAATCACTTGTCGGTCTAGTTCCCCGACATGACTTCGTTGAGACTTTCCAGTGTAGGCGAGAAGGTAAGAGAATGGGTCACGTGACCTAATTTACTCGGTCGTTGCAGTTAGCAAAGTCATCATGTATACCGTTTTGTCATAACAGTATAGGCCCGCTTGCATTGACGTCACATAAAAAACCAACAAGGGTGTCCTAATTGACGTAAACAAACGAACAGTACTGCTACATACTGCTACACTACAGGCACATGTACATTAAATGGCAGAGACGAAAGTACACGTGTTAAATTTAGTAACTTATCCTCAAGGAGTGCACTTCATGTGACGTCACATGCAAGGAGGTCTATTTCTAACTACGAGTGATCGCAAAAAGAGTCAATTAGTGACGTTTGCAGGGAGTTGTCAAGAAAAGACTGCACCTCCCATGACACCACGCTACACAAGACACCCCATATCACCTTTGACTAATCATAGAATCAGGACAAATAACCATTTTGTACATTTTGTTCATTTTTCCTTATTTCGTTATTTATTTTTGACATGTGCCCGTCGAAAGTTACGACCACACCAGACGGTACAATTGTCAGGCGTTTTTTTTTTTTTTTTTTGTATGTAACAACTTTTAGTTGTGTTGTTGCTCAAGTGTGCACTACTATATATCCGTATCAGTATGGAACGCCGTTTTAACGTTGAAAGGGTTCTATCGTAACAAAAAAAAAAAAATTGAGCAACAAGTTCACTTCCATTTCACACAATGGAATTACTGTATCCATTTTCCAATCTATTGACTATCATTTTTTTTTTTTTTTTGTATTTTTGTTTTTGTTGTTGTTTAGGTCTGCGTCTCGAATATGATTTGTCCAAGCCACCGGGAAATCGTCTTGTAAGTGCTCAGACATTGTGTAGAGAGTGTGAAATACCTCGGTTTATACCGATAACCGCGGACGGTGTATACTCTTTCCTGTCCAACAGTTACATTACAGCCGGTGGCGATGGATATTCCGTGATCGTCGACAATCTCATATCTCGTACTTACGGTGAGTAGAGTATAGTTTCTTATCTTACAGTTTAAATATTTGACACTGGCCTGGTGTATTAGCTCTGTGTTAATCAATAAGTACTAATGTGAGAAGCGCCTGGTCACGAATGATTAATTACGCACCCCTTAAAGACAAAAACTCATCACCCCAGACAGTTTCAATTCTCCCAACCACCAATGTCTAGTCCCTCCTTCAGCCTGTCTTAAATTCCTCTTCATGCGTTATCAAAACAATGGATCCCTGTGTACCCTGTGTGATATGAGCTGCCCTGCATCTTTCGAATTTGCGGTCAATCAAGGAGTACGGTACCTTAGAACCAGTTGAGAATTTTGCTTTCTAGAAGCTAAAAATATAGCTTAGGGTGATGAGTTATTGCCTTCAATGCTCATTTCTATGTGACTTATTGGGGTTCTCTCAGTGTGACCGTTTGTGATCAGTATGAGAAGGAAACGAGACAGACTTTAAAAAATTCAGTGAATTTCACAGAACAACTCATTATGTCTCTTTAAGATACAACATAATACTTGTTCATGTAATTCGTTCAGTCCATCACAAACACCATAAAGACCATTTTCTTTTGTTTTGTTTGTTCGTTTGTTTGTGTGACATTTATTTCAGTCTCTTTGAAAACATTCCCAAAATGATAATTGAAAAATTGGAAAATGTATACAGAATATGAAAAAGAAAAGAGACTGAGGAGTGTCTATAAAAAGCATGAGGGAGCTTGTAGACATAGACACTCCAGACGAAAGGAGTAACACCAGCAACTATGAGTATAAATAACATTTCAATACGAAAGAAAGAACTGAAGACATTACAGAAGAATCTTATAGAAGAAAAAACATGAATTTTTGTTCATACATATATAGCTGTCACTCATCATGCAATTCTTATTTTTTATCTTGTAATCATCATCATCACCATTGTCATCATCGTCATCATCATCCACATCATCCTCATCTTTCATCAACATCGTCGTCATCTTCATCATCTTCACCATCATCATTATCATCATCACGGTCATCTTCATCATCACCACCATCATCATCAACATCATCATCGTCATCACCTTCATCATCACCATCACCATCATCGTCATCATCATCGCCATCATCATCACCATCATCATCATCATCACCATCATCATCATCATCATCACCATCATCATCATCATCATCATCATCATCATCATCATCATCATCATCATCATCATCATCATCATCATCATCATCATCATCATCATCATCATCATCATCATCATCATCACTAAAATCATCATCATCATCATCACTAAAATCATCATTGCCATACGTATCAACATCATCTTCATTGTTGCCATCATCGTCATCACCGTCAACGTCATAATCATCATCACTATCATATTCATTATCATCATCTTCAACGTCTTCGTCATTATCATCGTCGTCATCATCATCATTACCATCATCATCATCATCATCATCTCAGATGGACCAGACGACACGGAAGTTCTTTCAAGATACGCGAGTAAGTTTTCACCGTTGTGGAGTCGATTGGACGGAAGGGTGACCTTCAGAGAGACAAGTCTGCGACAAGGGTGCGATAATCCACCCGCCGGCTCAATTCGTGAATTTCTTTGTCAAATAATCTAATCGTTTATCACTCCCTGTCCTGTTTTCTGATTTATTCTGTTTTTTTTTATACCAGTGTTACCTACTTATCTTGACGTTGCAAGAACGGTGATATTTAGGCAACAAAACTCTTTAAAATTATTCAAAATGTTACATCACCTGAAACTGGATGTAATCACACTTTGGATTTGATAAAAAAAAAAAAAAAACTGTGTATGCCAGAGGAGATAATTCATGCCAACATTGCTTACATGTACAAGACTAAAAAAATGATCCATGAAATATTATTACTCAGTTCCTGCTTTTGCTGAATTTTTAGTTTGCATTTGCGTTCCTTACCATTCAAGTTACATTTTACAACGATGTATACTTGAAGCAAGCAACTCCTGTAACGTTATTGTCTCACAATTTGTTCATAAACATGGTTTCCTTTTGTTCTTTGCATATTTTGAATGAACTTTTCTGGCACATAAATATTGTTGCATTCACAATTGTAAAATTTGCATGAGACTCTGCCCGTTACAAACCCCTTTGAGAAGAATTAACGGTCCATTACCTTGTTTAAGCTGTCCCCAAATGTTATATATTACACCGTATTCTCAACTTTTGAGAGCTAAAAGAATTTCCTCAGACAGCAACGAGCATGGACATCTTTCCTCAGAATTTTACAAATTTTCCAAAGCTCTTGGTTATCCCTCCCGTACTTCAGAGAGTGTTTTTGGTTAGCATCAAATCTATGGATGGGGCCACCGCCATGTGTCAAACCTGGTTTTGACTTAATCCCACTGGTCCTCCCGTTTTACCGGTCAATACAACCCATAAGAAGGGTTAGCTCTAAAATTGTAAAGCTTCCAAGCCAAGAAGATCCCATTAAAGACGTTTTCCAGGACACATCTTTGACGGCGTACAGGAGACGCCGTCATCTAAATGACCTCAATATTTAGTGAAAACTTTAAACCACCATACTATTCTGACCGACAGCCCTGGCCGCCCATTTCCGCCCCTACGTGGCTCTCCCCCTGAGGAGTCTGCCGGCGATGGCCAAACATTCCTTCCACGGGGCCGAAAACTTGATGAACTTAATGTTGATGCCGGTCTGTCCATTTTGTCGCTGCACATGGTACCAAGGAGTATCAGGAGGGTGTCTACTTAAATGGTTTGTTCACAGTCGATCTATACAGCTATATGCGATGGTAGCAGTGGTGTTGGTTTTTTAATGAAAGGGAAATAGGGCGTTTAGAATACACCAACATGGCATACAAAAAATAGCTTTAATCAA
Organism: Stichopus chloronotus; assembly: GCA_021234535.1. NCBI lineage: Eukaryota > Metazoa > Echinodermata > Holothuroidea > Aspidochirotida > Stichopodidae > Stichopus > Stichopus chloronotus. Next base: position 7,337,756 of record CM037847.1, read on the forward strand.
TGTTAAACCATTCAGCCTCATCAATAATCATCTATAAAAGTTTCGTCTCCTCAGGACATAATGCATAAGATGAGTTTCGTAAGATGCATCATTTGAATTTTGAAAAGTTAGGGTGAACAAATTATTTTTGAGCAACAAATAACTGAATTTTTGCCCGTGGGGGACTTATTTCTTGAAAAGAGGGCAACCGTCCTACCTTACTTTGAATGATCTACCATTCTGAAAATTCTGAAGAAAAACATTGGTTTTAAAAATATGACTGCACCGACAGATTATCATACCCCAATTACCCTCTACCCCATCTCACCGAGACCCTCACCTCACCTAAAACCTCGCTCAGATGTACGTCCGTCACTTGCGCCGATTGTTGATAGTCATGTCCTTTAGATCAGAAAAAAAAAATAACCATCTTTACGGTTGCTTTCTACAATCTGGCTCACTCAACATTAACGATGGCAGGTGTTCGAGTTCTGCACATGCGCATTTCAGGGTCTAAATGAACCCTCATCTCTTTAGCGAGTTTCTATAAGTCAATCGAACCGTGAAGAGACGGGGAAGGGTTGTTTTCGAGTGAGCTTCGTCATACGGTTTGTCGTCTGGCCAAAAGATAAATAGATACATACGTGACATTGCGAAAATGATAACTAAAACAAGCAAACGTGGCTTAGTTGAATTTTTCTGGAATTCGAAACTATATTCTTTGGATTGTGTTTTGTATCCTCACTTTTCACCTTATCTTTTAATTTGAGAAATAACACCAGTTTTGGAAATACAATGCATTTGTTGATCTTTTTATTCGATTGTCATCCGTAATTTTTTCATCAACTCTGAACTTGCTGGACAATGGAGTAATTGGATAAACAAATTTACTTTTTTTTTTAAACCTGTTAGTCTAATTCAACTATTTTTTGTAAATGTGAGGGAACGGTTGGCTGTTTCACCGTTGGTTACAAGACATTAATAATTTGGTGTTTAGTTTTTTTGGAAAGAACTGTTTTGGAAGCTACGATTGAAGCGATTATCATAGCAGTTACGCTTTTTTCAGAGAAGAGAAACAAATGAATGTTATTCCAGAAAGATAAAAAGGAATGGAAAGAAAATAAGCCAAGCATTGTTTTGATTCAGTTTCAAGTGTTGGATGTTATTTATTCGACCAGAAAAAAAAAACGTAGAGGGATATTGCATATTGTGTTAATTGTGCAATATATACCTCACTATGGAATTCAAAACGTAATATCTGAATTGTGGACCAATTTTTTTGGGAAAAACAAAACTTGACAGATGAAGAAGAGAAGGTCTAAGAAAAGTACCTATTCATAGATATTCCGTGGGAAGAAATATACTAAACTTTACACCGGAAGTGTTGCTACGCTTATAGACTTGATTTTCTACGGAACAGCCGTTTCTTTTGAAAATTATGATGTAAGAACATGAAATTGATCTCTCTTTGACTAGAAATTTTAGATGTCAATGAGACATCGTATATTTAGAATGGCAGAGAGGAAAAAATATTTTCAATGTAAATTATTTTAGCTAGTGGTTAGGTTTGACGTCATCGACAAAGCCATGAATGTGTCACTGGATATGGTACCGGAAGAAGAAAACGATGACGTGGACGACGGACCGGAAGGACCGTTAATGGCAGAGAACCCCATCGCGCCCCCAGTGAGCAGTAACAGACTACGCATAAATGTAGGGGGCCAACGGCACGAGACCTACAAGTCAACATTACAGAATATTCCAGACACGCGTCTGGCGTGGCTCGCTTCTGCGTCAACCACTAACAACGCAGACTTTGATCCTGTGTCGGGGGAGTTCTTCTTCGACAGACACCCGATCATATTCAACGCCATTTTGAATTATTACCGGACGGGGAGGCTTCACGCCCCCAGTGACGTCTGCGGACCCGCCTTCGAAGACGAACTTCAATTTTGGGGTATCGACGAGAAGCAGATCGAGCCCTGCTGTTGGTCCAATTACACCCAACACAGGGACGCCCAAGAAACACTAGCGAAGTTACAAGGCGACACCGTGGACCCAAGCGACGAAGAGGAAGATGGCGACGACGTCGCGAGAATATTCGGTATCGAAGAAGAGACTAGTCAAACGAGGGTAAACTGGTACACAAAATGGCGACCGAGGATTTGGAAAATGTTAGAAGAACCGTATTCCTCCAGGGCAGCGAAGGTGAGAATAGATAATTGTGCACACATTTCACCTCTTTCGTTTGTCCTGAGGACAAGCTATTTAACTTCACATCACAGTACAGTCTTTAATGTACTTCTTGCTAAAAAATTTCGAAAGGAATAATTGCATGTACCCAAAAATACCATATCCTATACATACCCATAATATTCAAACGTATGAGAAACCCCCGCATTACGTGATGAGAAATATCATCATCTTTCGAGTGAACATTCGGCGTTCCATACAACATTGCGTCACAATGCTTGGCACATATTCAATTTTACCAATAAGCATAAAAAGATGCGATCAACTTACCATCCACCATTTTACCCTATTGGCTTTCAATAAATATAGATAACACCATCAAAGTACTCAAACATGGAAAATAAAAAAAAGGAAAAAAAAAAACGATACCGATTTGAATATCTTAATTACGGAGTAGCCTAAGCTTAGCGGCAAAGACAAGCATTGGTGATTGTAGGTCTTATTCATATTTCAAAGATTGGGGTTTAACATTGCGGTTTACATTAACAAAGGGAAAGTCAAAATATTATTACGGCATATTTTGTTATTATTCTAACTTGAACTTTGAAATTTATTTAAATCTCTTTGAACATGAATATACAATTAAATAAATAGACGTGAACAGATTAAAAGAGATTGGGGAGTGACAACAAGAGGCTCAGTGGAGTTTTTAACAAAGAACAGAGACCTTCAATGTGTTCTAACACCAGCCCGAAAAATGCCGGTGGTGTCCGCTCCAATTTTCTGGAGAATCCTCTCTGTAAGTCTGGTTCATTCTGAAACGCATTGTGTATCTATGGCATGCTATTAACATCACTAGATATAGGGTACGTTTTGTGGGCAACACAATTAGATTTTAGTGGGTCTTCCTCAAAAATTAAGCGGAAAACATCTAGGCTCACATATCGTGAGCGTTGACCTTTAGTTATAGATAAACAGATGAACAGATGGACAAATGGACAAATGGACAGATAGATAGACCAATTGATGGATAGATGGAGAGACGTATGCAGGCAGACAGACATATATACAGATAGATAAATAGACAGACGGACAGATAGACAGGTAGACAGATAGACAAATAGACAGATAGACAAATAGACAGATAGATAGAGTGATAGAGAGATAGACAGATAAATAGACAGTAAGACAGTTAAACAGCTAGATAGCTAAACAGCTAGACACATGGACAGACCGACAGATGGATAGATGGACAGATGGGTAGATAGACAGATGGGCAGATGGACAGATGGACAGACGGATAAACAGACAGACAGATAGACAGATGGATAGGTACTTGACTGCCTATAGGGTCAGCTCTTCTTCTTTATCGCCTAGTGTGAATAACGAAGAGGTATATATCTTGGCGGATATCCTTACAATTACAACGAACAAGAAAGTTTTTCCAATATTTGTCAAGTCTTCTTTCAAATATTGCTACACTAGGTTAATTATGGGTGGCTTCTTATATATGAATAGGGATTTGGTGTATTTTCTCTTCTGAATATGCAACTTGGTGTGCTAGCCCCCCTTCACCATTAACATGCATGTCAAGCATTTTCAAGCCTTTTCGGGACATCGTACACTAATGTTACAATACGGCTCCATCTAATTCTCAAAGCAAACATTACCATACAAAAGAATGGTGTCCTCAAGGTATGATTTTGATACAAAATACTGTATATATATATAGTACGGTATTGCAAAGATTTTTATACACTTTGTTTGTTTGAGATATCAAAAAAATGTATCTGTAGACTTGTCTGTATGAAATGAAATAATGCTTCTCCACGGCTTTGGATAAATAGTTCTACGTACAAGTTAACAAAATCTACAATTTAAAAGAAATATATTATGGAGACATTTTTTTGAGTTGTTGTTCGTATTCTCGGGATACGGAAAGGCTAACTTTGCCTAACGTAGAGAAGCGTTGATCTTGAACAAATGAATTTCAACTGGGAGACTTATGTAAGCCAAGAGACAATCACAATCTAACATCCCAACTGTCAAGGATCTGTTGGCTTCGGGACGGTAAACTTATACGAGCACGTTGAAATGCGTGGTGATATAAACATGAGTAAAAAAGTCGTTGTTCTATACTAAAATGAACTGAATATACCTTAATTGTTCAGGAATGAACACACAATGACTACGGAATTTGAAAAAATGAGGAAACGATTTTAGAAAAAGTGCATCAGGAAGTAGGAAATTTGACACGCCTTGATACCGTCATATGTAATCCAAATATAAAACAGCAAAGTGTGCAAATCTATATACACCAACTACTCTAAGAACCTGTTGTACGGTTTCTTTCATGCAAACTGAAGTTCATGCAAATTTCCCATTCCCAAACCTACCAACGTTTATCCTCCAGGGGGTACGGGGGTGGTGGGCGACTCTACTAAGATAAGGCAAGATCTGTCTATGTTTGAAAATTATGACCGTAAAAGAGTTTTTGGGAAAATGCACTTTAGCTAAATTCTGCTATGCAGCTCTTATGTAATTTGGCGTTAAAAGTGATACTAACGAAGTAGGCCTACCAATTCCCCTCCCCCTCTGGGAATTTCTGCTAATTACGACCCTCTCCCCCCCCCCCACCTCCACATCATTTGTGTAGTTTTACCGGTAAAAATCGGACATGTCGACCCTTACATAGTTGCAGTAATCCTTTGCGTTCCTACATCCTCGGGGAGGTGTAAATATTAACTGCATGATATTGTGTTGTGCTCTTTTGATACAACAGTATGGATATACTGTTCCTTTAAGATCGATACACGCAATTAATTCTCATATCACGTGACCTATCGATGTCTGTGAAGAGGGCTAATTAAATGACATATTTCTCGCTCAACTGCACCCACTGGCATCAGCATAGAAAAAAAAAAATTATCGATTCTAACTGATGTAGCGGTCGAATCAGGTATTTACACACACGAGAATGTGTAAGTGAAGGACAAAATGTGTGTTTCTGTTCTAAATTTAATTAAGTACGGTATTATCGTTGTTCTGACATTTAAGGTGGAGTATAAAAATAGAGGTCAAGATCTGCTTGATCACATTTTTTTTAAAACAAAAAAGAGGAGATGTTGCACTTTAAAACATGTTCATCGATATAAGACACAAATATTCTCCTTATCAATATTTACAAAGACATATGCTTAATTTATTATACATTCGGACATAGCGATATGAAATACGTTATTCTACTGATTTTCAAACAGTTGACTAAAGTTCTTACCAGCAACCGCCGTTAAGAAATATACGGTGATACATTTTGTCTGAAATATGACGTCAGTTATATTGACCATGACATCAGTTCACTAAAAGTTTGACGTCACAATTGAAGCGTTTTCTGGACAAGTGAGAAAGTGGACTGCTCCTGTTATAGGGGTTGTTAAAAATATAGCGCATGGTCCACGCACGCTGAATTGATAGCTTACCGGTACATAAAACAACTGTTTAGAATTCATGATCGACTGTACCTGTAATCCGAACACCCTGATAGCCAAATGTAATCGACGCTTAAATAGATACGCGCACTCCTGCATGTGTCATGACGTGCATGTAACATGTTCTACTCCTTTTTTAGTACAAACGTAAACTTCGTTAAGTCTGATTCAAGATTTCCAGAAAGAGTACAATTGTTTTAACAGACATTTTCGAAAAAAAAAAAAAGAACGACCTTGACAGAAAAAGGCGTATAGCATGTACGCATGGAATAACTATCGAATCACTGTTACAGAGATATTGCAATACCAATACGTAGATGCATTGACGTACATACTTAGATATCTGTAATCGAAACACAATACCGTGCATATATATATTGTTATTTTGCTTCACTTTGAATCAGCAATGTAGTTGGTGGGCAATGAGTAGGGAGGAGGAGTTAGTCCCCTAACTTGTATTTTTTGGGGGGTCCCCTAGAATTTTAGAAAATTAAAAAAAATAAGAAATCCGAAACACAAAGTTTATGCATACGTGTGGGGGAGAAAATTAAGCCTCTGAATGACATTGCATATAAGGATGTCTCCTTTGCTTAAAAACTTCGGGATTAGAGGTCCAACCGCCTCTTACGTTAACCCGCCCCCACCCCCAAAACATAAACAGGGACAAAACCTAAACTCAACATTAATTCCTCCCATTTCTGTTTTGTACCCCTCCCCTATGAATTGACCTGAACATGAGCCTGCTTCTCACTTTAAATAAGCTAACTGATTTAAGTTGGACCAGGGCTCAGTTTTTTGGGCCAGGGACTCATTTTATGTTTAGCGTTGTTGCATCAACAATGGAAGGCAAGTTCTTCGATTTGAAAGTTCTGCGACAGATAGCCATAATTGGTAATCGGAAAGTTTTTTTTTATTATTTTTAGTTTTAGGATGTTGCAGAAAATTTTGGCATGAAGCCAAATGCGGAAACGTATGCCATAACATCACAAAGAAATATCTTCACTTTTTCCAACTATTTGCTACTTTGCACACATACTTCTCTTCAAAATGGGAAGGTGACATTGTATCAAAACTTTGCCAAATATTCAATTTAACATTTTATGCAAGTTGAGACCCCCAACATTTATTTGCAAAATGTTAAATTGTGGACTTTTCTGAACTTTGCAAATATGCAAAAGTTTCCTAAATGTTCAATCGATGAATTACAATTTAATGCGATCCCAACAATTACTTGAAAAAAAATGTCAATTGATGATTTTTCTGTACTGCACAAATCTGCATTTTTGCCTTAATGTTGTTGAAATGTTTATGAAGTGTTTCAAGAAACGTTGCTGAAACGATGCATTAAACAGTGTGCGGGATGTAATAACAAAATTTTGTTAACACCTTTTCTACTTCTTTTTTTTTTCCACACACGTTTGCAGGTATCGTCTACTCACTCTAATATATCTTTTAATCGACCGTGTCTTAACTTTTTAATTTGTTATGATAAATCATCAAAAAATTATTGAGGGCACTATTTTTGGAGTTGATGAATTAGGATTGTGGACAGTTTTCCATGTACTAAACATTTGGCCTACTTTCCGGTTTCATTACGGGGGAGGAGAGGGGGGGGGGGGTGCTGCTAAATGCAAATTTGCAGACATTGTGAGCAGAAGATTCTGCTTAGGGGCTCTGCATCGATTGTTTGAAAGCAGTACAACATTTCCTGATGATTAAAAACTGACATACCATATTTGATATTTTTATGGTAAATAATTTGGTAAATATATTTCCTTGAAACAGAAGAATTTTCTTTGCAAAGACCATTTTTTTTTCACTTATTTTGGACGTCAAGACATTTTGGAAACAGCTTTCATCCAAACCCCCCACTCCCACCTCCCCCCCCCCTATTCACCAACGATGAACATTTAGCAAAATGTTACCTCTTTGCAGAGTTCAGAAAAGTCAGCAATTTAACATTTCGCAAATAATTGTTGGGATCTCAACTTGCATAATATTGTCAATAAAACATTTAATGAACTTTTGAAGCACTTTCACCTTCGGGTTTTTGATGACGTTAAACAAAAAAAAAAACAAAAAACTGCTAGGCCTATGCAGTGAAATAGCTCAGCGAGAAACTGAACAATTATTTGCATTTTGAATGGAGGGATGTCTGCAAAATAGCAAATTGTTCCAATTGTGAAGTTACTTCTTTGTGATGTTGTGACACTCATACATTTCGGTAGCCAAAAGTCCGGATAAACCACCCTTTTCTTTTAACGCGTTTATTCATTTTTTTTTTTTTTTTTTTTGAATTACTACACTGGTAACAACTGAATAATTTATTCACAAATGTATTTTCACAGCGAAGGCATTTGAAAGATAAGACGATGTAATGTAGTATTATACAGAATCAACACAGACACAGTCAATTGATTTTATATGACGACAAAAAAAAATCGTGGCGATGTGCTTGTCGGTAGGAGATAAAAAAAAAAAAGGTCTGAAAACGCTCCATGGATTTCACTTTCTAGAGCGCGAACGGCTTAATGTGTTAGGCTTTTCGACTTCAATAAAAACTTTCAATTTAAAGACAAAGCATTTAAACTTGGGAGGTGATCACTCCTTTTACATTCATTAATGTAAAATTTCATATGAAGGATAACAGGTGATTTCCTGTTATCGAAACTAAAACAAAACAAAACAAAAATATCTTGCTTAGCGAAAAAAAAAGAAGAAGAAGAAGAAGAAGAAGAAGAAGAAGAAGAAGAGAGAATTGCCTCTTGAGGAGCAAATTTTCAACATCTAAAATAAACAAGGTAGTTCATTCAAACAGCGCATTCCAAAAATAAATTTTTGATACGCAGAGTTTGTCGTCAGTTAGTTGGTAGTGTACACAACTGATAAATAAAAACTAGCGGCCATGCAACTTTCAGGTCGTTCACTGCAACTTTCAGGTCGTTGTTATGTACACCTAACACTTGAACCGTTCAGAGCCTTTGTCGATTACTTAATTTTAATGTAAAGCAGATATCAATGGAATAACAGAATGTTACCGGCCACATTTTACACCTCGTGAAAAGGTCTTCTGCTTTTAACGGTTGTGTCAATGCTTTCACTGACTTTGATGATAGTTTATTTATTACGTTGAAAACCCTCCCCTGTTCCCTGATCCACGACCAACATCCATCACGTGAGAATGCCTTCGTCACATTCTGCGAAAAGTAAACACCATTTTACTATAAAATCACCCATCAGTAGAACCATTTAATGCGTACAAGTTTTTAATCTCTCTTTGCATGTATTTTTGCGATGTTTATGAAGCTATGCTTCACTTTCTGACCGTTAAAATTAACCCAAGTGTAACAGAAGAGTGCTTGGGAATTTAACCAGCTGCAAGTCGGCTGTCGGTCCATTAATCTTTTGACTCAAACTTTCATATGGATCGGTTGCTACGGGGTGACGTAGAAACGTTAGGCAATCTATTCAAACGGTTTTAAGGTTGTTGTTTTTATTCTACTCCAAGAAGTCGGGATGAAAATGAAATAATGGTTTGATCAATAATAAAGAAACTTAACGCTTCGTGCTGATGATGAGATATGACAAGAATTAATGATAAATGCGAAATAAAACCGAACATAGTATGATATGCAATGACTTACATGTTAATAGTATCCTAGGCTACGACTTACCTATTCACACAATGGTACGCTATGGCTCACATTGGCATAGTGTGGTAGGCTTCCCATGACTTTTCTTACATTTACATATAGCGTAGGCTATGATCGAAGTTGTCTCTTAGATTTGAGAACTAAAACACTAACAACTGCGAAATGATTCTGTGAAGGGAACTTGGACGTGGGTTTACACACAGTCACACATACCACTACCCATCAAATGACGCACAATATGTTTTCACCAAAACACACTTTGCCATCTTCATCCTTGTTTATTGCAGCTGTCATGTCCTATTTCATTGATATCTTTGCTTCTCTCGTGCTCTCAAACTTCTGTTTTTTTTTCTTTGGCTGTTGCGAGAGGGACTATTTTGACTGTGGACAAAAAAAAAATTAGTGCAGTAGAAAATAGAACCGTGCTCCACTGAAGGTGTATTCAAATTTCAGTTCACGTATACTCATCTACCGTCCTTCGTAACTCGATACAAATTTTCTTTAAAATTTTCTTAACATGTTATAAATGTTACAAAATGAGATTAATGTTTTACCTATTGGATTCTTGGCTCTTATTACGAACCATCAGTAGTTGACTCATTAGTTTCTAACTTCTGTCAATATTTGAAAAATTGATCGTAGGATAGATGGCATTATTTTTTTTTCTTAGTAAACAAACTAAAGCATAAATTATGTCAATAGTGTTACAAGCTATTACCGGAAAAGGATCAATGAAACGAAATCTAAAGAATTAGACACATGACTTTAAATAACAGGGGGATCTTGTAAGGGGTGGGGGCGCATACTTGCGAACGAGCGAAGCGACAGAGCCCGAGCGGACTTGATTCTGCCGAGGGGGGTTCGGAGGGGTTTCCCCTTCCCACCTTGTGAATCTTTTTTGTTCTAAATGTGAAGATATGCGATTTGGTGCATACTTTATACGGTATTTTCTAAGCATTAGGAGACGTATGAACTATTTTTCCCAGCTTGCTCAGCCAAATTGGGATGGGATGGTCCATAAATATGCAGGAACATACGTTGCTTGTTTCTATTATTGTCTCGTTTCCCCTTTTATTTTATTTTTCATGAATTATTTTTGGGGATAGTGTACCTAAAAACTTGTGGAGGGGGGGGGGGGTGATGATTATGCTGGACAACCCTTCCCGCTCTTGTCAAAAAGTGGAGGAGTTTTAACCTCCAACCTCTGTTTCTCCGCCCCTGTTTAAATATATACATTCTCTGTGACAAGAAAAAAAAAAGAAACGCATATGTTACGTAATGCATAACACTATTTGACGATTTAATAGTCTTTGTCAAACTGGGTGTAAATATTATGGGTATTATGATTATTTTGGTAATTATTTAGTGTTTTTTGCCAGTTTATTTGCAAATATTATACTGTACACACGTACAAAGAAAACAATGCATAGTAAGCCTTGCATGTTAGCAATGAACTGTATAACATTATCTGTTTGCCATAAGTCGTTGCGACAAGGCCATGGCACATGTAGCTCACTCTCGCGATTTGACAATTAGACATGTCAGTGTAAACAACTTTGGTGCCATGGGTGTTTTCATATAGTTTACCGTGATAGGACAAGACCCTAGGTATGAGGTATAAGTGAGCCAATTACGCATTCCGTTCGGAAACATTTGTAGGTACTTCACAAATCCACTAACTCAACAACAGATGGGTTGACTACTGTTACTAAAAGTTTAGAATGAAGAAACCTTTTGTAGAGAATCAATAAATCCCAAGTGACCATACTTTTTTTTTCTTGTTTTTATAAGCATGCTAGTAAGAAAACATACAGAAGTGCCTTGTAAGATATGAAGCAATGTAACAGCAATTTTATGTTCATTGGTGTAAATGCTTGATGACCGTTGTTAATGGGGAGGTGAGAGTGATGTTACATGAAGTGACGGGCGTTGGCCAGTTTAAAGTAAAAATGAGACAAATGACTTAACACATTGGCGGTTACGAATTCAATAGTTAACCTTTGTCAAATTGAGCTTAAACGCTAAAGGCCTCTGTGGCAAAAGTCATTATTTTGGTAATTATTCATTGTTTATTGCTAATTTATTTGCAAGTAGTACAAATGTACAAAGACAGTACTACGAAAGGAAACATCGCATTTTAAACATGAGTACATTGGTTGTTTGACATAGGCCGTTGACGCTTCGCCACACCCATATAGCTCACTCTTGTAATACGGTAAATGTGTAAATAAGCAAATCAGATTAAATCTACTGCAATGACATTTTCTTTCTTTTTTCTCTTTTCTTTTCTTTTCTCTTTTTTTTTTGGGGGGGTGGGATCTGTGTATGCAGATTATGGCTATTACGTCACTGATTTTCGTCATGATCTCCATAACCGCCTTCTGCATGGAGACGGCCACGCCTTTCCAACAAGTCCACAATAACACTGAGACAGGAACGACCTACATAGAACCACTTCCGTTTCTATTCGCCGTAGAGGGCGTTTGTGTCGCATTCTTCACTTTGGAACTCATTGTGAGATTCGTCTTTTGTCCTAACAAATGCCGCTTTTTCCTCACCTTGGAAACGATCATTGACATCGTCGCATGCGTGCCATTTTACGTGGACGCCGTGAACAAGCTGTCCGGTAGGAACGCCGCCGGAAATGACGTACTGAGTTTCTTGAGAATCGTCAGGGTGTTTCGTATATTTAAACTAGCCCGCCATCTCAGCGGCCTGCAGGTATTGGGTCACACTCTGAAGGCGAGTGCCAAGGAACTTCTTCTCTTGATTATTTTCATGGGTCTCGGTGTCTTAATCTCGTCCAGTCTCGTCTACTATGCAGAACGTTGGGCTTCACAACCGGGCGACAGGAACGATTTTGACAATATACCTGTTGGATTCTGGTGGGCAGTCATTACCATGACGACGGTTGGGTACGGCGATCGCGTGCCGAGGACTTGGTTGGGAATGATCGTAGGGGCTATCACCGCAATCATCGGCGTGTTAACGTTAGCGCTCCCTGTACCCGTCATTGTGAATAACTTCGCGTTGTATTACACGCATGCGCAAGCCAGGCAAAAATTACCCAAGAAGAGAAAACGCGTCTTAGTCGGGGCGGCCGACGCTCTCAAAACCCAGTCAACTCAATTTATGTCTTCGAGCATCAGTGGCTACTCAACGCAGTCTACAAACGAAGCAGAAACTACGAGTTTACATAGTGAAGATATGCCGATACGTACAGGTTAGTAAAGAGTAAATGTAGATCAAATGGACGAATTGCATGTGACGTCACAGTGTAGTACAGCAGCGCGCACACACAGCGTTCCTGACTCCCATCTATGCACGTGGGGCGTCTCTAGGCTGTCATTCGAGCTACACAAACCGAGCGTAGCAATATGTACTGTGCATTTGTTTGCCTTGAGGAGGGCGCCCTTTTTTCGTGTGTAGCAGAGCCATATATAGAGAGTTTGGCCAACTGGCACTTTGTGACGTCACAAGTGAGCAAAATAGGTTCAAGTGGTATCAGTTGCGCGAAGTACGTTTTACCAGTTGCGAGAAGTAGGAACTACGGTGTGCACACAGTGTGCGAATTGTGGGGACGTGTGCGTATAATCTGTAATAAAGATCAACTACAGACTGAACAAAATTTAGGTCCAAAGTGGGCGTTGTCCCCTCTCGACCAATCCAAACAGGTTACGCAGTTGGCCAAACTCTCTCTATATACGGCTCTGGTATGTAGAGTTCCTACGTACGAACCCTATTGTTATGTAGACTTCTCTATGTAAGAACTCTATTGTTATGTGACTTTCATGGAGGGCACCATTGTTTGTCATCATGTGACGTCAATGCAAGGGTTCTATGTTTTAACATGACTGATGAGTACTCATGGAATGATTTAGGGTAAGCTACAAAATGAGAAGATTGAATAGCTGGCCTGAATCTCCTAATAAAATGATAATCACGTGGAATGATGCATAGTGTAAGCAAAGATGTATGAATAATATATGCATTCCTTTTTATTATCAATGATATTTTCTTCACTCAAGCAGACACACAAACGCTTTCACGCAAAGTACAACACGTATGCACAATCAAAAGAAAAAACAAAACAAAACAAAACTCGCACACAATGTTTAAATTTACACGACGGTTCACATTACAATTAATCCAGCAGTCATTAGTAGTAAGCCTCGGTGCTTGTAAAAGATGCCAACAACATGCGATTACATGCCATTCAATAGTGTCAATTCTGATATCCTTCGAATAGAGCACACGAACAAAATGATACCGCAAAGAGGACGGTATTAATACACGAAATTCAATGTGTTGTAATGTGGCGTGATGGTTACAAAGATATCTAACAGACAAACAGAGTTGTAAAATGACGTCATTTCGAGATAAAGAAATGATAAAAAAAACAATAAAGAGAAAGAAAAAACGGAAAGAAATAGAACCTTCTGAGGAATGTCAATGGTGTGTCAATTGATTTTTCTCACACACACCGTGGAGTTACTGTACAGTGTGATTTAATTAGCCAGCGTACATGTGTATGTATATATATATAGATATATATGTATATATATATGTGTGTATATATATATACATATAAATATATATAGACCTGCATACGATATCCGTTTATATCCGTGAATTTAATAAAGGTAAGACCTTGATATCGTAAGACAATGGGACGAGAAGAAAAAAAAGTAGGTTAACGTTAATTCTATGCTAATGATGCAACATGCATAGAATATATCCAGTTGAATAACCGTATTTTTTTTTTTTTGCAGTAGCAAAGTGCAATATTTTCAGGGTTTGTGTATTGGTTGTTACATAATGGAAGAATGATGACGTCATGTTCATATTATTAGCGCGTGGTAGATAATATCAATCAAAATGTCATTACGCCCCACAGTGACGGAATATATAATGTATCTTTTACGTGGCAGCTAATCGTCAACATTTTAATTCGTCAAAGCGGAGCTTTTCTCAGAAGAGCTGACGGAACTCATTTTTAGGGCGAGGGGGGCAGCTATTTCAAGATGCGGTAATGTTCATTCGGGGGATCTCTTAAATCCTCGTTGAAGCAACAATGGAGTATGTCAATTTCATCAGATTTCATTAGTCTGATTAATGATCATTGTCTATCAATATTACCCTCATTGTCTCAGTTCTTTTCTTCCTCATGACGTCACTTCTTCGTTCACGGATTCAAGTTCGTAACCAACCGCAACAAACTTTTTTTTTATTTGTTTTTTTCTTTTGTATTTTGGTATTTTTTTCAGTATCAGGAAGTATCCACAAATCCGGTAACAGTGTCGTCGCCCCCATGACTGCAAAAGGGGAGAAAACCGGCATCACGGTTACGCTCACCGACGAAGTTAAAGACGAAGCCACAGCACCAGTTACGTCTTCGAGTCCGGTCGGCTCCCACGGAGGGTCAGAATCTGTTTTTCAGTCGAATAACCGGAGGCAAGGTAAACGGAATAGTCTAGCGGTTACCCGACGTGACAGTATTCGTCCAAATGGAGTCGGAGTGTTGGGAAGGAGAGAAAGCGTTGTTGGACATTCCATGTCGAATGGGGTCAAAGGTACGAACGGATATGACGTATAGCCCTTTTTGAATAATTTCACAGAAAAAATTTGACGAGTGATAGGAATGAGAATCAAGTAAAATAAGTATGTGTCCTTAATATTGGATGTAAGTTAATCACTAGTTAAACAAAAAGGAAAGTAAAAAAGAAAATAAATGGAACAGAAACAAAGAATAGATAAACTTTTAACATAATAAAACATTACCATCCTATCCCATTTAACATTTTCCTATCCCATGCGATACTATTGATTCATACACACAGTAGATTTCTGTTCTATTGTTCTCACACAATATATAGATTCACGTTCCTATTTATACCTGCCCCCCCCCATTCATCCCGAGGATGGTGACGGGTAGATAGCTATACATTAACAAAATTGTGTCCATATTTGTACATCCGTTCATAGTGTCCGTCCGTTTGTCTGTCCACCTGTCAGTCTATCTTTCTGTAGCTTCTGTCTGTCTTTGTGTCTGTTTATCTGTCGGTTCGCTCACTCCCTTCCCTCAATTAAACCATGTTTTCTTTTTATCTTGTCCTACAGGTCGCAGTAGAGCTGCTAACGGCGTCAGGCAGCCGCAGTCACGACGAAGATCTATGATGCCCTCAATGCCAGAGGTCCCTGACGTCGGAACTGAATTTTAACGTCACAGTGATGTCATCTGGACCTTTCTGACGTTCGGGTTTTACGAACTGAATGCTGTTCCCTCTCCTATTGACGTTGGCACGTAGATGCATAACGATAACCCTACACATACATATGGTTAAAGTTATTGAATCATGTCCAGATATATAAGAATATACGTGACAGGCATTTCTAAAAACTGTTTTGGTGATTAGGGCATTGGCAATTGAAAAAAATCACAGAAAGGAAACAAATCATGAGATACGCGCAATATTGCTAGAAATCAACACTATTAACGCACGTTTATTAGTTACACATCACTACAACATATTTTGTGGATATACAGTGGGTACCGTGACTTTAGAAGGCAAATTTTACTGACAATTGAAGGCGTTCTTATTTGAAGGAGAAAACGTCTTTACTAAATTCGTTTCAAATCCCGTAAAATCTTGATCCTAACTCAACATACCATCGCTGTTTGAAGAACGACGTATCTGATCAAGAAATATTTCCAGTTGCCCCCAAGGTTACCAAAATTCTATGTGATAGTGGCAAATTATTACAAGAAATCATTTTTTTTTAAATTGAAGAGCTCATATAACCATGAAATTTGACACCAATGAAAAAAAATTAACTTGGATCTATCGAGGTTTACCTCACAATACTGTGAAAATTGAGGTCACATCTCCAAAACTATCGTGATGTTTCTTTTAATTATAAGACAGTCAAGACTGTGAAGAAACACAAAAGATGTTCAACTGGTTCTGCCTGGGTGACATCACAAATTTTCCATCATGCAATGTACCATTTTGAAACAATTTTTTTTTTTCAAATTCATGACCCCCGAACCAAACATGCTATTGAGATTAACTTTTCACCAAATAAACAGAGGGGAAAAACAATTTTTATTTTTTTGTGGAGTATATCAATTTCTTGAGTGGCCAGTCCCCTTAAACCTTGATGTTACAGGATTGAAATTTTTATTTGGAAATTTCAGTGCTGTGAGATCGTCTTTCCTTGTATCAAGGGGGCAATGACTTTAATTCTTTGCTAACATGTTAACATCATTAAGGAGCAACTGTTGAACTACTATGGCATGTAAGCAAGTCCTCGACACTTTTTAATACTTCCACTTCCCCTCATCTTATAGAAATCAGAAAATGTTAAACCTATAACAATCGGCGGCATGTTGTCGGACATTTCTTATTAGACAGTTACTTAACATATTCAAACCTTTTCTCTGACGAAATCAAATACCGGTACGTCTAGGAATGATGAGAATTTTAAGAAAGATTAAAACTCTTTTTCCTAAGCACTGTCTTATTACTTGGTAAACTTCACTCTGTTTAGAAGCCCGTGATTTTACACTATACCTAGCCTTCCCAGCAGGTGTTGGTATGTATTTTTTCGTAACGGTATTGCGAATACAGTCAGAGAGGACACATGAGTGACACGGGTCCGTTGGGTGGGCTACATTATACCGTACTATTGCGCAAACCGTTAGGATATAGGCTACGCTGTTTTGAGCCGAATCAGCGCCCTTGTATACAAACACGGTTTCATCGCAAATCGTCAAAGTCTTTGCAACGTATTTTTCCTCCCCTCAAGGTTATTCTTGACCAAAATAGCCAACCAGGACTTCACTTAATTGGGACACTTCTTGGAGGTGTTACGGTGGGGGGGGGGGGGCGATGCTGGGCTAAGAAATGAGTTAGAAAAGTGTGCCACGTTATCTTTCTTTTGCCAAGTGCCCTGCTCGGATTTTTTTTTTTGGCGGAATTTTGGTCCGAACCAATGAGAATGCAGTATTAACCTCACGTGATCATGTAATTACTATCGTTTGTCTTACCTACGACTGTACCAACGATCTTAAAAAAATATCACACATATTCCAGTTACGCTCATGTACTTATCAACCTGTATATGTAAATGTTAGTCTGTCTTACACTTTCACATCAAGTTTCAGTGAAAAATAGGCCTATGCATCTTCCAGCACAATAAAATCGTATCGAAACTATTTCCTACAATGAAGTCCCTCGTGTAGTAGTTAATACCAGCCCCCATTCTCACTCTTCCCACGTAGATGAAACTAGCCATCAAAGGAGTTATTTTGCAAATCTTGTCGTTTTTATATGAGTCTATTGATTCGTTCATTCGTGTTCACGTGCTTTTACCTTCCAAGTATGTTTCCAAGGTTACGAAACTTTACATAGTACCCTACCGTTGAACACGTCTTCTTGTCATTGTAAATTTCCTCGATATTATCTTTTACAACTTTTATCAGTTCATAATTAGGCCTACTTACTCTCGTAATGTCCATATCGTTAAGTTACATTGATAAGTCCAAAAGCAGCTTTATACTTTATTTAAGAAAATCAATAAAAAGGTAAATTATTCACACTTCTTTGACTAATCAATTTCTTCGCAGGTCGATAATTTTTAGAGGGCCTCCTCCGTCGTTCCTTGTTTTGGAACGCCATGTGTTCACCTACGGCTGGTACTTCTACAATATAAAGAAAACAAAAACCCAACAAGTAAAACAAATAAAAAGAAACAAAGCACTTTGATACAGATGACTTTTTCATAAAAGAAACAAACAAACAAAAAAAAACAAGGGAAAATAGGTTTATACACTGAGCAAAAATTCTCAGCCTACGTTATTTCGCCAGCTGGATTTGTTGACTTGTTCAAGAGGGTACAAGGCCGGCGCAACCCTCTTACAGTTTTAGGGGTAATTATCTAAAACGGCACCCTTAAAAAAAAGGACGGGTTGGGGTAAATGTCAAACAAGGCACTCTGAACAAAAGTATTACTGCGTAATAAAGACCCTTGGGGAATACCCCTTCCATTACTGTGGCGCAGTATTCGAGACCATTCGTCGCAATAAAATCGAGAGCCTATCCACATAATTATATGCAAATATTTATGAGCTTGGATTGAGAAACATAGCAAAATTTCGTGAACTGTAAATACTTCATGACCTTGTTCCCCCGATAATATCCTGGAGAATTTTCAAGTTAAACCCTCCTGATCTACATTTTCTGAGAAGCTGATTGACTTCAGTCAAGACGGACCTTTAATATCAGCCACATGGCAGGCCTAAAATTCCCTCTTTTCGAACACCAACCACGTGGTACGATGCTTACACAAGGACGCGACGTACACGTGTTAGAAGGCGGGCGCTTTAACGTGTTACTACCTACATGTTACGTCACATGCAAGGGGCGAATGGTGTTCCACTACTGCAGAGTGTTCGGTCACGAACCATCCAAAGGTTGCTATCCCTACCCTCGGTTTTTCCAACGACTACTAACAATATCAGTCACTATAAAACTGAATCACAGTTCAATATAATTGAAATGGGAAGGGGGCGGGGGCAACTTGTGCATCTACTTGTTCCCAACTTACATTGATCGCATAGCGATTTGATCAACGTCACTAATAGCCGATATTTAAATAAGCCAACAGACATACAGATTAATGTTCAATGTACATTGTATTACATATTGTCACAACAATTGGCATATTCACAATCCCCAAAGAAACACGTAACTTGCAGCAAGTAAGTCAACAAATTTACAAAGAATTATTTTTATCCAAGTCGAGAATCTTATTGGAAGTTGTTGAAATATGGAATTGGCTAAGACCAATATGTATATGTATGTATATATATGGGGAAAAAAAGAAGCGGCTGAAAGTGGTACATTTACTGGAGTGTAACTCATGACGATTACCATCAAGAAACCGGGATCAGTGCGTGATAACAACGTTCTGATAATTCATTGCATTTGCCTATTTTATCTTAACAAATTAATCCGTATGGCACTCGCGTGACTTGAAAACGACGCTACAGTATACAATCATTTACATAGACGGTGTGGGTGGGGGGATAGGAGGGTGGGGGATAGGAGGGAGGAGAGAACACTGCCTATTATTAACCCGTTATGTATTTTAATAGTCTTTGGACTGGGTACAAAATTCGCGCCCTGATGCCTGAACGTATACCTTTTGTCAGGCTACGAGTTCGTTGTGACGTCATAATACATTTTGCTTTCCACGTTAATATAACACCATATATATCTTATGTGCCGGCATGACAAAGACATGCTCTTTGGCTTAAATGTTGTGCTTTGTCACATGTACACTTTACGTCAGTAAAACAGTTGACCAGAGTGGCAAAAATTAGACTATTTTAAGTCAAAATACCAAAATAACCCAAATAGACCAGCACAGTTTGTGAATCATGTAAAGGCAGAGTGTCAATACATCTAGACTGCTACACTAATCATATAGTGAAACGATTGGGGGGTCATAAAAATATCAGCAAAAAGTTGCACAACAAAATTATTTCTGTGATGATACAGATGTCAAACACGCTGTTTGATAACCAGAAAGCCAAAAGACTTTGTGATTCCTTGCCATATGGTTATATTATAACAAATATGACTTACCAACATGGCAAGTATGAGATCAACTACAGTTATTGTTCTTGAAACACCACATTAATAAGCCTTAAACCCAAAATGACATCGCACCAAGTCTTAAAACATAAAGGTGCAAACATTGACAAAGTCATCTATTCAACATGGGAAATACACATACTACGTATGAAATCACTCACAATTAACCTTCTTGAGATAAATGAGTTTGCAAGATTTTAACTGCTGAACTACTGAAAATGAGCGATAGTCATGCAAAAAATGAGTTTCACTTTGTGAGATACAGGAGTTGACATGATTTTGACCCTGACCTCTGGTGACTCCAAATGACCTTTGACCTCCACATAGGGATCATCTATGTAGTATGACCAACCCGCACACCGAGTATGAGATCAGTCAAGGTTACGCTTCTTGAGATATGATGTTAAGAGGTTTTCACGTTTTGACCTCCGGTGACCTCAATTGACCTCCACCACAAAGGATGGGGATCACCTACTTAGTACGTCCAACCCACACACCAAGTACGAGGTCAGTCATGGTTTCCCTCCTGGAGATATCGGGCTTACAAGGTTTTCACATTTTGACCTCTGGTGACCTAAAACGACCTTTAACCTCTACTCAGTATGATAAACCTACACACCAAGTATGAGATCAGTCACTGTTACCCTGCTTGAGATGCCGTGTTTCCAAGCAGTGTCACATACACACACACACTACATCACCATCGCATAGATTCCTTCAGAAAGAAATAAAAAAGGCAATCATTTTGCATACTAATGACAACAGAAGACAAATCCAAAAAAACAGGACGTCATGTCTTTCCTAAAGGTGCATGCCTGTGAATCCTGAGTTAGACAAAGAAGTGTTTAAAAGTGCATATGGATGATGTAGGGGGTTGGTAGGGGGATTTAGAAGAACATTGGGGTGAGCTTGCTTTGAAAAGTCAAAACTCTCGAATTCATGCGGGTAGGAACGATCTTGAGGAACTTAGGTACGTTTGGTATGTGATCCGGCTCATTGTTGGCCTTTTGGTTCAAGAGCAAATGTCCTCCCCTTCCCCCCCCCCCCCGCTTCTCCCTCTCTCACTTTTAACGCTGGTTTTTCATACAGTCTGCCTGCATTAGCACCCCCCCCCCACACACACCCCACCATTGCTTTTAATTATTATAGCAGGCGGTACCCGGCTACACAGGTTTCAAGGTTGATCGACACGTTGCATAGATACCAGCTTCGAGGAACTTTGGCCACAAAGAATCATTATCGTGTTTACTGAAAATGAAAATAATCCCGACCATTGATGTACCTCCTCATGAACGTTACAAAATAATAAGTTAACAATCAAGCAAATTACGCAATGGATCTTACGACCGACGATACGCGCGCGTCAACACCTACGGTAGCTGTAGGGAACCATTCACGTACTGCGTCTACTTCTAACAATCATTTTTCTTGGTGGTAATATTTCTCGACTGCATGTCCAAAACGATTGGTTCGAAATTCACCATTACTTAGCTGGTTTAAAGTGGGGGGGGGGGGGGGGGAAGTTAGCGGAGTAAAGGTAAAAGGTTGTATTCTAACCATGAAACTAACTTTGGTGTCACATTGTGACACATGTGACATAGGAAACGCAAAACAGGCGCGAAATTAGCAGCTATGAATACGCAGGCGGCCTTCATCTCCCACTACCTGGAAAAATATGGAGTTTCTAAATTGAACAGGAGCAGAGATATTAATGACTGGCGAAATTCAGTCGACTGTAATATGCAACCAGTGAGACTGGCACCAGAGCACAAATACCACAACCAGTTCAACATGACCATCTCCAAACAGTATGTTAAAATGTTGTTATCCTTAAATAATGAAGAAAGAAAAACTTGCCAAAAAGCCTGAATTTTGATTTGACTGCTAGGCATGAATTCTGCATTTCCATGATCCCAATCTGACGGCTGCGTCTTAAAAGTGGGTGAAGTATTTCGTAAAATTAGTAATCGATAAAACAGTAACCACACGAGTATCAAGAGCACCAAACTTCAAGGATAAATTTTTATGACAGTTTTGGCTGAAATTAAGACTATGTTGGTACTTTTCACAACGGGAGTAATTACTTGGACTAAGGAGGCTTTCACACTCGATTCAGGATAACATTATGACGTCACTATCGGGTTCTGAAGACAGGATCAAATTCTGACATGGAGATCAGATTCTGACATCATGTTCAAAGTTTGATACCATGATCAGATTATGATGTCAGAATCAGATTCTGACAATAGGATCAAATTCTGACATAGAGATCAGATTCGGACATCAAGATCAGATTCTGACGACTGCCAGATCAGACTATGACTGCTGGATCAGATTCAGACATCAAATTAAGGCTTCTGGATAAAATTCAGGAGGGACCAGGATCTGGGGTCATAACCAATTTTGAAATGCTCTTGTATCAATGGTGATCCAGGACATCTGGTGATCTCACTGTTGGCATATCCTTTTTCGTACCAGGCTGGTTGCGATGTTGACATGGTTTCAACCACATGTCATTTCGTAACATCCTGTGAAGGTTTCACAGAACGATCAAAGAATAGTAGCAGAAACACTCCCACCTGAACCAGCGGGTTTTGGTACACCCTGAGGAGAGGATCATTTGACGACATCAACAGAACTGGTTCAGATGCATAACAAGAGTATCCTCCCAGCACACAGGGTGAGCGTCCTTTCCACTTGCAGTATTTTCAACTATACAATGAATCTATACCAGGTGATGTTACTACACATAGCAACCACGAAACTTACTCCTATTCCTTGATTTCCAAATCCATTCAACTCATAAATGTAAATGACAGTAACAAATACGAAGTGAGCATGTTTTCTTTCGTCAGATACAGTTCACAAGGTATTTACCGTTGACCTCCGTTGACCACAGTCAACTTTGACCTCCACAAAATACAGCTCCTTGTTCTCTTGGATGTTTCTGCCTTCTTGCACTATAACATTCTTGTATTCTTGTATATATAAATCTACGAACTAAAACTGACATACATTCAAGCTTTCATTATTGAGATATTTTGTCACCAAGGTTTTCAGCTTGACCTTCACTGACCTTTGACCCCCGCCGAGGGGAATCGGGTTCTTGTACTTGATATGGCTCACCAACATACCACATATGAGATCAGTCCAGTAATCTGTTCTTGGCGACCGTGTTTGCAAGCAGAGCATCACAAACACACACACGCACATTACGTACACACACAACAGCATGACTGGTTACCATGGTTATGATTACCATAGAAACGAAAGAGTCTCTTCAGTTCAGCTCCAAAGGCTCATTTAGTCTGTGCATATACTTGTGGCTAAACCTGTCTCTGTCTGCCCCACTATTTGCATACAGTTAAGTAGCTGAGGTTGTTTATAATGCAGGGTGTAGAAAATGACGGCATCAATTGATGGGGTTAAATGGAATCACACTGAAGATTTCTATATTCCCTTCAACTTTACCTCCAAAATCAAGCAGACATACCTCTGAGGATTAAGAGACCACCCTGCTACGATTGAGACGTATTTACTGAGGTTAACACAAATTTCAAATAAAAATTACATTTAAAATTTTTCACCACAAAACGACAAAGACGGTTATCATCAGATGGGTTGAGAGTGTCCTCATATCTGGGTTTTAATCATAAAATAATATATTCAGATTTTGGTATCTGATGAGTGGATATCTTAGAATTTATTGAACACTTTGTGATGCATTAATTAATTTTTACTAATTTTCATCATTAATTTATTCTCTTTTGCATTAATTTATTTCTAGCTAATTACTGCAATCCTGTTATCTGGACAAACTGAACAGGAACTGATACATAAGCTATAGGCATAACCACAAAATGAATGCCAAAATAAAGCAACTTTAAATCTCTATTAAAATTTGCTATATTTTGGATGAACAGGCATCTAATGCAGCATAGAAATAAGTCCTGCCAATGAAGAGAAAAAAGAGGGCGCTATTTAAGTGGCTCTTTCAGAGCCGTCTATCTCTGTATACCGCTCTGGGCTCTATATTAAACAAAACATACATCTCATAACTTATTACCTGAAAGATACACTTGTTTCTTAAATAAAACACACGGAAAAAAAGCAACCTTTTGACTTCTTTGGTCATAAATGAGTGGAGTCTAAGTTGACGATGCTCTGATCTGCGAACCTGTCGATGGCATCGCCTCCGGATTCTGAGAGCTCGCTGGTGATGGATATAGAGTCTGCCTCCTTGACCGTGCACATCGATGACTGGGAAGATAAGGAGGTGGTGTCATAGTCTTCCGATAAACTGTCCTCCTCTCCAGAGCTTCCTGTGGCTATAACCGTTTTAACTGTCTGTGAGTTTGGAAGACCTGACCCCGACGCAATGCCCTTTGGTCCTGAACCGTCGCCGGCGACTTTTTCCATCATTGTTCTAGTGTCCATGGCGACCGTGCCATGATTATTGTTTTTGTTGGCACTTTCCAGTTTGGAGATTGCACCCTTAGATGGTTGTAGTTTTTTACCTACCAGTTTACTTTTGCTACCCCCCTGTGCCAATCCTAGGAACCCACCACCACCCCCCGTACCACCGCCGCCAATGTCTAGTTCATCTACCACTTTCACTCTGAGGTCTCCATCTCCTCTCACCTGAGATTTATCACTTTCTCCTTCTTCCTCACTGGAGGAGTCTGAATCATTGTTCTCCACCACCACCCGATTGGACTCTTCCAGTCTGGGAGAATTAAGGATCACAGTTTTGTTATGAGACTGGCTGCTTCGTTCCTTGCCACTAGAATCCTCACTTTTAGGAGACTGGGGTGAGGAGGGTCCGCTCGCTGACTTTGTGACTGACTTTGTGATTCTCAGCAGTTCCCTGAGTCCTTTATTCTCGTATTCTAACTTGGAGACCATTTCCTCCATTTGGTAGCAGTAGGTCTCGTCACTGTCAGCGGCTCTTTGCATGACTGCAGCCATTTCTAATATTTTGTGGATGTACTGCGATGATTCCTGGTTGAGTGAGAAAGAAAATGGGAAAGTTCACACTGAGCTGAATGTACATAATCTCAGCCAATAGCAATGAAACAACTGTGTTGAAATCTAAAAGTCAAGCAAACAGATGCAACATTTAGGACTAGTTGGTAAATTTTACTGCACAGGTGAGCATCACTAGGCAATTATGTCCGTCAGCATTGAAAAAATTGATATCATTATATCTATTTTAAAATGTCCACAATATTTATAGTTATATGGGATTTTCTCCTAAAATTTGGCCAAACCAGCCAGTACATATGCAAAATTTCACATATATGGGCCAGTTCTTTGTGCAAGTTGTCTCCTATGAACATCATGAAATGGGTGCATGTAATGAACAGAAACTAGGCAGCAGTAACCCCATTGAAAGCAGTAGTTTTGCTAACCAGTGGCAAACACTTGCATGGGCTCTTTGACAAAGCCAAAATAGTAGCTCTGAGTCTGCGCACAGACTGCATACTGCGAGCTTCGAAAGCCGATGCTTAGTTCAAACACCGGTGAGTGCTACATATCATTTTCAGAACTATATATTGATTATTGATGTTACCCAATACATTGGTGTGATTATCGATATTATGGGTACGGAGAGCAATACTAAATATAGCGATCAGGTTGATGTATCGAGACCGTCACGAGCAGTGCAATGAACTAAGGGTAGCTGATTTGACTCACAGGAATTTAGTTTCCACAGTGTACAACAGCATTGCTTTTATTAGAAGTACACTGCACAGAGAGAGGTAGGTTAGTCCACAGAAGGGGAATATTATATTGGTGCTAAAATGAATATTCTCTACGACTCGAGAGCTTCTCAAATGAAGAAGCATTATGTTTCTACTTCAAAAATCTCACAACGATAGCTTGATTATTACTCAATATTTCTCTGTTTGAAGGAGACTTATACCCCCCAACCAAAAAAAATTCAGGTGCCAGAATATGAAGGAACACAAAGAATATTCAAGTAGCTGCATCTGTGTGACATCACAGATATCCCACAATGCAACTTACCATTTTTGAAATAAATATGACTTTAAAAATACATGGCTTCCAAAGGGAACATGCTTCCAAAATATGTCTTTTTGCAAGGAAGAGAGAATAATTTCCCCAGTTTTTTATGAAATTTCAATCTTCTTCAGAGGCCAATCATTTTAAGAGAAGGTTCATTTTAAGTAGTTGGACCCACTGCACTTTTATAGTTTACCAAAATTTATTGCAAGTCCTGTTATGTGTCTACCATTCTGTTCATTGCAGATAGTGACCTTATTGCAGGTCCTGTAATGTGTCTACCAGTCTGTTTGTTACAGATAGAGTCTCAGTTTATGTCCTGTTATGTGTCTACCACTTTGTTTATTACAGACAGTAGCCTTATTGCCAAGTCATATTATGCATCTACCATTTTGTCATGTGTCTACCACACTTGTTCATTACAGACAGTAGTCTTATTGTAAAGTCTGGTCCCGTGTCTACCACTTTGTCCATTGCAGACTGTGGCATTATTGCAAGTCCTCCTACGTGTCTTGTCATCCTTTTTCTTTATTTATAGTAGCCATTTAGAGGTTTTGAATGAAATGTTTTTACATACTATGAAATCAGTTTTGTGACAGTGCTGGGAACTTTGTACCAACACTGACACACTGGTGCAATGACGATGAACGTAAGTAAGACCTAATCACTTGACTGGTGAAATGAAGACGGCTACATCGTTATTTCCTGCCAAGATGCCTCATAAATATCCCCAACGATAGACAAAGGCAATCTCACCAATTAGAAATGAAGCTTTGGAGAGACAATAAGGTAGTCCCGTTAAATGATATGGATGCCCAAAATCTCTACAGGACAACCAAATTCGAATGTTATCCTTCAGAAAACAAATTCCGCTTTTGCTTGAACCAAATTAACATTCATTTACAATATCTGAACCAAACGGCAATGTCATGAAATGAAGTGATGAATTTGTATTATCTTGCATAAATTTCATTCCTGGGTACACAGCTTCAGAATGTATAATGTGGAAACCACCCCACCAGGTCAGCATTTACATGGAACTATCAACCTTAATCTTGGAGATATCTGCAAGGAAATATTCGTTTAACTGACAGTCAGCCTTCTGTAGTCGGGCCGCAGCAAGCAGCTGGACAGTAAATTTATCAGAGACTGCGGTTTTGAGTGCAACAATAGCTACACTACTAGTGAGTACCGATGTGAAGCCTGACCCAGGAGGGTCAGCCGTGATGCCATTTGCAAACGGAGGCACAACCAAAGCATTTACATGGTAAATCATAAGCAGTAGCGATATTCCAAAAAGAAAATATCGATATATTAGCAACAAAATATACATAATATCGATATTATCGATAATTTCGCAGAACAGGTACACACAATGTGCTACTGCACATATGGACCCAAACTGCGGGCTTTACACGTTTTACGATACTTCAAAAAAAGAGCAGTTTGACTGACACAAGGTGTATTGAAACTTATTTTTTTTCTACTTTACTTTCACCCCATGCTAGTATTCTCAAATGTTCCTTTCCCCATGTGAATTGTTTGAGGTGTATGTTTGCCTACTTGAACCCGTTTTTACCCCTATCCCAAACGCCTTACCTGAATAGCGTAACTTGTGAACCTACGCTCCGTAACTACTACATAAAAACAAAAGTGGCAGCTATTATTGTCTTTCAACAGCAGCACCTTGTACATTCAGTAAAAAAAAACTGCTATGCATTGTATGCTCATCGTGCTATGCAAGGGGTATTTTGGTGAGATACTAGATATTCTCATACACTGGTGTGTTGTTCTGGAAACCGACTGTCCAATCAGATCGCTCATCGCGAGCTACCAACAGGTGTTGTGGGCGGGGAAAACTGGGGCAAGAGCCATATATGGATGTGAGCGTGAGCAGGCCGCCGCTTGCCTTCAGTACTGACCACGTGCAATCGCATGACTACAGATATTGTAGTAGTTTCTCTGTATTATCGCCGTTTATCAAACACGATAAAATACAGACTTTTCTATAATATAGCTTCACCGATAAATATCGGCGCAGTGAAAATACAGATAACCATAAATATACAGACGTTACAGTAGTTTCTCTGTATTATTGCCATGTATCAAACATGATAAAATACAAGCTTTTCTATAATATAGTCTCGTCGATAAATATCGGCGCGATGAAAATACAGATTTTCTCGCGCAGCGCATCGTGTTATAAAACGATAAAATATAGACTTTTCTGTAAATATAGTCTGTGGATAAATATTGGGGCAATGAAAATTAGGTTTTGGGGGAGTGAAATGTGTGATTATACGCGGGATTTGTGTGGCTTGTAACTGCGGGTCGTGCGGGATGCTGTACTACTGAGCAGCGTGTTAAAACGATATATACTTTTTCGGTAAATATAGTCTTGCAAATAAATATCGGTGTAATGAAAATATAGGTTCTCTGTGAGTGGAATGTGTACGTCGTTTACAAGCGGGAAGGGTTTATGTGGCTTTTACAGCAGGTAGCGTGATGTACTGGACTACTGGGGGACGTGCATAAAACGCTAAATATAGACTTTTTCTGTAAATATAGTCTCGTAGATAAATATCGGTGCAATGAAAATATAGGTTTTCAGTGAGTAAAATGTGTGTACGTTACATCATGCGGGTAGGGTCTGTGTCACACAAGGCGAGTTACAGGATCGGAGGCGGGGCTTTTCCAGAGTATATCCAATCAGTGCTGTGAACACGCATACCCCAGTCATTCACTACACAACAGCTGTTTCAGACGGCGTGAAACTGGGCAGTTTGACAAAGAAATTATCTGGATGTGCTTTGACTGACTTAGCGTGAACTTAGCGGTAAATCTTGAAAAAGGGTTTGCATGAATATAGAAGTAACGATGTATAGTTATAGATGTAGCAGTCTATATTATCGATATTTTTCTATATTATAGTATTTTCTATATATCGATATAGTTCCAAGGTGGATATCGATAATATTCCTGAAAACAGGATATACATATTATCAATAATATCGATATACCGCTACTGCTTAGTAAATCATTTGCATGGTAATTCATTTCATAGCTAAATTGAATTGCTATCCATAAACACATCTCTGTCGACACAGGATCGATCAATCTTGATTTTTTTTTTTACCTGTGTTTCGTGTGAATGTTTTTCCATCAGATCCTTTTCTGATTTTTGTGCCGATCTGATCCTCGTGATCTGTTCTCTGTAGCTGCTCATGATGAGGTCGAGAGCGGCCTGGTGCTGCTTCAGGGTCGCCACCAGCTCGGCATTCTCCTCCTGGAGTTGCCTGATCTGCCGGTTCTCCCGTTGTATTCCGAGGATAAGAGCGGTCCTCGGCCGATGTCTCGCTATGTTGTTCATTTCTTCGATGTCCTCTTGAAACTGAATATGACGAGCAGGACAAAAAGTTTTCGGTAATGGTGCCACAGTCATAGCGTGATAATCATTGCCTTTTTGTAACCAGGCAGGTTGCGATTACATTTTTCAAAGTGTGGCAACAGTACAGTAGGAGGAGACTTAATTAATTACTATGTTAGTACATTAACATTTACCTTGGCAAATATTAAACATTGCTGACACAATCAAGCCAGGGATAAAAAGTTTAAGACAACTTACTGCTAGTAAGTCTGTCCATTAACAGTTTTATTTCTTGTTGTTTTGTTTCGTTAGAGCTACTCTGTCTTCAACAAAGTTCCGGCAGTCAAGAGACTGAGAATCATGTGATGTCACGTCGCAGAAATTTGACAAATATTACCAACATGCAGCTGGTCACATAAATACCATGAGACAATTCCTTCACACGAAAGAGATGCTTTGTTGTTCTAACAGAGTAAAACATACACCTCAGATGATAACTGAAGACTACTGCAAGAAAAATCAAATTTAAACCACTGATTGAAATTGAACATACTTTTTGTTTTTGTTCTGAAGGAATTCATATCACTAATATCAACTTATCCACATTAATTTTCAATTACTTGGCTACTGTACATCAAAATACCAGAGTTTACGCCTCTAATCAATTTATGTGTGAATCTAGCATTGAAAAGTGGACATGATATGGACCACTAATTTTTGGATACCACCAATTTTCGAATGAATTCTACATAATGGGAAAAACAAAACAAAAACAAACAAACAACTTCAGATCAAATGGATTAATACCTCTGTCATGGTTTCTATTCTTTTATTTAGTCCCGTAGTCTGTTGTATCAGGGCATCGGCCGCAGTGTCATGGCTCCTCAACCTCTCCACCAGACGCTTGGCGTCCGCTAAGACTTGTTCGATAGAGATGCTCATTTCACATACTCTGGAGAAACAAGCAAAAATATTTGATTCGCTGTGTGTCACCATCAAAAGCTGTCTCCGGTAGGTCGCTACTTTGATACCCTGCCTTGCTCTATTGACACTTAAGTGCAGAGGAAGAAATCAAAAAGGAACCAGAATCCAAAATAAGACTTGGTTTCAATGATGCAGCCCAGCTGTGATGCTCGCAACAATTCTGCTACCATATAGAGAACATGCACAGTCTGACGAAACACATACCAAATATTCTAATCAAGGTGGTCCATTATTGTTCCATGTATGCGATCAGTCCAAATTTAAATTCTTGAGATACATTTTTTTGGGGGGGGGGCGGCATCTTTAAGTTACTGAAACTCCATACCAATTAAATTGATATTATGGGACTAGTCAAAATTGCATTTGTCTTTAGAAGATTTTCGCACTTCGAAATGACTGCATGCATAAAAAAGTAAACTTTGAAATTCCAAGTCCATATGTTTAGTACATGTATGTCTTTTAATTGCACATCTTTCAACTGCACTTTTCAGGCAATTTGAGAAAATAAATACGTTTCAGTTGGAAAATTCTGCCATATGATTTCAAATTCTTCCAACGTAACAGCAAAAATTGTAGTATACAACAACATAGTGGTTGACAGTTTTCGTTCAACTTTATTGTGTGCTTCTTTGAACGAGCCGATGGTAAGTAAATACTAATAAATATTCAGTTATTAATCAAAACAGCTGATCACTGATGCTGCAATGGGGCGATAAGTTTGTAGGTTATTTGTAAATACAGCGGTTCATTTCACCAATACAATAATGCCCGATACTGAACAGAGAGCAGCAACTAGAGTAGGATGTTTTTGCTACACCAGTGAGACTTGCACTGTTGCATGTAACCTCTGATAGTTAGTCTTTAATTTTCAAATTTAATCTCTGTTTTTTTACTGTTTTTTTATGCCAATTTTGTTGCTTTTCAAAGTAGTTACCATCCTTTTTGTTCATTAAATGATGTATTCCCTCCATAAACAACCTTCCGTGTACTTTTTAATGTAAAGAAAATCTTACAGATCGCACATAATCTTGACACTCTGGTTTATTCACACACAAGCAATCACTTTAACTTCTAGTTGTAAGTCTAAGACATCCCACTGCAGTCTAAACATAGACCAGAGTTCTGTTTCCTCTAAGAAATAATCCATTGGGTCACTATACTCAATATGGATGTTTGAATCACTACAAATTTCAATTCCATGTGCACATGTGGGGCATGGGTAAACTTGCTCACAGTGCATCAACTTCAGGAACCAAATGAAACCCTCTCTTTTTTTTTCTATCAATGCATCAAATTGACCAGGAACCGTGTCAAGATCACGTCGCAGCAGCCTCGGCAAAGACAACGGTTCTGTTGCCGCCGTATCTACTAGTGTTGTTACCATATGAAATTTTCAAAACCAAAATCAGGAGCATTTTTCCCTCAGGTGCCAAATGATATCATAGGGGTGAGTTGGCACCAACTTAGCACACCTGAGTAAATGTGTGTAAACCTATGGATTGTGTACATAAGTCAGCCTACAGTAACCTTAACTCTGATGACACTCTATTTTCATCTATAAATCAAACTATTTCATTAACGTTTTATACAATCTTGAGGTTCTGATTTCTTGTTTCCATATTTACATTATTTGGTATGTGATCTAGATATGCTCTTAGAAACATTCTTTTCCTCAAGTGTACAGACGATACCATTTGGGTCATTTCACAAACCATACCAGGAGCAACGCCACGTAACGATATCATCTTCCGATATCACACTTTTGCAACAATACTAATATGTATCTGTTTACATTCAGTTTAATTTTGTTTACATGCTGTTTCTCATAGTAAATGTTTTCATCTGTCTAATGACTAATATCCATTTACAACCATTCAATTAAGAACATCTAAGGTAACACTGACTCCAGTTTTCATCTTTGGGGGTTTAAAGCAACGAGCCTGAGTTTAAAAGCAACAACGACAAAAGCAACAGGAGTTGCCCTCATTTCATACGACAGAAGTTAAATGCTTGGCGTACCTTCGGTGCACTGTATGCTGCACAAGAACAGTGGGCTGGTCTCTCTGCCCGGGTTCCCTCACAACAATCTTTTACACTGAGAAATACATGGGTACTGTTGAAAACCACTACGACTTGCGGTTCTTTGTCCAGCTGCTGGTTCAATTTAATCTGCAAAGCGTTATTTACCCCCTCACTTATCTCTTCATACTTAGCCTGTGCTGTCCCATGATTTCCAGACCTGTGAGAGCACTAAACACACAGACATATACTGATTGAAGATTTTAGTGGTCTAATAGGCATTGCAGGAGTTTCTCTCAGTTATGTGTGCTTCGTAATGATACATTCTGTTGCATAACGGAGGCATGCACAAACATAGTTTTCATTCTGCCTTTTGTTGTTCATGTCATACAGTATAGGATTCTAAACTGGGTGAGGGTAAAGCAGAGCGGCTCATACTTGCGGCAGCCCATTTCTAGTGTTAGGTATGTTTGCGGGCTTACTTCTCTGAGTCATATTTTGTTTGTGGTTCGTATATATCATACTTTCATTGTGGTTTTGATTTGGATAGATTTCTGTGACTTCACTTGAGCTTGCTATTCCTGACAGTTGTCCAGTGGCTAAGTCCTCTTGTTTTATGAGCCTAATGCTGGCTACATTTACAGTCCCACCCCTTGGCTATGTTGACAGTCCAGCATAGGCTGGGCAGACACACACAGCAATGGCGTATCCTTCTGTCGCTTTCTTTTGCGGGGCACTTACTACTGAACCCAATACTTCTAATGGCGTGCCTTCACAGGGAAATTCATGGGCATGCTGACCGCCAATTATATCCATTTGTGCTCTGCATTAGTTTTGCCTATCTTTGCAGTGACCTTTTGAGGTGCTCATTCTTCATTTGCTCTTTCTCTTTGTACAGTAGGTACCCAACTTCAAAGGCTTGCAAAGGACCACCGAGGCAAAGATAACAACTTAAAATTAGGAAGAGAGGTAGCAGTAAATACATGTGGTCATCGGTAATTGGTAACCCAAACTCGAACTTGGTGAATGGATATCGGAAAGGAAATGAACAGACTGAATAGCCTCTACCAAATAGGATAAGCAGTTGTCTACTCAAGTTAGTTTGAGGTTGGCTCACATAAAGTACTGACGCCGCAAATCAATACAATAAAGCATTCTATAGGATACCACCATACTTTCCAGTCTGCACCAATAGGCTGAGAGGGAGAAAGTTGCACTTATCAGCTACCCATAGTCATGCCTATGGCCCTATCATAAATTCATGAACCTGCTTGAAATTATGTCAAAACAATAGCTAGCCTTATCTTAATTTTGCTAAGAAAGGGTGGGTGGCCTAAATTTCAAGCAAAAATTTTAGTAGCTCAACATATTTCCTTTGCAATATTAGGAGGTTGAGTATCATTCAAGAACAAGTTGTTTTGCTTTGCTATGTCCCTATCGTTTCACATCTCTGTTCATCTTGGTAATTTAAGTTCCTCCATTCTTCGGATGGTCATGTTTCTTTTCTATTATTGTTTCGTGATATACATGTTTCTATGTGTTTCGTTCCAGGGGAATCACTACCACAAGCTTTTGGTAGCTTTCTTGTGCTTCCCCCCAACCATGATTATTAACTTTTGTATATCATCATGTTGATATTGTTTATTGCCTGTTTTTATTTCCTTTCTTAAAACTTGTTCTTTTTGTTCCAATATCAATTGTATAACTTGTTACTTATGGTATATAAGGTTGAAATAAATGTTGAGGAAATGAAATGAAAATATCTTACACATTTTTCCAGCATATTGCAAATTAAACTTTGAAACTAAGTTTTGCCATAAAGCTCTCAGACAAACCAGAGGTCTTTTTTCTGGGATTGTATTACTGGCAACAGCTACCAATCTGAGATGCTGGACACATACCCCTAAAAGTTGAGTACAGATCTGACTTGTATTTCCTGTTCCCAACCAGCTACACTTGCAGTATGTCTGAGATTTGCTACTTAGTATGTGAATCATCACAAAATCACAATATTGCAACTACACTAGTGCTTAACTGGAGTGAGAACAGATGTCTAGTTGAACAAGTTGCACATATCTTACACATTTTTCCAGCATATTGCGAATGAAACTTTGAAACTAAATTTGCCATAAAGCTCTCAGCCAAACCAGAGATCTTTTTTCTGGGATTGTATTACTGGCAATAGCTGCCAATCTGAGATGCTGGGCACATACCCCTAAAAGTTGAGAACGTTGTAGAAAAAGGGGATAACTTGGAACTAGTTTACCGAGACCACTCATACACAAAACGATGACCATGTAAACCACTTACCAGACACAACCAAAATTAAAGTGATTGCGTGCGTAGGCGAAAAGTAAAAACATTGAAATTTCATCTCCAAAAGTTTGGTAAGGCTTTTAATTACACCATTCAGACAATCTGGGAAATTAAATAGGTTTCAGTTGGTTAATTTTGCCACATGATTTCAAATTCTTCTAACATAACGACAGAAAGTGTAGAATATGATAATGAAGTGCTTGACAGTTTTCATTCAAATCAATGGTGTGCTTCTTTGAGCAAGCCAATGTGAAGTATACTAGTATTGAATATTCAGCTAACAACTAAGGATCACTCATGCCACGGGTAAGGTTGTGTTCAGTTCGTAGGTTATTTGTAGATACAGTGTTTCCTTTCACCAAATACTACAATTCCCGATACCTACCAAGGGGCGCCGACTTGAGTAGTATGTTTTTGATAAACTAGTGAGACCTGTACTGTTGCATATTCATTAAGTAGGCGGTTATAGTAAGAACCGTTAATTTTCAAATATGATTTCTGTTTTTTACTGTTTTCATGCCAATCCAGTTGCTTTTCGAAGTAGTTACTGTCGTTTTCCTTCATTGAAAGACATAGTCCGTTCATGTACAACCTCTCTTGTAGATTTAAAAATAAAGAAAAAGTTAAGATCAAACATAATCTTATCTTTTTGGTTTTTCGGTACACATGCAATCACTTAAATTAACTTAGCACGTCAATGACACAAGACCAAATGATCAATTGAATTGTTCCCACCTTTCTTCTTTTTTTTCACATTTATAATGCATCCATCAGGTTACGGGGTGAACTGGTATGCACTTGCGGGTGAACTGGCCAGTACTCAGTAGGTCTTGGGAATGGTATTGGTAAACAACTTGGACTGAACTGGTTATTTGGGGACAAACTGGTTGGGGCAAAACAACGGGCTACCATAGTACTTAAAGGCTGGCAGCCCATTTTAATTTCAAATCCAAGTTTTGCACTTGGGTTTGAAGTTGAACAGACCTAGCCTAACTGAAGCTTTGCCTATGTGCGAACTGAGATTTGGAACATGAAAATTGATCCTTTTCAAGCCACACAAAAGTGATGCAACAAGCAGTACAAACTAGACCTACTTCTAATCAACTCAATGGTACACACTAAAATAGTAAAGGAAACACCTAGGCTAGCGGTAACCCTTCGTATCATCTAGCCTACATTCAACTTCAACTACTGAGGCCTACACCTAGTGAAGCCTAACGTTACGCATAATAGACTCGCCATTAGGCCGGCTGAGCCTAACGTTGCATCGCTATTCGAGGTCGGTCCATCGATCATTTAGCAAACAAAAATATTCAAAATCACCTCCATATTTTGATCATTATTACATAAAAAGTAAACCTTTTATTCAATCGTTTGAAGGCTCCAATCCACGGAAATTGTGGTAGGCCAGTCTTTCCGCTATACTGTTAAGAGGTCTGACCCTTCGTTAGCACGTAAAGTTTAAGTCGGTAAACGAATACTGTACTCACTGCTCAGATATATCGTTCAGCTAGTACACGTACTTACCATTAACACTATGCAGCATTTTAGTTTACATACAAGGTTCGTGGTTGGGGGGCGTACTTGACGAACGATTATTTCCGGGTACGCTGAAGTATACATCATTGAAAAAATCTGGAACGCAAAGTGAAGGATAGGGGTATGTTTGAGGTGGAGCGAGGGGTCCATGAGAGAGGAATATTGGTGACAAGAAGATAATTCAGTGTTAGGTGTAAAGTGAGGAAAGGAGTGAACCTCGAGAAAGCGGGGTGCACGATTGGTGCAACTTGAAACTTGGAGTGAGTCGGACCGATGACCAGACGGAGAAAACAGAAGCCTAGGTAGGCCTAAAAGAGGAGGAAATTTAGAGACAGAAATAAATCTCCACGTGGAAATTTAGAAGTAAAACGATTAAATTGCCCTCCTGTGATGGTGTATGTACGAACGACAAAATGATGCATTGTTTGTTGCATGAGGAAGCTGACAGATATTCATGAAGAGAGTTTGAAGAATCTGGTCACTGAGAAATTTGAGGAATCTCGTCACTTCCCCCATCCAGAGAGGTGCCCCGCTCCACAATCACTCCCAGCACACCGACCACTCCTACCACAATAAAATCCCCACCATATAAACACCCATGCTATAATTTTAGTGCGACTTGACTTGGACTAGGCCTTGATGACATCCCCAGATGACTTCAAATTCATTTTTCCAATAATACTCAGTGACATACAATGAGAATGTTTTCATATGCAACGTTGAAAACTGTGAAGGTCGCATGAAGCATTTGTAGGTGGTATTACATAGACCGATATTTTATTCCGTTTTCATAAATCTTTTTTTTTTAGGATTTTCTCCCAAACCCTGTAGGCCTACGTTTGTTTTGTTTTGAGGGGGAACAGAGTGGTAGAGAGTCTTATGTTTAAAAGTAATTTAGATACATTCACATGCATGACCCCTAACGCACATACCGCTTGATTGCATCCTCATGTAGCCTTCAAAAATGTATGTGTCAGAAATATAAATTGTAAATCAAATATGTAATGTGGAAGGGAACAAGATCGAATTCATAGCTGTTATCTTGTCGGATGATATTAAACTTAGTTCATGTTAAAAATCGACGTAGCCATACTCCTATTTCGATTTTAAGTTTCGTTTGAACTCAACCTAACAAAATGGTGATAAACTTGAAATAGAATTCCAAGTATACGCATAGTGCACTGAAGAAAGAACCCATGTTTGTATTTAATATGTACCGGTACCAATTAACAAAAATGCGAAATTACTTTAACTTTTCAAACGGAGTCAGTCCTCTCGACAAAACAGAAAGTAATTACAACAGAGACTGCTTAGAAACTTATGATTTGAACAAATCCCCCACCCCCCAAGAAAAAGAGATGAAAGAAAAAAAATGTACTGCCTCGGTGAATTTGTAATGTCTGTAGTAAATCCTACTATGAATACGTTAAATTCTTGCAAATATTATTATTTGTTACTATGTGTATGCTTCGACATTGGCCTATCTACACATTTAATGCGGTTGGCCACATCCGTATCCCTGTATAGGAGGGATTTCATGTTATTGACGTAGCTGCAACGTACTGCCTAAACACTGACGGGAAAAAAAAAACAAAAAAACATACCCGAATCCAGTATAGACAACGCATGGGCACCACTATCATAGATAAAATACATTATGACAAAGGTACGCTCACTTGTCTTTCAAAACCCAGAGAAATGTGAGATCACATGACGTTGGGGAAAACCCCTTATGTTGTTTAGCAACCACCCAATTACCCAACTCACAACTCTCCAGCAGTTAAATAATTACACCCTTCATGAAATCTGTTTCCGTTTATCATTGTTTACACACAATACGAAATTTTTGGGTATTTAAAACCCATTAATACGTCTAAGTTTTGTTTCTTTGTACTTTATTTGAGAGCAATTTTACAAACAATAGAAAGGTCAAATTAATAATGATGTTAATTAAAAAGGGATTAAAAAAACACAACATTTGATGAATCAATGAAACTAAGGGCAATGAAATTAAGGCAATTGACTATGACCTACGCCATTTGCAATAAGCATTAAGTACTTATGTACTTGCTAAAACAAGTCCTAACGAGAATTTATTTTTCCAATGGTCCACATGCTTGGACAGTCTAATATTGTTACCAGAAGTGTGGTTTCAAACACAGTTAACCTTCACAGGCAATGTCCACAGTAACATTTGCACAGACCGATAGCCAAAGGAAACAGTGGAGTACGTTAGTTACCATTTTTTACCTCTCTAGAATACATTTGGGCTGTTTTTTCTTTTCTTTTTTGTCCCCCCCCCCCACCGTCAATGACCATGTTATAAGCCTGATCAGGGAACTATCGAACACAAAATCGTTTAGACACGCTTCTTTCAGTCAGGTATTTAAATTTAATTTCCGTTCATCGAGAACGCAAAAAAGAAGGAAATGATTTCATATTTACTGAGATATATGTCGATCAGGTGTTGAATGTGTACATGTAACGTACTTTACATAAGAAGCAAAAAAAAAAAAATGCAAAGAAAAAACAGTTGCCCCAACTCCCCACTCAGCTGAAGTGACTTGGCAAATGTATACAGATGTATGTCTATACCCTGTTGGGGTTGTAAGTTACTAACCCGAGACTTAATTTTTCACCCAGAAATTTGCTAAAAATTCAGAGATCTGGTGGACACCCGTAGGGGACTGGCCCATGGACCTCCAGAGGGTGTCATAAGTTCTCATCTTGTCACCTTAGCGGAGGGGAATAGCCGAAGTAATTAAAATCGTTGGGAATCTTTGGAATAAAAGAGCGCTTTGAACAAAATATACCTATCATGAGATTTAATTTTGCACCCATGAGATATGCTAAAACCTCAGAGTTTCCGGGGGATGCGCCCCTGGACCACCACCGGGGCTTGCCACTGGACACCAACAGGGCCCCAAGACGCCCCCCTGGACCCCACTCGCTAATTCGAGCGAAATTTTTGTTCCTCCAACAGTTCCTTTTGTCCTCCATCCCCCCCCCCCCAGAAAAAAATAAAATCCTGGCGCCGGTGGAAGTTAAAATTGGTGAAATTGGAATGTTATTTACCGTTTTCGTCGCTATGTTCAGATCTGTTTTTGGAAGAGTTTTTTGATTAATAGAAAGTTTGGTCTTGGTCTTTCTTGACCAGTTGAGGTGCGATGGAGAGAAAGAAGGGGATGGAAGAAAGAATCCCCTCCCTCTTCCCCTCCCCTCCATTTGGGTTAGTTCTGCATCTCTAGATCTTTATATACTGACTCAGAGAAAAGAAGATAAATTGTTGATGAAGATAAAAAGTGGAGATCTTTAAACGGTCAGTGCCTCTGGTTCGCCAGGTTATACCGTACTGTATTTCTCTACTATTGAAAGAATATGTCATCCCCCAACCAACAGACCTCGTAAGCACGTAGGAATACACGAAAAGCATATTACTGGTTTAATCAGTGTTTGGTTATGATGATGTCATTGTTATACAGAAGTTTACTTTTTATTACAAGTTAATAATTCGCTTATATTATTTCATGGCATCAATACGTTTTATTATGCAACGAAACTGTCGTAGGACGCGAAGGGGGCTATAATTCACGACAAAAGCCGTGGTGTAAAATGTATGAGTATGACATCGTAATAAGTCATTATAACAAACTGAAATAATTTTTATTAT
Source organism: Stichopus chloronotus (assembly GCA_021234535.1). NCBI lineage: Eukaryota > Metazoa > Echinodermata > Holothuroidea > Aspidochirotida > Stichopodidae > Stichopus > Stichopus chloronotus. The sequence continues at coordinate 7,377,652 of CM037847.1, forward strand.
AGTTAGGAATCCGAGACAAAGAAACAAAAGAAAAAAAACAAAAGATCTGACTGTTTTATTTTAAGTTATTTATGTTGCAATCCCATCTCTGACAAAGACGTGAGCCATAATTAGGAATGAATGATTGAATAATGATTCCCATTGTTTATGTGTAATATATAATTATTGCATACTATTTACAAGTAAGAAAAATATTGAAGCTTACATGACGAGAAATGCCAAAGCTCTATTGTATGAAACATTGAAACCAAACAAGTTTGAACTACTGAAAGGAGTAACTAGTACAGTATTACGTTTTGAGACTGTAATTTTGCATACTTCATGAAATTACTAATACACTAAAGTTGAGTCGTGCAGAAATTATCTGAATAACCAAAGTACGAAGTTCAAGTTACTTCGTCTCAATTACTTCGTCTTAAGTGAAGTATATGTCTTTACTCCATTCGTCTCTCAGGAAATTTTCTATTACAATATTTTAATGAAATTATCCTCGTTGGCATATTCTATTGCATATATTACTGTTAAATTTATTTTACAAGTATAACATATATAATGGTATATGGAATAGTGTATTTTTGTTTGTTATTCATTACTAAAAAAAGTGCAAATTAAAATATCCGAGTTCACCTGACTTTGTTTCACTCTTAAGGAAACAACAACATTAAATTAAACAATAACATAAATATATTAAATTGAAAAGAAATCTTAACATTATGACTAGAATTTGGTCTAATTTGCTTCTTGTGAAATAACGCACACCGTCACCCCTTTCCAAGAAAAAAAAAAGGGGGGGGGGCTAGTAAAAGTGTCGAAAAAATATAATAATGCACTTAATAAAGGATTAGATTATTAATTTCATGACATAACCACATGTATGTGGATATATAATTTAATTAATTTACGGTATTATAGATTGTTACTCAAGTAACAAACTAACATTATGAATAACATTAATAAAAAAGGGTAAATTTCCGAAGACGTTGAAAGAACATTTTGAGCTTTTAGAAAGCTCAGCACGTTACAGAACATATATTCACCAATAGCCCTGTTATTTGAAACATAAACTGAAGATTGCCGCATCCGCCCTCCACACTCACAAGAACGGGTGATCAAGTGATTCCAAAAGTCATAAGTACTAAATAGCTTATCAGAGTTCGATAACTTGTAATGATATTTATCAAACGAATCATTACCATTAAATTAAAGTATAAGGCTGTCCATACTATCATATTATTATGACATATATTTTGAAAAGAAAATTTTAAAAAAAGAAGAGTTTTTCAACGTATCAAATACTTTCAATCAAATTTTGGTTTCATATGCATTTCAGTTTTTGTGGCATTTGTAATTGGATTAAAGTTGAGACAGAAGTTACCTAATAAGGTCTATGGACTTGACCGAATCGTTGGTATGTCCTAGAAACTGCCGTCCAAGGTTCGTTGGCGTAAGGAGAAAATATCGAACATTGCCGTGTACTGGAAACCGTCGAATTCGGTAACCGCGGTGTTGAACTGACGACGGGGATGCACGAGCTATGGCTAAGAATGTTAACAGAATGTGGAGATCCAATTGACGATATCGGCGATGTCGATACACAAGGTGAAGGTGGAGATAAACTTGGCACGGTGTTGCGGACAGCGGTAGAGATATAACCGGAGGGGATCGTGGCTGGATGTGGCGGTATCCGAGGAGTTACGTACGGTGTTACACCGGATGAAAACACGGTTGATATCGGAGAATAAGTCATTGGAACGTAACCGAGATGTCCTGGTAGATGTGACGGGTAGTATTGGTACGGATAAGAGATTAAATCTGTAAGAGCACGCACCCGACGTCTAGCGCGGCGACGGCGAAAGTCACCCTTTGCAAAATCTTCCACGTTAGCAGGGTGAATTGCCCAGAAATGGCCACGCCCGTCGTCGCTCCTTCCAGCCTTAACGAAGCATTCGTTTAATGAGAGATTGTGGCGGATGCTGTTCCTCCAGCTTCTTTCGTTGTTTCTGAAATACGGGTATCGCTCCATGATAAAATCGTAGATATCGCAAAGCAACAGTCTCTTGGCTGAAGAATTCAGTATCGCCATGGCGATCAGGGCGATGTACGAATGAGGCGGTTTTTGATGATGGATAGCTGGTTCCTCCGCTGACGACGACGAAGAAGATGGCGATGACGAGGATGACGAGGTTGACACCGCTGATGATATGGACGATGAAGAGTCGTCCGAAGTAGATAAAATTTCGTTGCCGGAACCTCTCAATGACGAGCCCTTATCCTTAACACGGACACCGGGACCTCTCGGTTGGAATGAAACACCGGCGCAGACATCTTCCCAAGCCAGAGGATGACTGCCGGAGGAGGAGGAGAGTAAACTCATGGCGTCGATGAAAGTCTTCTGTTGACTCTTTGAAGGAGATTTTGTATTTTTCCTGGTCCCATTACAGTCTTCTTCCTTTCGTGTGAGATTTTCGATGGTAAATAGAGTCATCTTTGTAGGACGGGAGAGCAATCACGAGTGAAATATCAGGAGTTTACGGCAAAATTTCTCGACCAGTTCTCGTCAAGATTTCAAAGGAAATGTGATAGGAGAAGTTGGTGGTCCTCAGGTTTTTATACGAATGTCCCTTTTTTCTTTCCCCTTTTTAAAGCTCCAAAGATTACCAAACAACTACAGGCATTTAAGTTGTTGTTTTTTTTTTAACTTCAGCAAGAAAGAAACGTTTGCGAGTTCAATAGCGTTGTTTCACACTTCTGTGGTTTGTGTCTGTGTAATCCGTTTCCCTAAGCATTATATCGAGCACAATTAACGTAGCTTAATAAGGTTAGGCTTAATAATGACGTATTCAAACACAATTGTAAAATGAGTCTGTCACCTCCATTGATTGACGGGTACTATGTTTAGCCCCCTCACTTTTCCAGTCCCGCTCACGTTCGACAAATCTGTATGGTACCTGGAAATGGCAAAGTTATGAGGGAGGGATTAAAGAGTGGCACACAATAAAGAAGGCGGAGAATTACCAAACAGATTAGAATAGTGCGCATTGTTCGTTTCCTGTCAGTCACAAAACCCGACTAATGAGCATTTCATGGCTTTGAAGAAACTGCTACAGAGGTTGGTTTTGTGAACGGAACAAGGTTCCTGAGATTACCTTGAAATCAGCGGGTTAGGTACTCAGCATCGAACGGGGATCCTCGGTGGGACAAAAGTCCTAGATCTCGAATTCTGGAAATTTATGCCAATCAGCGAGTTATAATGAATCATGGCACAATAGCAGAACAAAGTCCGATCTACTCGTTATCAAATGGTCAATTTATGTTTTGAATGAGAGGAATGAGATTAAAAGCCACGACGTTTTTGGTATTTTAATAGTTACAGTGTCCAGCCGGTTAATTCTCACTTGAGAGGAATTAGGAAAAAGGCCTTGTGTACCGATTATAGGATCAACGGATAGATTTTGTATTATATTGGGTAAATATTTACACGAAACATAACAAAATCCATTGACACGTACAAAGAGTTCGTATTATATACTTCAACATTTTTTCCCCTCTTTATTCCATGCTATGACCAGGGCCTTAAACTATCTTTAACTGAAAATATTGAAATCTTTGTCCCCTTCTCACACAAAATGATAGCCTAATCCTGGAAAACACTTCTCGTGACAAATTGTTTTTGAGGTTTTACAGCAGAATATTTCAAATCCGTGTTTTATTGTTTTGATGTGAAAGTCATTACCTTTTTGACCTTACGGCATTACGGTAATTTGTCAAAGGATTAGATATTCCTTGTTTGCAGTGGTGGGTAAATTAAACGCTCTGTAAGAGCATTCTTCTATTGTCAGTGTTCTGAAAATTTGAGTAAATAATTGCAAAACAAGCCACAAAAAAGTTTGGCCTTGTTGGTGGTCGAATCCCAAAAGTCGCTTTGCCAATTAGTACTCCCAAACTATAGACGCTGTATAAAAGTAAAGGTCGCGTTCACATTAAAAATGAATTTCATCATTCACTAGTATTGTATCATCGACAGAAAAATTGGTAACTTTTTATTTATCTCTTGCTCCCCACCCAACTCGACCAGTCCCAGAAAAAAAGATCATGTGCAGGACTAGATCACTTGGAGTTTAAATTTTGACTTTAATTTATTCAAATTAAATGCGTAGTGGAATCATTAATTAATATGTTGAGTTTCTTTATTTCACCTTCAAGTTTTTTTCTTCGGGGGGGGGGAGGGGGTTGGGGAGGGTTGGGGTGGTTGGGTGGAATCATTTCAATCAACTTGTGTGTGAGACTCAAGCAAAAGCAATAGGAGAAGAAATTAAAACATTATCAAAGCAAAGGATCGACCGGGGACTCAGGGATACTTACTCCATTTTTTGTTTTGAGTAAAGCTGACATGAACACACCCCCCCCCCCTGCACACGTGTACTCTTTTGTGACATGAAACAAAAGAAAAATAAGAAACTAAACTATTATTAGTGGAAGGGTAAATTTTTCAAACCTTTGTTCTAAAAAATTAAGCAAACTTATCTGAAATTAGCAATGCCAGAGAAACTCGCAAGTGCCAGTTCCTGTTGTCTAAGACACATTTTTTTTATCAAGAAATTTGCTCTTTACACTCCGTTCAATTGAACGGAGGGGGGGGGGGGGGGGGACGCTGGGATAATACCTTATTAAAAAACTGCGGACTAAAGGCATGTTCTGCTCTCAATGGTTGCCAAGCGGCTTCAAGAATGCATGAAAGTGGATGCATAATCCACTATGATTCTGGTGTCATATCGAAGCATATGTATTACCACTTTCATAGGATGATTTTTTCCTTCATCAATTAAGAAATAGTAGAATTGAGATCCATATTTCAAGAACGTGTACATGCAGTTTGGAAAACCAGAAAAGTGCCGTTTCCGGCCATTTGGAAGGAGGGGGAGGGGGGTGGTGGTTTGAAGCCAAAAGTTTGGAACGTCGCACTTTTGTAAAAGAGAAAAATGGTTTGAGAAGAATAATAGGATGTGCCGTATTTGATCGGGTTTCCTGTTTTTGTCATTTTACGGTTAACTTACATCAAATAAACACGAACAAAGTTCATAGAAACTACTCTTTATGTTGAACGAATAAGTTAAAGGTACTTCACGCATAATGCAAAGTAGTTATTTATTTTTTTCGATATGTATAATATGTAGTTAATTCTGCTCACATGTGATGTATAGTTACTAACTACTGACCTATGTCATGTGTAGTTACCGATTTTACTTCAAACACAACGGTAGTGGAAAAAGGGGGTTGGGGTAATCCCCATCCCATCTTACACCACCCACCCACCCATCCCTTGAGTTTTTTTGGAAAAAAAATGTACAAAATTTGTTTTAATGAGATATTCTCTTGTGATGAAATCTGGAAAAATATGTTTCATTTGTTTGTTTCGTGGTTTAAATAGAACCTTCGAAATACTCCAAAGAACGACTTTTGACGGGGTTGTTATGGTAACGCAGCCTGACGGGAATTCTCAGTTTCAGAACCGGTGAAACCTCAGTATCGAGTTATTCTGTACTCCTTTGTATGCAGTCCCTTTCTTTTTTCGCAGGATCGACACAGACAGACGATGGGGCATGGATTTCTATTCGTTAGTTTTGTGCAGATCCGCCTCAAAGGAGGACCTAAATTTTTATCATAGAGCAGTTATATTTGAAGGAGCTCATTGAGTTAATATCAATAAGTTTATGAGGTTTGTAAAGAGTACAAACACATGGCAAATGCTTACAATTAGCATAATTACTCAAGTTTCACGTCCAATACTTACGAAAAACTGTCAAAAATTTTGAATTCTTTTGACCCTGACTTTTGCTGGATGTGTGCATATGAATTAGTGAAAAGTGTCTGGTCACGAATTTTCAAAAACCAAACTATAATCGTTAATTACCCACTCATTAATGTTTCTTTGTGTGTAACACATACGGGTCCTCTTCTTATTCCGACTACTTGTTATTAGTACGTGAAAGAAACTTGACAGGTTTAGGAACATTTAATGAAGTTCAACGACTCAATGAGATTCTTTAAATATTAACGTTGGTATAATCAGGTCGATTCAGTACGGTGTGCAGGAATGGCACTTTTAGAAAAATGTGAGAAAATAAATCCGTTTTTTAACTAAAAAAAAATCGTTGTTTGGAACAATCGAATTCACTGACTGTAAGCGTTGTGGTAAAGTTACAATTGTTTTAGTGAAACAGATCTCTCGCGTTCGCTGTTATGTCTAACGTAAACGATTAAAGAAGAGGTTTTGAATAAAAAAAAATGAGTACGGTGTTTTCCGTATATGACTGGGATTTCAGGCGATCTTAGAACATTTCAACAGCATACGATGCGGTGGTCAATACTTATAAAAGAAACAGTCCTATAATAAATTATAACACCCAAGAACTAGTGATACCATATCGATAATAACCACTGCCAGTAATATGCATGTGAGGTTGTCAAGGTTCTCGAGTACGGAATTGTTGGAGGAAGGAACTTAACTTACTGACATAACTTCAGTAGTTTCCTTTATCCTAAACATTTTGACATTGTATTTCTTGTCATGCACGGACAAAGGAAAGAAACTCATTGTTTAGAAGCAGATGATAAATCTATTTTCGACCATTGTATCTACAATTCTACAAAGAGCGACAGAATATAGTTTCTTTGAGTTAGATGTGCACTCTGTGTGTTTGTGTGTGTGTGTCCGTGTGTGTACTTTGCGTACTTCTTGTTCTGATTCTCTTTTTGGCCACAAGTGGTTTGTTTGTGACACCAGAGATGAATCACTGCCTCTCATATATAGAAGAGCATTCGTCGGAGAATATGACAACAGGAAGCAGAGATTCATTTGAAGAGATGAATTCAATAAAAACGTCCATCTCACCACCATCCGCTCTCTCTGTCTCCCTTTCTCTCATTCTCTCTTTTTCTCTTCTGAACAATGAGATGATGGGTGGTCACTTCATTAGATCGATCTAACAAAATACCAGAACGAGATGGAGAGGAACAACAATAACATGAAGTTGGTATGCGATCATTTGCACCAATCTATGAGACAAAGGGCCAAAGACAAACTTTTTTTGATAAATTTTCCTTTTTCACCCCGGAAATTCAGATGTTGCATTGCTATTGCATATGCCTATTGCAATGTAAATGCTTACTTTCGCAGCAACCTATATCAGTCTGTAATGTAGCAGTTATGTTCGCAGTAGCCTAGTTTATCACCCTTCAATATAAAAAGTTTTCGTTGACCAGCTGATCATCAAGGAGAGATAGTAAGAGGTCTGGGCGGAGGGAAGCAGAAAGAGATACTGGTAGAGGGTGGGGAGGGGGCGGGGTTTCTGGGTTGAAACCCTTATCATATTACACAATACTGGCATGAGACTGGATTCAAACCCTCACATTCCATCCCAGCCCCCCCCCCCCACAAATAAAAAGGAACTCAACAATGATAAAAAAGTTATAAGTATAAAATTGATTAATTGCAGTTATAATTTCAGGTGCTGCTGCATTATATTTATATTTCACTCAAATGGTAACCAGTCCTTATAACCTCTTCCCCCTATATTTCATTTCTTTGTTCCAAAATGTTGTTACCTTTTTTTCATACCAATTGATGGGTCTTTGTCGTATTAACAGTCGTTTGAAAATTAAAGAAGGGACGCTGTTTTAACATACATCGTGAAGTTTACCTGTCAAAGTAACGAAAAATGAGAACAAAATCTAGTTTAAGCTTAATCATAGAACTATCAACACTTTAAAGAGGTGAAGTAAACACATTACTGAGGGTGTATATTTGCTATTCTCACCAAAAAAAGAAAAATGACTGAAGAAAGTTACTATCTAGCATTACCGTATACTTTACACCAACGTTGTATTACAAAGACATTGAACATGCAACGTATAGTGTGTCAATTAGTGCCAACTACAGTGTGACTGGTTAATTGGCCCTAGTGAGGCTTAGGCAACGGCTATACCTATCGAAACTAGCCCGATGTTCACGCATGAGCGCTGTTTAATGCCACATATGTTTACCGAATGGGGAAATCCGCTGTTCACGTAATCTGGCATGGCCATATCCCAGCCACCGTGTTAGCTTCCCACCATGCGAAGGCCCGAAGGGGTTGGTTAACATGTTTGTGTGAAATTTGATCTACTGTGATGTACCAAACCGTAGTTTCGCGTTTGGATACATTTTTAACTGATATATTACTGAGATAATAAATATTTCTTCATCAAATGTAACGTAAATCCACAAAGAACTTCAGCCACATAGTCACAAACTTGTCTTGTACACATTTAAGTAAGTTGTCTTTCACTAGACCTTGTAACAACATGGTCGAGGCACCCTTCTTAAACTTAAGGGGTGAAGGGGAGATGGGGTGGGGGCATGAGGAGGTCCACACAAGCATTCTGAAATAACTCAATGAATGAAATCAATTTGGGCACTTTTTGTCAAAAAGGACACCGTATGCTGAAATGCTTTGGGGGTTCAATCTGGGGTAAGTACCCCCTCCACCCCCACCGGTGGAATCGGCCCTGAATGAAGAGGCAGATGGACAAACAGGCACGTGTGAAGAGACAAACCTATCTTAGTGGAAACATAATTATAGCTCCATGGTTTAAGATTCCCCCCCCCCCCATTGATGAATTCGATAATGGTAAGAGTACTCAACCATTAAACAGGTTGAGAACCAGAAAACAGCGAATTATTATTAAAAGGATGGTCTAGCTACAAATATAGCTGTGATATGTTGAAGAGAAAGTTAATCAGACCATTATAGTGATACTTCCATTCAATTCCCATGTGTGGTTCTGGAGATATAAGCAGTTGACGTTGCCACATTTGTTACCAACAGTTGACTTGAAGCAAGCAGGAGTGATGTCATCTCCCCACATTGATAAAGCTTTTTATGTTTTCTTTAAACTTTACACCAAATTTAATACTTCAATAGCTAGTGCTATCATAATGTGAATGTATGAGGGGTATGAGAGTTTTGCGACCTTGACATAACCAGTACCTAAGCTGACCACCTATTGATTTCAAGGTCGAAATAATAAATTCAATAATAAAGAAAACAAAAGACTATTCAGCCATGTGAGGAGATGATGTGACTCCTGCTTGCCTCAAGCTCACAGTCGGTAGAAAAGGGGGTAAGTTCAACTGGTAATATCTTGAGAACCACAAATGGGAACTGAATCAAAGTTTCACCAGAATGGTTGGATAAACTTACTCTTCAACATATTCAAGCTAAATTTGTGGCTAGACCATCCTTTTAAGTCTGATTATCAAATTCGTAGCACTGGTGTCCAGCTCTGGAATTCACTGCGTCATGAATTAAAGAAACTTTCTTTTCCAACCGTATTCAAAGAAAATTCAAGCAGTACCTGCTTGACAGATATCACTAGTTTCTTGTTGTTCTTTATTTTTATCTATGATATTATAATGATGGTTTTGCATCTATCTTACTTTTCCTTTCTTCTTTTCTCAGTTCAACAATGTGTTTTGTATTCCTTTTCTTTTCTTTTTTTTCGAGGGACCGAATTCGAAAAGTATTCACTTTACTTCTTCTGGTCCTTCCACTCCAAAATAGCTTGTTAAAGTCTGCTGAAAATTTAACTTAAATTTTGTTCCAATAATTGTATTTTTTTTACAAGGAGAGTGGAAAATAAACTTGTAACTTATTATTGTGTCTATTTTTACGCGCTCACATACGGACATAGTTCATACGACGGCACACACATCCCAAACACACCCACACACCCACCCACCCACCCACCCACACACACACACACACACACACACACACACACACACACACACACACACACACACACACACACACACACACACACACACACACACACACACACACACACAGACACACCGTTTACTGAATACATCTGTAACGAGTAGTTCATTTCCTTTTTTACCGATCGAAATCGAGGAACCAAGAAAGAAAGAAAAAGAAAAGAGCAAACCTCCGAAATTCGAAAGGATCAATGTCAAGAGAGATTCCAAGAAAACTTTGTTTTCTTCAGAAACAAACAAAGAGTCAGATGAAGAAAGAAATAAACAAGGAAGTATCTAAAATCCTTCCATTTGTGAAAAAGAGGACAAATCTATTGAACGGTAATTGTTGTTTTTGTTTACCATTTTACTGGTGAACACAAATTGACATGAAAACAATTAACTCATCTGTTTAATTACAGCCCGTAGTTAGCTTTATTGTGACAGTTTCTGAGAGATCATAATGGGGAGTACAGTGTGGTTAAGAATTCGTGCTCCTCCCTACCAAACAAAAGGATTATCTGCCTGAGGAAGAGGGGAGACTCTTTAGGTTGTGAGGTGTCTGATCAATTGGTCAAATTTTTTATCGATTTCTGTCTGGTTCCCGTCAATCACGTTAAAGATTTCCAATCTTTCCAACACAGACAAAACCATTTAAGGCCTTAGTGTACATGCCAGTGTAACATATAGGTTAGTGAGCTCCATTGTTCATCTCTGACCTTCCATCCATCCACTCAACCATCCATCCATTCATCCATCCATCCATCCATCCATCCATCCAGTCACCCAAACATTCATTAACACATCCATCCATATCTAGATCCCACCATCCATCCATCCATCCATCCATCCATGCATCCATCCATCCATCCATCCATCCATCCATCTATCCATCCATCCATCCATCTATCCATCCATCCATCCATCCATTAATCATTCCGAATGATATTCTGACTTTTCTTCAAATGGGAGTCGCATTGCCAAAGTATCCTGCGTGAAATAAATGTGCCGACAGTTCTGGCTACGGATTCAGTCCCCTTAGTCGCACACTCTTATATTGCCTATAAGCAAAAGGCGGATGTATGGCCAGTCTAAACCTCGAATCAAAGATTTCACACCTCTATGAGCTCCTTGTTTCAATTGTGTTGTTAATCTATTTCGTCTTAGTTTTCAATATCATAAAAAAGATCACGCTCAGGTTAGGGAAGCCAGTCTCACAGCCCCCCCACCCCTCAGTCCCCCTCACTCCGTCACATTATTATCCCTCCCTCTTCTCGTCGTTTTATTTCGCTCTTCTTTTTTTCCAACATCATCTATCGGGTTCCCAGAAATTTTTGTGGGGGGGGGGGGGGGAGATCTGCTACACGCCCTCTTACTGGCTACGTCACTGGATACCAATATAGGCATCATATTATTTTTCATTTCAATTTCATTATTAACTGCTGTAGTAGTCCTGTAATGTCACAAATTCATAGTAAGATTTAAATATCCAGGCCTTGTTTCATTATTAGAATAGTGAACACGTGTAAAACCTGTTATGGTACTAGCTTAAATAAATGGGAGTGAGGCAAGGGTCAAACCTTTAATCAAGCTTTAATGTGGGGAGAACTATGGAAACTTTTAACATTTCAAAATTGAGCACGATGAATATTGAATATAGAGGAGAAAATTAAGATGGCTTTGTTTTCTATTGCCGGGGATATATTTCAGAACCGGTCGAAAAGAATACAAACAAGTTTCCACAAACCCAAGTTTGCTGCATGTACTTTGATTTGTCTGTGAACGTTCGAACTGAACTACCAATAATGATTTTAAGAGCACATTCTTTTAAGCCCCTCTGGACTGAGACATGACAGTAGAACAGACAATGACAGTAGAACAATAGGAAGAATATGAGAGACACAAAACTAGCGATGAGATAAGTCTGGATCCAACCAGGGTTGGTAGTCAACAATGAAAGAACGATGTAACTACAAAGAGGGATGACTTCCAAGATATTGTGTCAACCATTCAAATGTGACTTAAAACTTAACGCGCCAGGATTGCAGTATACGAAAGAAGTAATGACGTAAAAAAAAATAGACCGACAGGTACATAGAAAATGATGACTCTCCTACATAAACATAGTGAATATTAATTATATTTTTTTTTATAAATGTATTGAACTACCTTACGTTTTTTTCCTTGTATTAGCATTGTCTTTCAATGTCTGATGTCATAATACGTCTTCATGACGTCAATGCTACGTCACAAAGTCACGGTCGCATCACTGAAATCGTGGTTAAAACTTAGGAAGTCTACTGCAGGTTTGCATTACAATCTTTAGTTATGCTTTTATTGTGACAGTAACACTGGAGACAAGCAATTAAGCCGATTATTGGGTGTACAACCCACCCCCGCTCTCCAGAAACGAAACTTCCCAGGTGTCATAAAGGTTCGTTTTCAAGGAGAGCGAATAAAAAATCTTTACGATCGTCTGCATATACTGTCTTAGCGGAGCGCCACCATTAGTTGATGTGGCACCTATCAGACAAGGTTTTACTTCACCCCCCCCCCCCCCTTTCTCTCAGATGGCACAGAAACGGCACTTTCATGGCGTCCTATGCTGCATGTAACCAACCTTGAAATGGTGATCTCATGTCTATAATCTCTCAATTGATAAGAAAACATCAACCTATGGAAAAATGGTAATCATGGGATATTGCCTTTTCGCACATATTAAATCTCGTTGTCTCTCTTCATCTTTGAGATTTGGTCGCTTGCATGTTATACATCTAAGCGGAGCGCCACCATCAGTTGGCATAGAGCCCACAGGAAATTTTTAACGCAAAACACAGCTTCCATTGCATTTCTGTGACAATTCTTTTTTCTGCTTATTTTACGTTTCACCCCCAAAACTTCACATATAAATGTGGCTGAAATGGGTTTTTCAAGTAAATTAATTTTGGGGTCAAAAGACGGTTGGGGGACACATTCCCTCTCGACGAGACTGAGTTATAACTGTAACATGTAATGGTAGAATAACTGTGGTATATATTAAAACGCTATGCTAATCAGTCACATGTTGACAGTAACCAAAGTCCGCAAAGGGCAGGGTTAGGGGTGCCCCTGAAGTCTGGATGGTGCTAAATTTTGGTCAAATGAGAACTCCTCACATGTTGACCTGTGGGGTACGTCATCTCCAGCTGTCATAATCCACTACACAGTAACCATGGAGATTGAGAATATAATGACAACGTAGTGCCACGTTTATGTGTTGAGGAAGTGAAGGAAATATCAAAATTCCAAAATATGCTGTTACAGAGGGGAGTGGCTATACCTAGTCAGATCCGGGTGGTGAGGGGGGGGGAAGGGGGTGGGGTAATCCAAGTATAGGGTGTCCTGGCACCTAAATGCTTACAGTCCTGCACTGATGCACCATGCCTCTAGTTTTACTGTAGGTTGTAATATTACTGAAGAAGGATTACGTTTGCTACCATATCGCCTACTCACATATCAATGACGAAACCTACGATGGTGCTGGTGGGGGGATGGGGGGGGGGTTAGGGCTGGCAGTGACAAAATTAAACTTACAAACCTTACCACGAGAAACGCTAAAACAATAAAAATGGAAATGAATAAGTTGGGAGAAATTTTCATTCTTATAATTGTATCTTTTTATTTTCAAATGTAATGCTTTTGAAGAAAAAAAAGAGACGCGAACATAATTATACCCAGTCTCGGCCACAGTGTTCTCACAAAATGCTCACCAGGGATTCGGTATATAAGACGTGTCCAGATTTGCGACAACAGTAACACATGTCGATATTACTGATATTTCTTTATGAATTTATTTCTAGTTAAAGTGATGTAGCTTCTAATTTTACTTCGTTTCTGCTGAAACAGATCTTATATTGCCGATTCATGAGTACGAGGAGTACAAAATAAGGATAGAAGCGCTTTTTTCTGTACCCCAATGCTTTGCAGATGATCATATGCGACGGATGACTGAATAATTTATCAAAAACACTCCCTACAAGAAAATGGAATGACCAATGACAGTGACATTCCTAGGAGGGCGCTATATGTAATAGACAAACAAAAAGTAGCACCTGAGTTTTGAAACGAGGCATCTTGCAGCCCCGTGCCGCCGAGACATGTTAGGGTAAAACCAGAAGGAGCTGGTACAACTTTTCAGGAGGGTTGAAACTTTGTTAGTTTGGTAATCATTCAGTAAATCTCCTCTTTTCCATGGAGACAATAGATACAAGACATTTGAAAGATACAGTCTGCGAGGAGACCGTGTGAAAAGTAATTACGGGTACTCCATCTGCAGAAACTGCTAGAGGAGAAGAGGGACACGGGTCGAAAAGAACAGCTTCATATAGTGTGAACGGTAAAGAAAGAAAATTTCACAATTAGAGAGTTCAGAAATTAACAATTTTGCGTGACTAATCTGATGTTGCTACCAAAAATTGACCTTTATTCAAGAGTTGTGATGGTTTCGCACTCGTTGTACTAGTTAACTCCCTAATATTTGTACTTTACGTAAAAATTCTCGCCGTGGAATATTTGAATACCAGCACATTTGTAGTTCTTCACAGTTGTCAGTTTTAAGGATCGGGTAAAAACGAAATCATCTTCTGCGATGGTTTTAGTGAACGTACGAGCGTCAAGCGAGAGTGACCAGCGAGAGTGAACGGCGAGAGTGAACTTGGAGGATGTTTTAACGTATGTATTGCAGTGTATTAATTAGTGAGGGCGCTATCCGTTATACCTACCAAAACCTACATCGGGTTCCCGAACCCACGATACCTACAGTGTGTATACTTACGTTGGTAACTATACTTGTAACTAAATAAACATCAATCATAATAATTTGTTTGTTGTTCGGTACCAGTTCTCAAAATTATGTTTGAAGACAGCCTGTTCGTGTTACAGGTTTTCCAACTTTGATGCACAGTTCACCATACGATGACTGCAATTTCGAGAAAGGCCTATTGTTGAAGTACATGTTCTACGTCCCAATTTGGTAACTATTAAATTTGTAGCTACAGTATATGTAGCGTAAAGTCGTTCCCTTCACTATTTTAATATCTATGGTGTGAAGTCACTAGACTTTGTCATGAACCAGACCGACCTTTAGAGAATGCAGAGAATGTTAGAACCAATCAATTCATGGTTTATAAAAGAGGGTTAGGGATTGGCCATGCTTCAGTAAAGGACATCTTTGTGTTGATATGGCAGCATAAGTATCCTATTGAATATAATGTATAGAGGTAACAATAGCTTATACTAACATTATGTGCCAAAGTCACACTCACGATTCCGTTGCACAGAATGATTACAACTAAAAAAAAAAAAACGACTTTATTAAGTTTAAACAACTTGTTGCGTTTCCAACCAATGAAAATGAGACTGGAAAATGTTCTCGTTATGATAGGAATAAGAAAAGGCCCAAAAAAAAAAAAAAAAAACAGAAACAAAAGGAGGGAACTGAAGAAAGGCCATCGGTAGGAATTATTTTAGAGGAATGTTTGTACAAGTTCCTGACATGCGTGTCATTTCTTTTGTCAATCCTATTTAAAACGACACTACTGTTTGATTAAGCCTGGCATTTGACAAGCGTTTACAAGTAGTCAAGTGGGCCCTTAGTGGGTGTTGTTGACTATTACAACCTACTTAACGATCCACTAATGGGGTGGAAAGAATGTCGGAGGTTACTATGGATTTGTTGCCACCAAACGAACGAAAGACGGAAAGTAAGTAATCCGAGCAAATAAAAGATTTGTCCGTAAACTGTTTTACCGGATTTTAATGTAACAGATGATCTTTATCTAAGAAGCACCTAGTCTGTAACAAACGAATAGGCCTGTAGCTATAGGCTCTATGTTGTATATGTGATAGGCTAAGCACACAAGGCACAATCCGTTTGAACGACTTTTTTTTAAATTCTATATTAAGTCTATTGTGTTACATTTTATGAGCAATTATATAATCATTATTGTCATTCATTGATATAAATTGGATACAATGATGATTTTATTGTGGAATGTAATATTCATTCCTGAGTAATAATAGCAACGGACATTGATGATCTTATAAAACAACTAAGTTAATCGACATGAATCGACGGTAAGATTGCAACCGTGCCTTTGAAAACCCGCTCTTCTGCAAAACAATTAACTGCCCGCCGCTAAATCATCAGTACGCGTTAATTTAGTCACAAATCAGGCTGAGATAGGTACCTAAGCTACTGCAATACGTAACCACTTCACGATCTTGGATAAAAGGGGACTATACGCTCTTGTAAAACTATTCTATGGATGAAGATGAGACTGTTATTGCTAAAGTAAAATAATTTAAAGAAATTCAAATGATTACAAAATGTAGATTAAGAGCATGTCTTAAGCCTGAATGCATTAATGCTTCTCTCTACCTGGAACCCCGCAGTATATTGTCAATAACTATTACCAGGCATTACCAAGTTTGTGACCGTTTTTTTTTTCAACATGAGAATCATTTTAGTCATCACATCTACCTTATTTCTTTAGAATAATCGTTTTGGAATTTACTGAGAAACCTTTAGCAATTTCACTGCTCTGAAATTTAGGAACCAATAACTCATAGTCTAACAAAAGCTGTGTACCGAATGCAGCTGTTAAATGGTTGCATGGTTCATGTGCGCATGTCTGTAAGAAAAAAATCCCGCCAGTTTGGAACCGTCTGTTTCTTAGATGTAGCAAAGTGTTGTCTGTAGCTTTTGAAGTTTTGCCGCAGATTCCATGAAAACTGTTAAGGCTTTGGCTGACGAATAATTTAGTTGTCATCTTGAAGTCCTCAACAAGACGCCACTCATCCATCGCACACCTGGTCCAACGATCCTAGTATTATGAAAAGACACTTGGAATAATTTGAATATCGTTTACATAAATTGCCACGTTGAGTGGAGAGGTGTTTCCGCTATGAGGTGTCACAGAAGAGATCTCTTTTCAGTTGTTATTGAGATTCTCCCTTTCCGTGGCCTGTTTCTCTTTCTTTTGTAGTTATGTAAAAGCGTTACTAGCGCAAACATTTTGAGAAGCAGATAAAAGGGGAATTTACCTTAAATCTTATTTCTATTGTTCGACTTTTGGAAAACGACAAAAAGAAACTAAGTTGCTTTGACTTCCCAGTCAAGATGACAATAACAAATGGAACAAAGGAAAAGAAACAACAGGAAAACAAGAAAGACTTGTAATCATCGCGCACTGACTGTAATGTCATTTTGTAAGATTCTTAGTTTCATGATCACACTACGACAGTCCTGATATAAGAGCAACGGGGATGAGAATGAAATGGTTTATTCTGAGAAAACAAAAGTAGAAATTGTGTGGCCATTGGTTAGTGCTGACGTCACCGTGATGCGCTTTGCGCCATGTTGCTAAAAAATCTCAACGACGTTAAATTTCTTTTAGTTTTAACTCATTTACCGGTTATCGATCTTAATCAATATTCACGTCAGCTATCTTTATTAATATTCATGTCAGCTTTCTTCATTATTATTCATGCAAGCTATCTTTATTAATATTCATGTCAGCTTTCTTTATTAATATTCATGTCAGCTATCTTTATTTAGGCCTAACGTTCGTATCTGTCATCCCTTTTAATATTCCTGTCAACTTCTAAGATATACTTTGGTATTTTCATCAATTTTGTTTCTCCTTTGAATTGCTTGAACCTCAGTTTTCCCCTTTTTCTATCTCCTATGTTTATGTTCCCTTAAGTATGGCACACTTTTTATTCAGTCTGAAAGTTCCATTGTCGAAAGTCCGTTTTCGAAAAATATTGCACCTGGTCACGAAATTGTGATCTCTGTCTGACTGTTACGGGATGACTTGACTATACAATCCCTATCCGTACAACATGGACAGAAGCTTCAGTATCCTACTGTTGGCGTCGCGCTCGTAATTTTAATTTAATAACATTGTAATTATATGATATCAAAACTGTTATGTAAATATCGACTCATTTATATTCATACAAATCTTTTCAATGCATATAGCAGAATAATCAACAAAGCAAAAACAAAAAAAGAATACTGAATAATTAACAAAGCAAAATGAAAGTGACAAGAAAGTTTTACTCAACATTTATTTACTGACATTGTTAGAAGACTTAATATTATAAGTCGCCGCACAATAACGTCATCTTCTTAAAGTGTACCTTAAGTAAAAAGTTTCACAAATACATGTCACAAATATTAAAAATATTGAATCCAAATGAGCTAACTCCCATCTTCACAGCTAAGACATTCCTGAGCTGAGTTGATAAAGTTTAAAATGGTTGGTTGTTCAATGATATGTGACGTCATTGCATCTTTCCCTGCTCAAAATACTTTCTTTTTATTTCAAAGCTATAGCACTTCGTCACGAAATGTGATCACTGTCATTTTCTTGTGGGGTGACTTGACTATATGTAAGCCCTCTCCAATACGCAAGAAAACATGTCACGGTTACATAAACATTTTAATTTTCAAAGGAAGCAAATGCATGCAAATAATGCGAGTTGCACTAGAAGGACATCACAAATTATCCACCATTTGGAAGTAAATCAATACCTTTCAACATTTTATATCTCTTAGCAGTGGAACAAGATAAAGATGGGTATTGTAGGGAAGGGATTCATTTTCTAACCTCTAAAGTGTATTCTTTTTCATGTATTTCAAATTTTATGTATTTTAGATTTCATGTACACTTAAAATGTGATCATTTCCGTCATAAAAAGGAGAACTGTACCCCACCCCCCAAAAACCTGAACTTAATACAGAAGATAGCAAACAATCACATTCAATAATGAATTTTATAGTGAATGAAGGAGTCTTTAGGGCAAACGCTGACATCATATATTAGGTCATACATGAACGTCTTTGCATTTCTCCCGTCCAACGTCCTTTAATTCTCTACTTGGGAGAATTAAAGAAGTTCTACCCTTGTCGTTTCTATCCATCGTTGGTAATGTTCAATGATTCTTCTGTTATATTTTTTCCTCCCCCCCACGGTACACAAAAACCTCCAAACAGTTGATTTTTATTTGGCTATCAGAGTCTTTCTCTTCCGATTCATTGCCTCTTCAGCAGCCCCGGAGGACAGAAGAGGAATGTTTGCATAGCTTTAAACAACACAAATAAAATCTAAGGTAACTGTGCTATTACTGTTCGGAACACTCAGCTTAAGCCTTTTGTTTGTCCGGTACTGTTGGTGCAGTTTATTTGAAGCTGAAAAGTTAAATGTTTGAGGACGCTTTCTACTGGAAGCACTCTTCGTTGCATCAGTAAATCAGTGGTCCTCTTGGTCGAATCGAACACTGCCCCATAGGTAATTGGGTTTGCACTGCCGTCCGTGTGACGTGTGAGTTCATTTATGAGGAAAGAAACACGATATGGGATTAATATGGGATAATTATTAATTATGGAATATATATATATGTATATATATATATATGTATTCTTTGTTATTTCTTCAGTTTTGTGTCAATTTAATCATATGCAAACACCTACCGTACCAGATTTCGTTCATTATTCGTCCAAAGCCTCATTAACCGAAAACATTGTTATTTGCATTGCCATCAATAGGATATGCTACTACAGTGTGCTTTGCACGTTATAACAAACTAAAACTAGGGCAACATTATATCCAACGGCACGTGCGGGAAAAATAAAAACAAATAGCAACTGTAAAACATCCACTGGGATCGAGCGTCCATTGCTTCCTCTGCGCAGGGTTTTGCCTTCTATCGCGTAACATGTGCCTCCGTCTGCAGTCATTCTTTCATGGTTACTGTAAACGTGTGAAGACTATCGACGCCGGGGAGAATGAAAGCAACATGTCACAGCATTAACGACAACATCCATATACGTCAAAATGATCGATCAGTGTCGCTTTAACGACAAATGGAACATTACTTCACTGACAATGAACCGATGAAAGTTAACACATTTCCTTAATTAAAGAATTAAGTGCAGGAATCGCAAGGACTGATCAAATCGTACAATATGTGGCTTAATTTATCTTTGATTTGACTATACGAGCTGAGGACACTGCACAGATATGTAAGCACTGACAAGACCATCACGTTTCTGCCAGTGTTTAGCCTTAAGCCGATCTAGAGAAAAGTAAGTTGCACACTCATAATTTTATGAAGAGTATAGGCCACGTTTTACAACACAGTATTACATTGTTCCCTATCAGTACATCTCTAGCCTGCAGACAGGAAATGCATGAGGGCTCAACCTGGTGAAACTCGCGTTGGTGTGGTTCAACACAGGTTGCGATTAGTGAAATTTCCCTGCTTTGGTTGTGGATGAAGTGATGGGTTCTGTTAAAAGGAGTATACACGTTTCTTGCTAGTATGCTCATTTAAATGCTATATTTTCTAATGGCATTTTAACTTGGACAGCTCTGAAGATGGCTACGATGATAAGACAAAATCTTTCCGTTCCAGACTGCATGCTAATTAAGAGAGATAAAATGCAAGATTGGACAAAACAAAGAAATGTTACTTCATGGTTTCTGTAAAGTAACGGATCTTGTTTAATCAACACGTTGCTGAAGAGAAATCGCCTCAGTTTCGTTGGTTGCTAAGGAACGACGTTACCATTATGCACGAGGACGCTTCGATTTATGTTGCAACTTTGCCTTTACTCCCAGTAGATCGTCCTACCATCTTGCATTTCACAATATTTCCTGGCGTACTGCCAGTTGGGTACATGTTTTCATAGTTGCAATTCGTCGTCCTCAGCTAAGAAGATCACACCAAGAAAATCCAAGAAAAAAAGAAGGAAAAACACACACACACACGTACACACTAACACACGAACAAACAAGCCTGAAGTTTGTGGCAGTTTCCCAATATTTCGCAAATTGGATTAATGGTGTAAGACATTCACCGGGAATTATGCATATAATGGCCAAAGAATCCGTGTCCTGGGCAGTGTTGTAACTTCTACACAGACACCCGACACCATCACCAGCAGCTCCCAACACCGACACGGACATCGACACCGACATCGACACCGACATCGACACCGTGCTCGGAAATAGAAGTCCCACACTTGACACCAGAAGGTTCCCGAGACCAATACCCGACCGACATCAATTCCAATAACAGTACTCTCTAGCAAACTTAGACTCTACCAGGGTACCATAAATTGAAGACTAAGGGTTCAGGTCATACATAACATTTACCTTTCCCCTGACACCTCTATAAAACCTGCATTGAACCGGTATAGGCTTGTACATCACATCAAGTGCTTAGTGAATATCTGGCCTTTTTGGGCGGAAGCTATTGATGTTAAATATCAAATGACAGCGTGCTGGCTCACCTCTCATGCGTATGCATGATCCTACCGTTTCCAATCAGATATCACATCGACGTGGGTACCCGCCCTGCGGTTCCTACCTGGTGAATAGAAGTAGTCAATAGATTACTACACAGAACAAGCAGGACAAGCAAAACAATAATTCCAATAGCATTTTTGTACTTGTTTTAACAGACGAAATAATAAAGCAATTATGAATATACACCTCAGTTAGTACCAAGGTGTAAACGTATTCTTGCTCAAACCTTTGCCTCTCACCTACCCAATCTCCCCCACCACCCGACTTTAAAGAGGCTCATTGAGTTGTTTTGTGAAATTCACTCAATTTTTCTAAACCGGTCAAGTTTCCTTCACATACTAATGACAAACAGTCAAACTAAAAGGATCCCAAAGTTTTACATACGTTGGAACATTAATGAGTGAGTAACCAACGATTAAATTTGGTTTTTGAAACTTTGGGACCAGACATTTTCACATTAGTACATTCACATGCACACAATCAGAGCAAGTAACGGTCAAAAATTCGAAAAAATTGACAGTTTTCATATAACTATTGGATGTGAAACTTGATTAATTATGCTAATTGTGAGTATTGTCGTGTGTTTTTATACTTTAAAATCACCGCAATCTTTACTGATATCAACTCAATGAGCCCCTTTAAAAGGTGATGGCAAGTTGTTTGCGAATACAGTCACTTTAATTGTAAACATAGACTGGTGAAACGTTTACTGTAGGCCCTACGTACAGTAGTACTCTGGCCCTTCCCATACTGCCCATACCCACCAAGTTAGCTATTTATATGATCAGAGTGAGACTGGTGAAAAAGACATGAGAATCCGTTTCTATCATCAGATCAAACAGAGCATCCCATAAGTGTGTAGTCTCATAAAAGGCCTCCGTCAGTTTAAGTAGACTATTAAAATACCCGGAGGTATATGCCCGGAGCAATTGTCTATGCAATAATGCAAAACACAGACTACAAATTCAGCAGGCCCGTGCACTGTACCATTGGTGCATAGGAAGCTATCCATCCACCAAAAAAGGTGTTCCCTTTGAAATTCCATGAGCATGCTTCGTACATGGAAATTCGTTAAAAACATACTGTAATACAAGTTGTGGAGGAACTCTGCCAGTGGTGGTGTCACCAGTGATGAATAAAGCCCAATGGCAAATCTGGGGAAACATTTCACAGGAAGTGTCACCGAATGCGGCAAATCATGGCATTACTTAGGGGCCATATTGTCGGTTCTACACACCAACTGAAATTAGCATTTCAAAAACTACACCAAAATCATGACGGACTAGATGTGTGGTTATAAGAAGTGGGACTCATTTGCTTACAAATCTCAATCGAATTGCGTAACATATTGCTAACATAATCCCTAATCTTCCCCACTGGCTTACGAGGAGGGTGCAAAATAACGAATGTTAGTGGGAGAGATGGACAGACACTTAAAAATGTTTGTCTCAGGACATCTCCTGCAATTCAGTGTCTCCTGCCTCACTGGTATCTCTTTGCCCCTCTTTCGTCCCTCGCAGTTACCCCTCTACCCTCACGGATACCCTTCTATCCCTCTTTCTTCCCGGGTATTTCTTTCCTCTATCATGCAAGAGTTTGATTTGCCATTTCCAATCAATATAGGTTCCAATTTTTTCCTCCCTTGTTGATTTATGATGAATTATGCCCTCTTAGGCTAAGGAAGGTTAACTTTCCAAAATATGAAGCGACTAACTTCACCCAATTCAAATATTGAATACCCCTGACCATGAATGGTTGCTCTTATTACTGCCATTAAGACTGACTTAGCTCAACATCCCTCAACCGTGAAATCAATCAAACAGTATTTAATTTTTTGTTCGTATTTCGTTCAGAGATATTCTTAGCAAAAGTCCTTATAGGGTGAACATCTGTAACAGCGTATATCTGTATTTGAACATGACTTTAGTATTGTAATCTTACAGGGGGCCGTTTCATTTCCCGGGAAAGGTTAAGCTACATATTTGAGGTAAAGTTATGTATTTGAAACTAAATATGTCTTTTAGTCTCGTATGGTCGACGGTGTGTAACCGATAGATAGATAATACCAACGGTAATCACTATAGGTACAAATCTCTTTGTCCGACCGGGGTACGTCTTGTGTAAGGTAGTATAAGTTAATTAAAATTTCTCCTCGGTCTGTGACGTACTACAAAACATCGCTTTGTTTTAAGGTGACGTGATAGAGATCAAATTATATTCTGCAGTTCTCTTTTACATTTTTTTTTCGTTTTTATACGATTTGAAATTACGGTAATGATTACGACCGTATGTAACCATGGTGTAGAAGTCAGCCTGCAGTGTACCAATGTTTTCGAATCCAGATATATTTGTACATCAAGCATAGTGGATCAAAACGAAATGCACTACCCATGGTCACAAGCAAGTTGCATTGTCAAAGAGAAATTATTAAAAGACGAGGTAATAATTAAATTAATTATTTTCGACTTTTTCTACCTTAATTTTAAGACTTTTTTTGGCTGGTAATTTTGATGTGCCCTATCCTCCTTTTACGTTTTCTGACATAAGTCCCGGGAGTCATAGACGCACAGGCATACACATTCAACACATGCACACATGTCCGAGCACGCACACACTCACCTAACATCATGGTTGGTCACAGAGGACAAAAATAGCAAATATAAATGGTACCATAGATCGGAAATAATCCTGTCATTAACTCGATTTTATGTTGCTGTAGATTCACGATTAAATTACCTAATTGACCCTCAGAACATGTTTCCTTTTGTCTTTTAATTTTAGTGTTGTTTTGTCCTTGTTATTGCTTTTCCTTTTTTCTATTGTAATTTTTTTTTGTTCTTTTTTTTTCATTTTTTTTTCAAAGTGGTAGGAACGTTTATAAGCTGCCTGGAGCCTGTTGTTGCTACCTCTCCGTGAATTTCATCACTTATTTTTTTTTGTTTTTATTATTCATATGAAAGATAGATCGAAAAAAAAGTTAGAAGAATTGAAGTTTCCACTTCCCATCGGCCTCCAATTAACGCATTAAAACCAGCACCAAGTCAGAATTTATTTCATCATTAATTCATTTAAGGGCTTTACTTTCGAAGTAATAATTTAGCAAAGTCAAATTAATTGTACATCATCAATTTAACACTAATTCGGACATTAATTCAAATTTATCGGCACCTAAATTTGGTCTAAAATCGCAGACCAGCAGCAAAGTAGTGCACAAATGTATTGTTTCCTCAACTATTAATTCGATTATATGTTGGTACCATAAATTCTACAGAATTTTTTTCCTTGTCTCCTGATGCCATACATGTTGAATAGTATCACTTGGACAAACATATACGGGAATACGCAGAAGTCTGTTTTTAAATAATAGATCATGCAAAAGACTGAAGAAGAGTTTTCACTCAATGCAGCATATTTTATTATTTTTTGGAGGAGGGGGGGGGGGCACTTTTCCACAAAGGTTACGATTTGCAATGTTTTTTTTTTTTAAACGTCTATGACGAGCCAATGGTGAAGAAGGTAAATAATCTGTGTTAATCAGTTTGACAATTCAGGCGTATCGTGGATAATACTGCGCAATTTTCAACAAAATTCCGATAAGTCATTTTTATCAACCGGTAATCCTGGGATTCTCCGATTTAAGCTTTTGGCAATTCTTGCTTTACCGAGGATAAACGTGGTCTTTCCATGACAATTCACTATTCCAATTTATATTACAGTCCCCCCCCCCCCCTCTCTCTCTTTTTGTTGCCTATAAATCTTGATAATCACGATCAAAATCTGATATCACCTAGGTTTCTGATTCTTGAGACATTTGGCGTGCCTGACACGTGATCTTCATCACCCAAACACTTAACATTACCTTGCTCTTTTCTTAACTCCGCCTGCACAAAACACAATCACACTTCGTTTCTGTTTGTCAGAAATTTAGAAAAGCAAGAGAAGAAAAAGATCACATCATTTTTTTTACTTTCCGTGTAATGTATTCAATTCCCGCCCTGAAAAGACAACCATGTCAGTTCCTCATCATAATGTCGACGAAACAAACATTTAAGTTCAATTTTTATCTATTTACTTTTCTCTCTGTCTCTCTCTCTACCAATTTATATTTTCTTCTTTACCGGATGAATCAACTTGTATAAGCGAATGATTTTGTTCAGTACACAGCTGTGAACGCCCGGATACTCATCTAGTCAGTGTAATAAAAAAAAAGCAAATAGTTGTAAACAAAGAGTTTGGATTTAGCCTACATCTGTTACAGGATCGATAACCTCAATATTTGCACAGTTAAACCCGAATGGGTCTTTATTAGTCTTTATTAGTTTTTATTTTGAGTTCATTTACCACCCTTGGTTACTTGTGTGTGCAGAACTTTTATAAACGAAAAAAAAAAAGCAAAGCAAACAGAAATAATATCACAGAGCATTTATGAGGAAGGTTTTCTCTTCGACATCGTAAACTGTTAACTACGAGTTTAAATAATTAAATGTGTATTATATTCGCCGATTTTAGTTTGCTAAACGAAACTGTTAACTGAAAAGCTATTATTGGGCACTGATATTAAGATGATTTTACTTCATTTTTATAATTAATATTAATAAATGTTCTTAAAAAATCCACTTGCAGGTTATACTTCCACTTCTACTTCATTGTTATGAGCAGTTCTGTACTATTGAGCATGCAGTTATATTTTTTCCGGCCTTTCCAATTAAGGACTATTATTATCGTTAATTTTTTTAACGTCGTTACGGTACCGCAATTTTTATCCACCCATATTTACATTACTTTTAACGCCATGTAACTGTATACGGCACATTATCATTGTGTATACGGCTCATTATTACAGCAGTTACCGTAAACTAACTTTGTAGTTTACCGTCAATAAAATTTACGTGCATTACCATATTTTTTACAATTGCTTCTATCGTCTTTTCTGTATATTAACAACTTCATTAAAGATACTTCGGTACTAGCTTTCACATTCTTTGAGCAGTTGCAAGTTTCTTCTAAATTTAACGGTATTGTCCATTATCATGCAATACCATCCACAATCGTCCAATACCGTCCACAATCTTTCAATACCGTCCACAATTATTTGAAACCGTCGATAACCATTTCAATGTCGTCTATAATTACTCAAACATTTAATAACGTCCATAATCATTCGTTGCCGTCCATTATCATTCTTTATGTTAATCACTAAGGTTTTTTAACCATAAACTTTACCGTTTTTATACATTTGTAATGACGCCAATTTCAAGTTGTTCACTATATTCGTCCTTTAGAAATCTTCATTATCTTACAACAAATGGTGTGACTCACCTTTCATAATCCTAATTTTACCTTTAAGTGGATCAATTATTGATATAGTTAACCTTCCCCCCCCAAAAAAAAAGAAGAAAAAAAATAGCACATTTCGACCACTAGGCGAAAGAGAGAGCAACACTAATCTTTTGTCACTTACTGACATAAAATAGAAAGTACAAAAGGAACAAAAGTAATTAATACTACGAACAAAAAGTAATAAATATTCAACATCTTGGAACGAATACGCAAAACGGTTTCTTCTGCCCTTTTATTTCCCCGAAACTTGTAATGGTTGATATTTTGTTTTATTTAAAATATTATTTAACGAGAAAGTAGTATTTTGAAAAATTGATATTAGTTATACAAGGTGTCACAATGTTAAAAAAATTTCTTCCTGTTATTTCTCCCCTGTGGATCGAGCCTGTACGGGAGGACAGTTTATCGAGCAGAGCCCCCCCCACCCACCCCAGCACCCACCCCAGCACCCACCCAAAACCTCCTCCCCTCAAACTTATTTCAAACGTCCAGTCTGTGAGGAAATTTCAATCAATTGGTCTAATACGATTGATGACAACATATGGTGAGAAAAATAAACCGTTGGTATATGATTTGAAGGTCCTCTCTTTACAAAACGTGTCCTGGGCATCATATTCGAAGTTTGGGTATTCAAAAAACAGTGTGTTGCTATGATACAGCTGTTTCAGCAATCAATCTTCAATAATTTATCTCACTTTACTGCAAATATTTCCCGCTAACTGTGGCTCATTTGTCTTCCCCTCCTCCACTCTTTATGACCGAAACAAAAAATAACAACTGAATTAAAGTGTGACTTACCAAACATGTGCTCTGAAAATGACCTAGCTGAAAGGCCGGGAGATGGGAAGTCCCATTTTCTGCAATATGAAAGGGATTTTCAACGAGAAAAAAAAATTTTGTGCTTAACTCTCCACCTGATGGTGGCGCTCCCATAAGATAGAGTCATTTGTGCTCGCCAATCCCTCCCCCCCCCCTCCCCCCTACGCTTCAATCCTTTGCTCGCGGTCTGGTGTAATCCCATAATTTGAAAAGGTATGGTTACTCAACTGACAGGAGAATAGTTGAGGTCAGATGTACCCATGTTATAAGCATCTCTCATGTAACATGCTACATGTCTGTCATTTATATGCGTATTCACTGACGGCGTAAACTTTTATTTACAGATATTTCTTGTGGAGACACCTCAGGCTTTCTGAACTAACATATAAAGATAATTTTTTTTTACCTCCGTGTTTTTTAATTTGTTTTGTAATAATTTTCATTCATTTATTCCTCGCGAACACTCTGCCACAGCTCAGATAGCAGCAAGTGGACTCGGTCTGTTTGGTGGACTCGATAAGTGGACTCGATCTGCTGAAATCAGTCTGAAAGTGGACTCGAAAGCTGGACTCGAAAGCATCCAAACTCAGTCTCAG
Source organism: Stichopus chloronotus (assembly GCA_021234535.1). NCBI lineage: Eukaryota > Metazoa > Echinodermata > Holothuroidea > Aspidochirotida > Stichopodidae > Stichopus > Stichopus chloronotus. The sequence continues at coordinate 7,405,563 of CM037847.1, forward strand.
TGGACTCATAGGAAATAACACAAAGTCCTCTCTGTTTCAGAAAAAAAAAAACCTAGTTGGAATCGAACTTTGCCAGCGTGTGTAAATGTATGATCTTTATCAGAGGACTGTATAAATGAAATGTAATCTCATTACTTCGTGACGTCACATGGACTGACAGTAACATTGACAGCAACATTCCTCCATTTTTAAGCAAAATCCCGGTAAACCTGAAGGATTCAAACGATCGATTTTATGATGAAATATTGGAAGTCTTTGTCTATCAGATTTTCATATTTAACTGAAATGTTACGAGGTCAATTAATTACTAATATTTAGTAAAGAACATCGTCCCCATTATTCAATGGAGTAGAAGGTCTTGATCACGTGTCACCAAGTGAGAGAAAAAGTCAGAGACGCAACTTCATTGATTGAGTCCAAGAGTTAAATAGAGAAATATTGCACCAACATGGCCCCCGATAGAGACCAGCTTCAACAATTATTAAATCAGTCGATCTCATCCATGAACTTCAGCAATAGCTTCATCTCCTCAAACAAATTATTCTTGAGTAACAAATAACTGAATTTCTATCTGTGAGAATCTTATTTCTATCTGTGAGAAACTTTTGTTATACATGTGTAGATGGTTATCACCGAATCGTCACTCCAAGAAGTAGTGTTCGGGTTCGAATATTTGGCGACTATTCGGCGGTGAGTACTCGACTTCAAAAAATGTCGGAGCCACTCAAGCTAACAACTCGTGCGAATTATGTATAAGTTTTTATATAGCTTCTTAAAGAGATCGTATGTAAAGAGTACCTATGCCAAATAGGCCTACTTTAAAGTTTCGTGATTTTGGTGGCATAATCGCTCAACTTGTTCGTCCCATGTGGGGCCGGAGAAAGCTCAGGATTGTCATAGCCAGACAAATGTTTGTTGAAAGCTACTTAATCTGAAGAAAATCTGTTACAGACAGTAATAAAGTTTTCTTCGTACATAAATCTATCTGCAGTACATACTGAACACATTGTTAGGAGATTGACTATTAAGCCCGTGGACTGTGTATTCGCAGTCAGAACTTATGACCCCCTTCTCTCTTCTATGGAATGCCAATAGAGAGGGACTTCGCGTTGATACCTGATCTTAGGTTGAAATTTAAAAATTACGTCGATGTCTAAAGACACGAGTAAAAACATGAACGTAAGTTTAGACATGTTTAGACATAAATGGAAACTTTCACTCTTGGCGTTCCATGTTCCCCATCTCAATGAATACAACATAATTCAAACAAAACATCGAAATGATAGAGACTTAAAAAAAAAAAACCTTTTATTGATTTTTATCATTTGTTCAAAATTTTTATTGCACTTTCCCATTTTACAGTAAGATTACAAAATATACAGTTTTATTTTGTTGTTTTATGGTCAGGGAATTTAAGGGAAGACCATGAATTAGCAGATCATTTTCATACTTACAAAAGTAAAAAAAAGGCTATTTAACACTTTTTTCTTGAAATTTACAAATCGAAGGTCACGTTCAGTGTTGTTATTGCTTCAAGCTTGGAAGATTCGTACAATCATCGATGATTTATGTAAATGACACTTGCATGTTAATGATTATAAGAGGCAGTATTGAATATAATGATACCAAAAGATTGTCAAAAAAAAAAAAAATTGTCCCATCGAAAGCAATGTAGGACAATATTTCAAGGAAAGTATTGTTTGTTTGTGGTGTCATGATAACATTGTTTTGGTAATAAAATGTTGGGATGTTATTCATTTAGCTTAAAAAAAATTGTAGCATAAAAGGCCAGTGTCCATATGACGAGTTAATGTCCTGACTCAGAACTGACAGAAACCAATTTACGTTCAATTAGTAAGATAATCTGACAGATGGAACACCTTTTTCTGACGTATAAAATAAACTGACGCGTTCTTAAGATATCGGTTGGAAGCACCATAGCTGCAAAGCAATAATATAAATGGCAGTTTTGCTTTTTATCATTCACTTATTTTATGATAAATGATAGCATCATTATGATCTCTTTTCGAATTAGCTATTAACTTTTTTTTTTGGTGAAACTGAGAAAGAGGGGGATCTTTTGCCCTTCTTGATTTTGACCCCCTCCCCTTTTTTTCAAGTGAGAAATTGAGGTAAAGCAAGTTTCTGTCAGATGTTACTTTTTGTCCACATCTTAACCGATCATTAAAAATGACAATTGTGCGAAAATAATATAAAATTATATCAAGACGTTTTTGAAAGACTTAAATCTTTCAGAAGCCCAAACTCTGAGCTATTGGGTGAGATATTCATGTCTAAAGCATGCTATATCATGAGACATTGAGACACATATTAACGTCTATAGAATATACTGTAACCAGGGCCATTGAGTCAGATATGTATGCCTATAGCATGCTGTATAGCCAGAGACATTAAGAAAGATATTAATGTCTATAGCATACTATAACCAGAGTCATTGAGTCAGATATAAATGTCTATAGCATGCTATATCCGGAGACATTGGGGTAGGTCTTAATGTCTTCATCATACCATACTTAGAGCCAATGAGTCAGATATTAATGTCTATACCATACTATAACCAGAGACATTAAGACAGATATTAATGTCTATAGCATATACTGTAACCAGGGCTATTGAGTCAGATATATATGCCTATAGTATGTTGTATAGCCAGAGACATTAAATCAGATATAAATGTCTACAACATAGTATAACCAGAGACATTAAGAAAGATAATGTCTATAGCATGCTATATCCGGAGACATTGAGTCAGATATTAATGTCTATACCATACTATAATCAGAGACATTAAGACAGATATTAACGGCTATAGCATGCTATGACCAGACACACTGAGTCAGATACTAATGTCTATTTCATGCTATATCCGGGGATATTGAGGCAGGTCTTAATGTCTTTAGCATACCATAACTAGATCCAATGAGTCAGATATTAATGTCAATAGCATGCTATAACCAGACACACTGAGTCAGATATTGATGTCTATAGTATGCTATATCGGGAGACATGGAGACAGATCTTAATGTCTATAGCATGCTATAACCAGAGACATTTAGACAGATATTCATGTCTACATACCATGGTATAACTTGCGGTAAGGCATATGTTGCTTATCATAGCATGATACAACTGGATGAAGACACAATGTTCCTGTAGCTATTAGCATACTATAACCGGCGCTGAGACAAATCTTCACAACTGGGCCTATATCATTTTATTAAGGGAGATAAGGCATATCTTTCTAACTACTACAAGTTATAACTATACCACAGTCAGATATTCCTAACCATGGCATACTATATGCACAGCCAAATAAGATGTTTATCTATAACCCCATATTTTGTAATTTTAACCACGTTACAACAAATAGGTCACCAGGGCGACAACCTTGTCAGATTCCTTCGGTGACCAAAATACAAACAGAGGACAGCCAGCCCAAATTCACTTATGACATAATGTTAATGATATTGATATTCCTTAAAAAAAAAATAAAAAATCTGACACCCGGAAATTTTTAACGGGGTGGGGGACTCCCCAACCGCTGATCACTTTACTATTTCTTAGATAAAACGATTGTTTTAATAAACATTGAGACAAACAGGATTATTATTCTTTAACTCTACCGTCTCCCTCGTGTAATTAATTAATGGCGATAGAGTAGAAGAGTACAATTATCGCGTTGGCATTATATTTCTAATAGCAGTTAACGCTTTGTGAGGTCACTTTACTATTACGTAACAATCTGTTGATTCGATAGTATAGGGGAGAGAAAGAAGCAACAGTTGGCTTTTGTTACGTTAGCACTTATTTACGATATTAACACGAAGACTGTTTTCATTATAATTTTGCCCTCAGTTCATCTCTCAGAAACCACATTTTACGTCGTCAATCTTCGACTGAAATCATGAAGCAGATGACCGTGAAGGGAGGGGGGGGGGGTGGCTGTGCGTTTATATGGGTAGGGGTATTATTCCAGTAACATTTGTATCTAAAATGAACCCTTCATTAAAGATAAGATTTATTGAAATGCGGGTTAGTTTTAATGGTAAATCAATGGTCCCCTCCCCTAGGGACTGGTCTTCAATTGTTATAGGTAGATGAGACTGGTGGGTGGGTTATCAATTGGCAGGGGGGCACTTGTTGAACAATTTTTTTTGTACTTTGAATCTTGAAAGTCCTCACATTACCATCGGTTTTACTTGTAATCAGATATCTGATGTACAAAATTTACAGAACGACTTCACCTCTACATCCATGTGATAAGCTGCGGTTCGTTCTTTGGCACCATTGTTGTATAAATCTTTGACTTTAAAATGGCACTGGATACACCGTTATTGAGAGAGAGAATTTATCTACATGTTTGGAGACAATAAATTCACTACATTTTCAGAAGAGCTTACAATGTTAGAAAATTAATGAACGTAAGGAAGAAAATAGCCTTCTCCATCTGTTGACTTATAATCACCTACAAATGAAATTGTCTCTAAAGAACATTAATTCCCGTTGTATGCGTTGTCTTTCTTGATGTTTTTACCTTGACCTTTTGTTCTATAACCTTTGTACTCTGATCTTTGCACTTTGACCTTTGCACTCTGTCCTTTTGTGACGTACACCTAATCGATTACGTCAATCTCTGCATCTCCGTGTTCTGAGAGAGTCTCTTCGGGCGTTCCATTACTTGAAGTTGAATTCAAGTGGTCTGTTTCCTCATTATTATTCATCGGGGGGCTAGAACAAGCACTACTGGTCGGTGACTCCACCCCTTCCTTGTCATTGTTCTCCTCGAGTCCAACAATATGTGCGATGCAACTTGGCGGATGAACACCTGGTGTTTCTCCGACGTCACTGAGATCTGGGTTGGGATTTGATTTGTTCGGAAGTGTACTTTCGCGTGTTCCACCAGAAGAAAGTAGTTCCCGTTCTTTCGAGTTTCTCCATTTCATTCTTCGATTTTGAAACCATATTTTCACCTGATGATAGAGCAGAGCAGAGAAAATTTGAAAGCTATTGCATTACCTTCAGTTAGTGATCCCCCCTCGTCCTCAATCAGGCATCGGAGCAGCACGAGGGGTAACTTAATTCCAAAATTTAAGGTGGCATTTAAAACGTAAATGTTTGTAGGATCGCCAAAGCCTGACCGACCAGGGAGTTGCAACTCTCTGGACCGACTGAGATCTGACTGTCTGAGAGAAGTCAAAATGAGAAATCAAAAATCTCTTGCTCTTGTACTCATTTTGAAAAGATTTAATTTTATGGTTGAAGAGGAAAAAGTTTGTCGGGTTCATATTGTTGAGTTCGGTAATCCATTACTCGACGTGAAAATGTTATAAAAATGTGTCGTTAATTGAGATCAAGAATGGACGGTATAGGGATGGGGCTGGGTTGATAAGTCAAATAACCCAAAGTGCCTTTTCTTGGCAATTAGCTCCGACCACTCTTCGGACAGTTTCTGGTGTGATGCATGGGTGTCGATTTGATTTTGCCCCCCCCCCCCCCCCCATCGACGCCCATAGTGTTATACAGTATCACTACAGTCGTTCAGAGAAGCCATATAACGTCGGAAAATGATAAATGATACTTTTTCGAAAATATCCAGTAATATTTGAACTTATTCTAACCAGGATGCGATAAGTAGTAGTAATGCATTACCGTATGTCGACACTTTTTACTCAGATCAACGTCACAGTGCAAGCACATTACTTGAAGACCACGTGACACTAGTGTAGGAAAGAGTTGGCTCGATTCAGAAGACGTCACAAATTTGCATATTTCTCTTATGTTTATTCATTATACAATTGTTTGACAGAAATTTGTTTATGAAACAATCAATTTTATTTGAATTTGGTGGAAATTGTGGCTGTCTTCCAATTTTTTAATGATTAATTCTGTCAGGACTTTAAACTTCACCCAATCGATGACGTCAAAGGCTTCGATTAGTACAGCACATAATACAGTATGTTAGGTTCTGTTAGTACACTTTTTCATCAGTTCACATGTGCTTTCAGTAAGTAAGCAGTTTGCTAACCCGTATATGTTCAGCCTTCCCACCCGTTCTCAAAACTCAGAGTATTAAACGTCCATTTTTATCGATAAATTTTCTTTCAAAAGTTTGTCGTACTTCGTGAGGTCTTAAAATTAAATAGAAACGGAACTTATTGCTAGTAAAAGGTCTTTATCACGTGCAGATATTAAAGACTGTTAGCTTTGTTGGATCAAAGCCATTGTCTTTTTAATATAGGGAACAAACATCGGAAACATAATACCAAAAAGGAACATAACCCTTACCGAAAGTTTTATGTTTTTAGGTTAAAATTGTTGGATACGGTGTGCTGAAGCCCGCCAGTAAACAGTAACTTTCATTTGGTAGGTTTCCTCCCCATAAATAAAACAGAACGAAAAATTGCTTACGTGCAATGGTAATTTCTGACAATGTATGGATTCTACTCTTATTTTATGGCTTTTAAATTTAATGATCAACCACTCAGTATCCATCCTACCCACCCACCCTCCCCCTCTCCACCTTTCCCTTTCTCTTCCTTTCTGTCGGTGCCCTGTGATATTCCTCTCCAATTTCCCTTTTCTTGCTGGTACTCTCTGGTAATTGGGTCATTTCGGCAATTTTTACACCCAGCATATCTTTCAATTATCACCGACGGGAGTCGGTAAGTGGTATCAAGTCATACTATATACTTTTATGACATGTACTTCAGGTTGCCTCGGGTGATGGTCGATTCAGTCCAAATATATATTTTTTCCCTGTATACTTTTATTTTATTTTTATTTTTTTTCTTAGCCCGGGTTACACACATCTCACAAACAAACACAACTGATCACACATTGTGTGCAGAGCGATATTTCTAAGAACAAAAAGCACGGACATCATGTTTTTCAGAATGGGATAAAAACGGATTTTTTTCCCCATTATTTTCATTTATGAGATATCTGCAGATTGAGAAACATGCCACAATTTTTTGTAAAAACGCAAGATACTGCAGGATATGTGTGTGCAGGATTTCCATAAATTTTTCACTTTCAAAGCCAAGAAATCTTGGTATTGTCTGTAACATTGATATAAATACCCCCGCTCCTCGGCTGCTCTCACCGTTCACACAACACCTAGCTTGCAGACTTGTATATATGTCCCAGGCTACCCCCCCCCCCCTTGTCATTTGTGATCGATCGTAACTAGGTTTGTTGAAATGGTTTGTCATTGGTATGAGGTGACTTGAATTAATTACGACCTATCAACATAAACAAGAAAACCCAGACGTAGCTGTCTTTCTCTCATTGTTCTAAATCACTGGAGTAGTTCCTTTGCAAAATTAAAAACACGTTTACGTTGTATAGATCTGGTCGACGTAGATAGGTCAGCGATGATGGATTTTTAAAAAAAAATATAAACCTGATCCTGGTGGCAAGGGGGGGGGGCGCAGGTTTCCAAGGATGACCTCTGACCTATCAATAACGTCAAAGCAAGTTGCCTTTTACATTCGCTATCAAGGAACAGAAAAATCATTTTGAGCAAAAATCATTAGACGACAGTTTTGTTACCTTTCTCACTTGAGTGATTTCATTTTGTTTCAAAATTAAATCAAAGAATAAAATGTTCTAAGTCAGTGTATCTCTTCTAATCGGTAAACTTGACCTTTAACCTCTTTTTTCTCATGAAGGTGTAAAGTGATTGTGACGTAAATGGTCGCAACGGTATACAGTAGATCGGGTTGTGTACAGTTGATTGCGCACATACAAAGTACTTATATTGGTATTTTTCAAGTCCATTTTGAATGTATTTGGCCCTGCCAAATTTGTAACACTTCTCTTTTGGCTTTCTTTCGACAAATGTGATACATGTCAACGCCACTAAGCTGATGGAGAGATGCATTTCTCGACATAGCTCCGATGATGTCATAGAGATGCATTTCAGAGTTTGCTTTTAATTCCATCAAAAAGTAACTTTTACGTATGACACGAGCGCTAATGACAAGTTAAAATATTCATCAGCTAGTTACGCACCTTTCCACGTATTGGGAAATTAGAGTTACTTTCCCACTGAAGTAATCACAAGGAAACATGTGCGTGATTTGCTTCGAAAGTTGAGAGGACATGATGGCCTAATTTTCCCTCCTAAAGGTGACATAGGTTGGACACGACGGAACGAAGAATATCCCCCTTTTTTTTGGGGGGGGGGGGGATGAGTGCAAGACTATCTAAGCGGAGCGCCACTGGTTGCGTACAAGATAAGCTTTGGCTTTACAATCCTCCTCCCCCCATTTTCTTCCACTTATTGGCACTTATACGTTGTACATATCCAGCCTATGGAGATATCATGTATGCAATTTTGCAATCAGGAAAAGGCGAAAGCATACTTTGAGCAAAGGGTTGAATTGGGCAAAACAATGTAAAGTCTCCATGAGGGTCGTATGATTGCCCTACATGGACTCCATCGAGGCGGAGCGATACAATTGGTTGGCGCATGGGGTACCAAAAAATAGGGTACAAATACTTCTTTCATTGCAGGATAAAAGCACTTCTTCAATCTGTCTGCGCCTTGTTAATTTCAGCTAAATTTTGTTTATGTTTTAGAAGACAAATTAGGAAATTTACATTTGCACTGGGAATAATACAGTTTGTCTTTTTTAATTCTCGTTACAAAAAGCGCGCGCGCGCGTGTGTGTGTGATGTGTGTGTGTGTGGGGGGGAGGGGGATGGTGTAACCGCCTCCTCACAAAAAAGTGTGGGAGATTTTTACCTCCTTGCCCCACCCCTCCCCCCAAATCGACTCCAATGCAAGGATATACGTCTCCGATGTTACTCTATATAAGGATCTTTCATATTGGCAATCCATCGACTCACCTGAGAATCTTTTAACCCTAGTTTTGCCGCCAATTTTTTCCTATCTGGTTTGCTAATGTATTTCTGTTGTTGAAATTTCTTCTCCAGTCCTTTCCTCTGGGCGTCCGAGAATACTGCCCTCCTTAACATTCCCCTCCTCGGCTTACCACGTGCCGAACCCGGCCATGGAAATGTCCCTGGTACAGGGATGACGCTAGACGGGGCAACTGAAAGAGACCAACAAGAGAAAACTTGTCATAAAAGAAAACCTGAGTGTCTTTAATTTAATTTCGATTACGTCACAAGATTTCCGTTTATAGTTTTACTTATAAAGTACTCTTTTCTTCTTTATTATAATTAGTATTTCAATGCTCACCGGAGAGAAATGGATTTCTTGTAAATGTGGTAACAGCGGCGGCGGTATACTGTGCCGCCACGCCGTGATGGTCGGGGAAAGATCGAGGTGTTGTGATCGGTAGCGGGGTATCGTGGCCGCTGTAGGAATTGAAGACACTTGTACAGGATGCACTAGAAGATGGGTTTAAATCTATGGCAAACGAAGAAAAGTGAAGGAAGAAAAACAAAAATGAAATATTCTTTGGCGAGTGTTGCTTTATATCGTTATGACAATTTCAGATTGTAGGTATAAGTCCCCCCCCCCCAAAAGGAAGTAGTCAGGATATATTGAATACAAAATGATGTAATTCATGGTCCGCTTTCATTTATGACGTTCAGCATGAAAAGACCACGATTTATGCATATATGAGGTCGTTTACCCGCTTATGCTATTGTCCAAGGTATATTAATGTTTTTCAACAAATTTGGGTGCATTAATATTTTTCAATAAATTTTAGTATTGCGTATAACATGAGTCCACTCATGATACTTCTTACTGTTACTACTTTGTGTTACTTTGTGTTACGCGTATACGTTGCATAATATGGTAACATGCGATTCTAAGTAAGGGCCAGTCACACATAATTACAGCGTGTTCCTCTTTAAACGTGATTTCATGTTTTACTAGTTTTCTTTTTTCATCGGATGTTCAGTTTTGTTACTTTGCCCCAATATATCTAAGCCCTTTAAGCTAATTGGTACTCATAAATATTCATTAGGATTTTTGATCCTCTCAAACCTGTAATTTGTGCGTAAAGTGTACGATACCGTTCCGTTACGCGCATTACAGACCCCAGTGTGTTACTGTGCTCACAGCCTATTTCTTATCACTTCCATTAGCCTGTATCTAACCCAATACCGCAATTGACTTTGAAGGACATATCACTTTACCTTCACAAGAAACTTGGACAGTAGATATGAATGATATATACCCCTCCTCGCTAATTTGTCCAACAAGTTTACAAACTGGTTCAAAAACATTGCCTTCGGCTGATCTAGTTGCACATATATGAGCAAAATCCTGTTCCATTGAAAACTCAGAGAAGCAACTACTACCCCGTATAATGCCGCTTACCCTAACCTAAATCGCACAAGGTCTGACATATTTAGGGCAAAACAGGATGGAGTCAATATTTAAAATTTTGTCGTGCATATTGTTCCACCTCCCCCCCCCCCCTTCCTTATCTCCGTTCTTCTATTCGCACATCGAAGCCTTCATGTTTTGTTGGATATAACCCGCACAGTTTCAGAAACACATATTACAGAGCAAACCAAGCCAGATAATTCGAACACATGTGACCAAGTTGTACAGTGTCACCATGGAATTAACGCGGTGACCGCCTTGCGTTCAGCGAGTGACCGGCACGTGGCGAGTCCCTGACCACTTATGACAACCACAATGACTTAAGAAAGCCTGTGGTTGTAACCTCTTTACATTCGTATTAATCGACCAAAATACACCACGTTTGTTCAAAATTGTGGTTCCTGTCGACAAAATATTAGCTTCTCATTTTTCATGTTGGCCACTTTATTCCCAGTTTGTCATCTTATACATTCGGAAGATATTTAAGAAGTCGTCCATTTGTCAAGACGTGTCTTTCGGCCCCAAATGAGAGGTAGCTGACATGTGTATGCAATGTACACTGCCGTCTGGTGGAACGTGATTGGTTGATTTCTAGCTCGATCATTCTACTTTCACAGAGGAATATAAAAACCGGCCTCTTCTGGCCAGGCATACTGAACGTGTAAAGGACAAAATACGTTAACTTGAGAATTAATTACATGAAAATTAAATTATAATCTAATTCATGTAAATTATCCCTTGTTTTATAAGTATGAGTATGAGTGAGTTTAATATCGCGATGCGTGATCCAGGTGAAAATTAAACGTGGCGTTTGAATTCCAAACGAGTCACCTTTTTAAGAGATGAGTACTCTTTGTAACACTATTATCAACAAAATAATTAATAAAATGCACAAAAGGTTATTATATTTGTGTCCCAATGCCGTCATCAATCATTTTACAGTAGTATGAATACATTAAATCCGATTGTAAGATTGCGATTGTAAGCTTGTCAACAAAAGAAAATAAAATAAAAACATAAAAGAGAGAAGAATCACCCCTATATCCAATAATTATTTTCACCACGCAAGGGGGAAAAAGCGTTTATGTATCCCCAAAGTGAAGTAGGTAAACCGAAATGAAATAAAAAAAAACACCTATAATCATATATAAAAGTTGAAGATGAGGTCACATTTACTTTCAGATATTTTACTAACGATAAGCTATGATGAACTGCTGTATGGGTCGTGGATAATATAGGTCAATTGAGAAATATGTCTGGTTTTGGCGGTTCGGGGTATATTATTAGCTCAGAACAGACGCACCTGGTGATATAGTTTTTATTTGCATATTTAAGATGCTTTATTTGTTTTCAGTTTCCTTCATATTTCATTCAAGCGTTATTGACTTGTCTGTTAAAAGTTTTTATTTATTTATTTACTATTTTTTTTTTTAGTTGTGGGGTTGGGGGGTCGTCGTTGCGCGATTCAAGATCATGGTGGAAAATTACCTTGCTAATAGTTTGATGGAAACTTGCATTGTTTCAGAAAACAAACAATTTGCTATTTTTTTCAAGAAAAATGATAACCACAGGCTCGGTTGCGAAAATAACAGTTTGTTGTGCAAACGGCTTTAAATGGAAGATTCACCGGGACTCATGTTTAAAGCTTCTAAGCAGTGGAAAGGTAATATTCCATAGTATCGTAAATTTACTTTGATAATTGACGGGGGATCTTTTTCTTTATTTTGGCGGTAAGCATATATCCTACCGTAATTACATTCATGGAATTGCTCTTAAAGCCGCAAAGGATATATATATAAAACTGTTCACAGTAAGGCCTATGGGTATAGTAATTGCAGATATTTGTGAATGGTATCATGTGTGAGTTCATTTCACGAAATCGTATACGAAGTTTACCATTGATTTTACAATACTATTGAAGAAATGTATCACAGAGTTATTGCGCCTAAATATATTCAGAAACTATTCAAAGACATTTCAGCACCAGTAAACATGAAATAACCTGGGTGAGAATTTATGAAGTCCATATACGATCTTAATGCTGTCAACACGATGAGGTATGGTGGAATTTAAGATCATGTATGATTAAAAAAAAAGTCCATAGAGATAACAATTGTAAAATTACATTGCCTTGTTTTGTTTAGATCATTTAATATTGGGTTCTTATGCTACCAGGGGATGGCTAAATTCGTGTGTGAGGAAACAGTACTTTCCAATATAAAAAAAATCTAAATTTTGTGATAGGTCTATTGTAATCTTTCAAGTAGAGTAAAAATGATAGAGAGATGTTTTTAAACTCATAACTTGAAGACCTTGAGTCCGCAATTGGGTTAAAAGATAGTATAGTGGTTTTATATTGCAAAATGGTTCAACGTGCGTCTTATTACACTAGTAGTCATAAATTCTTTGAAATAGGTACACTTATGTGAATATCACAAAAACGTTTGATAATAAATAGACGTATGTAACTAATGAAAACAGCTTACGGTGAATATGATACTGATCACAAGAATCATTTTCATCATTATCGGCATCACCATCATCATCATCATCTTCATCTCACAGTCACCATTATCATCAGCATCATCATTATCATCATCACCATCATCATCATCATCATCATCATCATCATCATCATCATCATCACCATATTTATCATCGGTATTATTATCATTACCTTCATCATTACTGTTATCACCGTCATCATCACCATCACATAATCACCACTATTACTATCATCATCATCATTATCATCATCATCATCTTTATCACTGTCATCTTCAGCCACACCATACTCATCCTCACCAGTATTATCGCGATCATTATTATCGTCATCATTTTTCCATTACAATGCCAAAATGTTTCCTTGGACAAGTTGAATTTGACACAGAATTTCAAAGACATCCTCGTATTTTTAAGCTCTTATGGAATGGAAATTGTAACTCTTTGTTATCAAATTCAATTGACTAACGGTAAAAGATGAAGAAAAAAAAACACGAACAATAAATAACATTATTGAATACATCTTTTTTAACAATGTTTAGAACATTTTGATATTAATGAGGTGTTTGATAACGAGTAAACACGATTGATGACTGCTTTGTTAGTAACATCGATAATCATATAATTAACATTTTATTACATTTTAATTGACGTACATATACGAGACGTCATTAGCTAATCACTGCTAACAATTGTTTTTATTTTGAAACTGTTTACCGTCAATTCAGTTTCGTGAACGAAGGGATTATTATTATTTTTTTTGTGAGTGTTCTTAAAAGTTTCCCCTTGTCTGTCCATTTTACGGTTGCCATGTTATTGTAAAAGTCATAATAGCTTACTTTAATCATAATGAAAGTATTTATCACTTCGAATTATTAAGTCTGGATTGCTTTGTCTTCCAGTTTCATGATATAATCAACTTTGGACGTCTTTTTCTTCCAAGTTCTTATTTCCTAATAAATCTTTTCACCTTAAGTTCTAAAATCACGAAGTTCATTTTAAATATTTTGGAAAAAAATCATTGACCAAGATGTTCTGGCTAGTGCACTCTTCCATTCATATCTTACTATCTTCTACCAACAAACGTCACAGAGTGTAATTTCAATAAATTCGGAAACGTGACATGATATTTCGATGAGGTAGAACCGACAAGATGCTTGATACCATTAGCACGATGTGAGGTAGAACCGCCTAGTTTTTCCATACCGGACTGTATGAGGGAAATGCATGTTGTGATGTTTATGTGACGGGCTATGGACTAGTGAGGCATGATTTTAATTGTGGCACCCTAACATGAGGTAGTCATCAATGTGTGGTATTGTATGTTGTTGTTAGCGAAGTCGCATGAGGTATTGTGGCATGTTCTAAAATAGAGTGACATGTTATCAGGAGCCATTGCATGGCTCTCTGTACCGTGGTGTGATGTGAGGTAACATGGCACAGTACGAAGTATAGCGTGGGATCATGCTAGTCCCCAGTAAAGGTCGGTTCGGTGGCTTTTGCAGTGAAGTGATACAGGTAAGGCAATGGGTACATGGTTGAATGTACATAGGTCAATTAGTTATCCTATTCTAAACTGATTAAAGGTTTCTTTGTTAAGAAATGGACATTTCATGCAAAAATATTCTTTCGTTTCAAAAACATGACTCCCTCATACTTCCAGGGTTACAAAAAGCGCTACAATACATGCATGTTTTCATGACGACTAATTATAATTTTTTTTAACTCACCTTTGACTTTAACGTCGTCTGTTTTTGACAAAATATTTTGAATTCCAAATTTCAAACTGTCGGCGCTATTGACATGTTCATGCGGAGATGCTCGATTGTTCATACTTCTCTCTTCGACACGTCGAATTAATTCATGGCCGTCTTTGTCGTCACTGGCGTTGTCCTCATCGGTGATGGCGTTGTCGTCATCTTGTTGTATACAACGACACGTTGAACACGAAGAAGGGTGGAGTGGGATCGGTTTGTGGATTGGCGTCGACTCTGAGGCGAGGATGTCCTTAATGCTGAAGGTAGGCATCACGGGCGGGACACGGGGAGGAGGCGGTGGCGGCGGCGGTGAGGGGTGGGGACGACCCCTCAGGTCCACTAATCCACGGTGTAACTCCGCTAGAGATGGCTGGCACGGAAACTGGTGCCGGAAGACCAGGCTGTGAAGATGGGGTAACTTGTCGGGTTCGCTGGGGCCATGCCGGTACATATTCGGAAACAAATGAGGCAGAGAACGTGGAGGTAGTAAACCACTCATCTCAATTTTCTTTCCAAAATCTAGACCTCTGGAGTGAGAGACTTGTCCAGCTGTATCTAATGCTGTCATCCCGGACTGTCGAGAGAATTAATTCTCTTCCTGTGCCGAACAGATGGGGGAGGCAACCGAATAAACGGCCACCAAAAGAGAACAGAAATATAGTGATAATAATAGTAATTATTAAAACCACTCTCAAAAAGCGCGAAAACTTTTTTTTCTTCCGCAATCTCTCTTCTCCCGTGATTTCCTCAATCTTTTCTTATGGCGAGTAAAACAAACTTCTGCTAAAAAGTCACCTCTAATTCCCCTGAGCCTCGATAGCAATCCGTGTTAAGTGCAAAGCGGTTCCTATAGCGACCGTACGTGACTGACAATCACTACCCGACCAATCGTGTTAAGGCCCAGCCTCCTTCTTCTCTTATCCACCAATCACGAGATCGCAATATCCACTCTACAATGACGGACGAAGTTGATCGAATTTTGTACTGGAAGGGATCGTGTGCAAAAAAGAAAATAATAATAATAAATAAAATAAAAAAAATCGTCCCACCTTGACATGTGTTAACTGTGGAGCTGGCTTATATTGTTTAAAATCGACTCAGTGCAATAATTCATATGAGGAGGAATCTACTGGTGTTCGGCAAAGAAAAAAAAGAAGAAAAAAAAGTGGGAGGGGTGCGGTTTATAAGATTATTTCCAACCATCACACAAAAGAAAATAAGTAAGATCATCATCATCACGATAACAGTAATAATAATAAAAGTAATAACTGGCATAATACCATAGCTTTAGCAGTGCATATACTCGTACAAATATTTGAACCCGAGGTGAGTTTTAACAAAAGCCGATTGTATCACCATCACAAATCGATATAGGCATTGCGCTTAATTGAGCCGTCTGCTATGATGTTAGCCAATCAAATCTCATGAAGGAATTATTGCTCCCGTGATGTCGAGGCAATCGAGGCATTTGATTGGTTGAAACTACCGGTGCTCTGTATTTAATTGATTGGAGATTTACGATTATCAGTTTTGATTATTGGAAGTTGTTGCTTTTTTTTTGTCAGAAGCAGGAGGGATTGGGTTGGACAAAAAAAAAAACCTACCAAGAATATCATTGTTTTCATAAAAAAGTAAGAAGTAGAAAAATTCGGCAAAGTCTGCGCGGAAGATGGAAAAACCTTAAAGGCAATATCGGAGACCATCTAAAAATGGTTGATTTCTCAGTAAAGATTGAATAGAAGAGATGGTATGTCATCAAATGTAACAGAGATACGATCTTGTTCAATAATACATAAGATGAATATTTTAATATCAAGAGTTAAAATTTCATTTTATGAAAGCGTCCAATGTGAAACTTTTGACATAGTTATAAGTAGTAAAGGATGTTTATTGTTAGCAAGAGAGTTAACTCCATGGTAGAATTGCATGCTCTTCAAATAAAATGAGGCTTGTGCTGACTGGTAGATGTTCATGATGATGGAATAGTATCTCCGTTATTGAGCTAAACGAAAAGGTTAGAGAGAATGGCACCCCCAGACATGACTTTGTCTAGGTAAAGAGCTATCACTTATAAGCTAGTGATATCTATACATAAATTATTGCATAATATAAAAGGGTGAAAAGGCTTGCAATCGTTAGGTTCATTTATAATTTAAAAAGGGCCCAAATTATTACATATGGTTGTATATATATGGGATAAAATAATAGGCCTAAAGTAATTAACTGTGTAATAATAGTAATGTTATTTACAAAGTGCTTTCCAGTAAAATTCAAATCGCCGTATAATGTATAAAAAGCGGAGATAAAACATTAACAATGTTCACCAAATTGATGAGAATTACATAAAATCTATATCTAGAAACACAGTAAAGTCACAAACAGTATAAAATACAATAACACTTATGAATTTAAACAATTAAGAAAGTAAGTTTTCAAATTGTTTTTAAAATGACTTAGATTAGTTAAAGAATGCACATAAGCCGGCAGATTCTTCCAAATCTTCGGGGCAGAGACAGTGAAAGATCTGTCCCCATAACACGTAGTGGCAGAAGTTGGAGGATATCGGAAAGAAAAATTCCAGGTGATGACCGTAAACATCGACTTGGTGTATATTTAGAAGTAAAATTTGAAATATAACCTGAGACCCATGCCATAGAATGATTTGAAAGCAAGTAGAGCTATATCTTAAAATTAATACGATAGCTTATTGGCAGCCAGTGCAACCCACACAGGATGGGAGTAATAAATATATAAGGAATATGAAAACATTTTTGGACAATTTTACCGTTCAACGAATCACCTAATTTAAGCCCTAACGAACAAATTCTGAAAAGTAATGTTTCATGGCGAGAAGAAACGTATTTGGTGTACACAATTTATGCAAGTCAGGGGTAAACAAATTTTCAGAAACTTATAGCACAGATATCCCAACAGTAATGACGACGCCATGAATGGAGGAGGGGGGGGGGGGCGACTCCACTTTTCAGCGAGGTATTTTGTATAAATTATCGGAAACAAAAAAAATTCAATAATCACATTTTACCTCCTCGCGCTATGTAGCAAAAAGTCAGTGTCAAACAAACACTTAGTTCGTTTATGGCGTAGTGTAATGTAATGTAGAGTCATGTAATGTAGCGTAACGTAAGGTAATGTTCGTTAGAGTTACAACAATACATTACTAGATACGATACTCCGTCAACTTTCTTCAAAAGAACAACAACGGTTTTCTTGTCAAGTAAAATCTAACAAAAGGAAGTGTTGAAACTTACCTAATTTAAAACAAACACATTTTCCTCTGTACCCGAACAACCACCCACCCACCAACCTACCCACCCACCTACCAACCCACCTACCCAGAATTCCCAAACATGGTGTCAAGCGGTCCCTGTGCCATTTTTTATGAGTACATGGGGTGGACTGACTTTATTGCCATGGAAAAGAGATTGTGAGTGTTTTGCATTACGTTTATGAGGCGAACATATGTGCTGCCATTGTAATTGATTGGCAACTGCATACCCAATGCATTCTGGGTATACCTATTATACATTCAGTTTGCTTGAATAGTGCTCTGATTAAAACCAGTGTTCATGACCGGTGAAACAGTTAAAACGACTCTGAGCTCATTTCTACTGATTCCCCCAAATCAACATCTGAACACGAAGAGTGTTTTGTTTTTGGTTTGGAGGGGGAGGGGGTCACTGTTGGGTGGGGGGGGGAGGGCGGGTCTGGGGGTCGTACTTGTTGACGGACTTCAACCTAGGAATGTTCACCTTTGTTCAAATTTGCAAACACGAAGAGTTATTCATGGTCAAGTTTTAGAAGACCTTAATTCCAACGACAAATGCATTGTTTTAAGCCATTCCTCCTGTTGTCCAGTTGAAATGGGTTTTTTTTTTTTTTCATGCACAGAGACGTAATGGAAAATAGATGTAAACGAAATGCGGATACAGCAACAGGGAAAAGAAAATATCGTGACACTATGGTGAGAATGGAATTTAATCGTAACTGTAGTGTAGACCAGTGACAGAGACCTCGCAATTGAGTCTGTCCACGGTGGTAAGGTTCTGTTGATGAAATGCGCCCTCTCTTTGTCAGAGTTTTCAAAGCTGTCTATATATGACGGCTAGACATCGTATAAAAGTTACTGACTTTAAAATATTTAAGCAATTAGGAAATAAGGCGATGAAAATCCAGAAAATTCATGGCTTTAAATTTTTTTTTTGGTTATTACTTTCATTTAATGTTTCTGAGGTCCACGAATTGTGTGTCCTTACCGTTCACTCGCAGCAGTTAAGTATTCAAACCTTATTCATCGTAAATGAAAGAGAATTATCGACAAAAATGGTAAACGTGGGAGTGAATGATTACTTTCATATAGAAAAATATTTGAAATGTAAGATACTCTTGGAAAAGCTGCCAAATCCTCTTACAATGGGCCCTATGCAAGCGATACAAATCTCTCATTTTGGCGCCAGTTTAGCCCACACGCATATGTTGAGTTCTAACTTTCCTTCGGTATACATAATTGAATTATATTTCTGTGCCCCCCCCCCTTTCACTCTCTTTTTCTCTTTTCGTGGGATTGAACATTAAATATTATGTTTCAAGAATGTTTGTTGCAAACCGAGTCAACGATTATTTTAAAATTAGGTCAAGCAAGTGCTTTGGAATTAATTTGAAACCTGCTTGTTTTTACCTTGTCGGTAAATATGACATATGTACACGATTTCTCCACACAACAATGTTCGCCCTTTTTTATCACCAAAAGTGAATTCCTGAATAAGGGGGAATTATCACACTTTGAAAAATTAGCCTCTTATTAAATATCAATAGTAACATAAAATTAGTTTTGAACTTAATTAGTTGAAAACTGAGAAGTTTAGTCGAGAAATTCATTTTTCACAAGTCATGTAATTCCATGTGTTACACAATTAATGCTTAAAAGGCGAGGGAAAATACTTTTTTATTTCATCATGAGTGGCGGCAGACGCAATTTTACTATCGCGCTACAAATGAGCATTACATTGAACGAACTTCTCTTTCATAGTTTGTGCAGACCGCTTTCTTTATTTTACTACTTTGTTGTTTTTCTTTATCCCTCGCTCTCATAAAAGTTCGTCACAGCATAGATTAATTATTTTGTCTTCTTTTAGGCTAATCGCTATTCTTTTCCCTTTTTTTGTCAGGAAGGGAGGAAAATGGAAAAGGTGGTAATCCCCCGAATTTTCCCCCGTCTGTGTGACTGTCTGCGCAGAACACACAGCGGGGGTACGGTGCATATAGCACCCGCGGCCCATTATTAAAGTAATAATCTAAGCCCGCGGGTGACGTCACGAGAGGTGTCGATTTGCAGGGATTACGTTGTATGTAGTCAGGCCTGCAAAGGTTAACATTATGATAATTAGTATTTGAACATATTTTGATCATAATTGCATTATTTCTGTTTAGTTGCATTGTCCACGACGAACGAAGTAGAATGTGGAATAAGCCCCCATTGAGCTATAAAAAATGCGATTGCTGGTGTATGCCACGTGATGTCCCACGTCACGGCTTTCTCACCCGTCGTACCCTTTACCGAGGATAATGAAACGAATTCGAAAACACCGGCCATAAAATATTCCTAGATGAATGATTTTCACTCGTTTTGTGTCGCTAGCTTTGTATTTATGATATTTGCTTGTTTCTTTGCGAATCAAAGAAATGCAATCAAGTTTGTATCTAATTGTTCTCTATTCTAGAGATCAGTGATGTAATATTTGGTAATACACCTTGTAATAATGGCGTTTCCTATGCTTACTTGCCATAACATAGAGAATCACCGTTCCATATCACAGATATTACATACCGTATAAGATTTTAAGTGGAATACAACATATGATACATATGCCTAAAATTAACATCATAAATGTCACCAAACTGCACCATTTCAGGTGTATTTATTCAAAATTTTCCAGAGAGCTCTGGGAGGGGGGGGGGGGGAACCATATCCCGGTCACTCCACCCCGTTCGCCACTCACGATTTGCTGTCCCTGCCATTAATTAAAAAAATATCTCTACGATGTATTCATAAATGTCAAAAAAGTTAAAACTCCCTTATTTAGAGGAATTTCTCGTTAAACAACCTCTAGATAGGCCTACAGACGACGAAAATGTTCTAGAAATAATGTTTACTTGCATTTTCCTTTCACTCTCCATACCGGTCTCACATGTGGCAGACTGTAATAACCTCATTAGGTTTTTACGAATAAGCTTTTTTCCTTTAGATATTCGCTACGATGACGTTAAAGAGATATCCGAATATAGCGTGAACTACAGCTTTATCTAGAACACGTCACAAACAGCAGCCCAACAACCCCGATCCGACCCCACTATAGACCACTACCTTTTCCAGCCCCACCAGTAACACACCCACATTGTCACGTAGTCGTGTAAGAGCAATGACGTCACGCTACCTACACCGAACCAACGCAAAGCGCTGCCCGGATCAACGAACAGTGACTGACCCCTACGTAAGTACGCTGCACCAAACCAAATCTCACGGAAAGGTAATGATATTGCTCCCTTAACTCGTGCTTCAAACTTGTCAAAATGTAATTAGTACACCTCAGCTGGTTTTAAGAATCTGCAGTGGAAAAAAATAATGACAACTCAATTAAGACTTTTTTGTAAGAATTTTAAAAGTTTAATGTGCAATTTAAGTATAAAGTAACAGAATCTTACGTGTCTTTTGGCTGAAGAACTGAAGTGCCCTGACATTTTGTGTGGGTTCACGTAATCAGTTCACAGGCTGTCACACATCAAGATCCTCTAAATAACCTATTTCAATTAAAGGACCATATGCTCACCTTTGAAATCCGTCGATAGTCGCACACTTTGCAAGCCCGCTCCCTATCATCCTCATCTTTATACCATCCCTTTAGCTAGAGGTATAGATAGAGGCAAACGTTCGATAACTTTCTAAGTTAGCGCAAGCTTTTGTATGGATAGTATGTTTATTAGATTTTCACATTTTGTAGGTTTATTTTTCTTACTGTCTTTTTTGTTTTGTTCAAAGGGGCTTTGGTGGTCTCCTGATGCCTGTCCACGGGCCGCTTTTAGCCTTCCTCCCGCAGGTTGGCCATCCCTGCTTTTAATGATCCTTGATTATTTAAATTATAACGGTATTGCCATGTCCATATACACGGAAAATGTCCCGTGCTTTCTTGGTGCGCTACCAAATGTTTCTGGGATATAGCAAACGGACAGAAATTAAGTTCTGTACGGAAAGTAATGAAAGAAAATCAGCTAATGTGAATGAATGAAAGGTTAATCAACGCTGGACCGTGCATTAACTTACACACAATTAACCATCATGGATTCATACTCGAGGGCGCAGCCCGATTGCATCCAGCGATACACTTTAATCCCAGAGAGTGTATTACCATTATTTAATGCACAGGTCCATCGTTGATTAACCTCGTTCATTCACACACAGTGAGATTTTGATGTAGAAGATGAAAAACGAAAGAAAATTTCGGTGTGTAGATAACCACAGTTTCAGTGAAAACAACCCCGAGAAGTGGTAGACACGATTCACAACATGACAACCATGTTTGTTCGACAAAGTATCACCATTGTTTGGCGTAAGACGGCAGACCACAAAACACTGTCGATCTACTTTTTTTATTGTATTCATCCGCCGACCTTAATGGAAGAGGTTATCTGCGTCCTTTCCTCACTGAAATGGAACTATACATCTGTATTTGTCTCACCAAGCCTACCCCTCACACTGACTGAACTACATTTGGGCTCTCTATACCTGTTTTAATGTATGCCTACCTTTAAATTTTCGCTGTTCTTTGCTATTAACGACGGTATCAACGAAAAACATTGCTGTTGAACGTCCGGGTAGAAGAACAAGAACAAGAACAAGAGGAACAAGAATAGGAACAAGAAGAAGAAGCTAACTTTATTGCAATCTTACTTTGACAGAGAATTAAACAGCGGGGTTCTACACATAGTTACGTGGGTCTGTACATGAATGAAAAAAGACTGAGGGTGACAACAAGAAGCTCAAAAGACAAAAGAATTTATTTACGTTTTCTTGTGACCCATTTTTTAAGGAGAATACTGTATTATAATATAGATAAATATGATTAAACAATTAGAGAATAAAAGTTTACGACCGATTTGGAGGGACACTGCCATAACTATCTACTCTTTTAATGGAAAACTATAAAACATTTTACACGGTGCCACTGTTGGGCCTGATTAAATATGTGTAAGCATTATGTCAGTGGAAGGGGGAGGGGTGGTGAGGCGATGATAATATTTTCCTTGAATTGTTTTTTTGCCAGACCTGACTTCCTTCGATACATTATGTTATAATTATGAATTTATGGAAATTAATGTCAAACCATACACTCACGTAAAATCATATCTTCAAATATGATTATCGATTACACAATGGCTTCAATGAACGAAACATACGCCGTACAGAGTATGACGTCATTCTCGAACTTGTCCTTCCTATTTTGAGTATTTCAGTGAGTAAGGTACATTTGTCATGTCGAAGTAAAACTGATAACATTTCAATGAGAATGATATGCATAATTTGGGCAGGGCACTTCGGTCGTACTTAGGACAGAATGAAGATGTACAGTAAGATGGAGAGTTGGAAGAAGCGGGGGTGGGTGGACTAGGAGATAATCTCGAGGCAGAGGACTAGTCTACTTAATTTCAACTTGAGGGTCATCATTACTCCCTGCGTTCATTTAGTGCAGCAATCTATCCCCCCACCACAACGACGTGCCATCTCCCCCACCACCACCCCATCCACATACGTTGCAGCTTTAAAAGGCAGACATGATTGATTTACTAGTAGAAGGTTATAAAATCAGCTTTGGAGAGGTATTCAGTGCACCTCAGGAACTTTAGCCTTTAAAACCTAGTGACGTGCATCTAGAAAAGAGCTGGCATCATTCAGTTATTCATTTGTTTCATTCGTTTCATTCATTCAGAAGTTGCATGGACAAACCCTGAGTGATAATTCTTCGGAATTATTTCTCTACCTATTGGCGTTTTTGAGATACGACTTTTGATCAAAATGCAAAATGCAAAAAACAAAAACAATGATATGGTGTGTTGCACAGTATCAGTAATTCTTTTGTTAAGCCTATATCGTCTCTTAATTGAATGCCATTTGGTTAACATATCGATAAGAAGAAAGACAATGTGTAACTCCAAAATATAAAAGCCCTCGTTACCCGAAAATGCTCAATTGTCCTTGAAATAAAGATTACGTAAAGAAGGGATAACGTAAGGCATATCACGTGAGTTCCCCCCTCCCCCTCCATGTCACAAATTTGCACATTTAGCCTGTATGTTTACTCATGATGCATATTGTAAAACAAGGAATTGTTTGTGCAATGGTCAATATTTCGATCCACTGTGACGGAAATTGCTGCTGTTTTCAACATCACTTTTGATGATAATTCTATCAATATTCCAAAATATGTGTGTTTTTTATGTTACACATACGTACCTGGCATAAAATCGTTGTCATTATTTTTAAGTTACTGTGTTTAGGCTCGTACATCAGAGACCAACATTAACAAATGAATTAAGAGGTTTATGTGAAAACGTCTGTATATATTCTCATAGCTTCGTGTAGTAATTTGTTAACCGCAACATCAAAGCCACTGGTGTAATATATTTTAAGTGTGTAAGTTATCCTTGTTTTCTTTTATACTTAAATTGGAATCGATAAAATTTCTAGAGAGGTCGAAAAAAAGAACAGTTCACTCCATGTGTAAATAACCTGTAAATTAATAAAAGTTTGTACTCCGTAATAGGATAAAAATCTGCTTGTAATTACTCCTAACTAGCTTTAATCAAGACATAATGTCTTAAGATATCATTAGAATTTTTTTTACTTATCTTTAATTAATTAAAAGTTGAACGGCTCTTCACACCAGCGAAGTCAGCCCCACGCATCCGAAGCTCACTATTCGCCTAATCTATCTCAGTAGATGACCAAATATTTCGGATTTTTATCCTCTTTAAAAGTTGACTGGAAAAAAAGGTAAGAGAAAAAATGATGACCTTGAAGCAAATATTTCGTACGCCGTGGCAAACCGTACGAGGGTATGCGGCTAGGTACGCTGAGCTCTGGCCGTTCATTTTTCTTGTTTGAATCTTCCGTCACGCGAAGAGCCCCGAGGCGAAGTTCTTCAGGGCGGAACGTGGGTGAGGAAACAGTGCGCCTTTTTTTATAAACCTGTTAAAAAATGATCAAATTTAGATTTCTTTGGAATGCTGGTGTAGAGAGAAACATGATAAATAGAATACAAAAGCAGAAAAATGATCCTTTCCCCCCATTTTTAATAGCTTTTATTTAATAGACAAGCCACCCGCTGTCGGTGAGGTTCAAGAATTGATGATTATAAAGAAATGCAAACTAGCAGACAAAAGGAGGACTAATTTCATTCTATTTGTGGTTATTAAAAAATTAATACATTAAAAAGCTTGTATATGATTGGCCTGGGTATGTAAGAATGCGTTTATTGCAGCGTTCTGGGAGAAGTGAATCCGTCGTCTCTGAGGATTTTAGCGACCACAAAAAAGAAAAAAAAAAAAAAAAAAAAGGAAGACAGCAAGGCGAACAGAACGACCGTAGGAAAAAGCAAAAGGGTACGGCATAAATGGAGAAGGGAAGGGGAGGCAGAAATGGGAAGGGACGAAAACAAGGACACCACAGACAGGAAGAAGGATCACAACAAGGGAAGGGGAAGACCCTATTAAGAGGAAAAGGACTATCCCAGAAAAGGGGAATAGACGGCAGAAATAGGACGGAGCCACAGAAAGATGACCACAATATAAGACACAGTAAGGGGGGGGGGGGAAGAAAGGGAAGCAGGCAACAGGAAACCAAGGCAACAAGAGAAAGGGGTCTCACAGCAAGGGGAAGGCGAGGGCAGAAATGGAAAGTGGACAACAGATAACCAAGGAGAAAACAGAAAGGGGACGGTAGAAAGGAGGATTAAAGTAAGGGGAAGGGAAGACAGAAATGGACAGTGGACAACAGCTACGGGAGGGGGAGCGAGGCTTTAAAGACAGGCAATTGACACATAAATGTGTATAGCAAATAAGCCGAAGAATTTGTCGTTCAGGGTTTTGTTCACACTGTTCATCTGTCCGTTTTATTTTTATCCTGCTGTCTCTGAAATTGTAAAGCATGAAGAAGTTGATCCTCGTTAGTTCGGCAGAAAACAATGGAAGAATGGCTGTAATTACAGCAAATGAGAGTGCTTTACGGGTCAGAAGACACTGCCAGTAACAGGGTGTCATTGACACATAAACAGTGTGCGATTAATGGAAACCAGAAATGGCTAACCGATGATACTGTATTCATTGTCATTTGTTACGGATTTGCTTAGGCGCACATAACTTCGGCTCCTAAAAACATATGTGAACGTTGCAGTTATTGTTGTCAATGTCAAACCGCACCAAATTTTATACAATAAAGCAGTGGTAGGTAGGCATTAGCCTTTACATCCTTTTGCGCGATAATCACCCGGCCCAAGATGAACCATATAGCTATAATTTTTACAATGCCGACGTGCATCAAAATGAGAACGTTAGATAGGCGCAAACTTGATACATTGGCTTACGTCATATTGGTTTAATATCCTGGTTAATACTGTTTCTTATAAGTGACGGCTTAGCTGGGCATGGGGGGGGGGGGGGAAGGGGAACGGCCCCACCAAGAGTGACATGGATCCGTTGAAGCCTGGAGTGGTAGTTTTCGGAGATCTATGGGTTATATTTTAATAGCCAAAACTATTCTGTTACGATTTGAAGTTTTCGCTCCCCGTAGATAGTCTTCCCATAGTTTTAGCTATCATGTAAGATGGACTTGATGATGGGTGCCACCTGAGTCTCGCTACCCCCCCTCCTCCCCAGGGAAGTTGTACCATGTCGCCACTGATTCTTATTTTCATAGGGTAATCATTGTTTTTTTTTTTCTTTGGTCCATCATCTAATATGACCATAATTGTTATGATAAGAACTTTCATTATAGTTTGATTGAAGATGTGTATCTGGTCTGAGCAACTAACCTTTCTTTGGTGAACAATGAAACATTTATCAGAAATAATGGGTATTATAAAGCATGACGATCATTATGTATCAGAATTATGAAAAATAAAAATGATTGGATCACTGGAAAAGGTTTCAGTTGATTTTTCTTCTCGACACAACACCTACACAAACCAATCGAAAAATGGTTACCTGAACTATAATAACTTTTAATAATGAGGGATGTAGAAGGGAAGGAATCAAATGAAAGTTGAAAAAAAAAAAAACTTCTAGAAGTATCTCTCAAGAGTAAGGATAAGGGCGAGGGTAATGCTTAAAATCACGTAACTGGGTGATACCAATATACCAAATGTAACAAAGAATTGTTATAATCACGTGACAATGGTTTTGGCATAAAAGGCATCCTGACTTACAGAACCAGTGTTTCATGACGGCAGTGACTTGAAGACAGTCATCTTAAACTGTATTGACAATTCAACGGGGGAGAGGTACGGAGATGAGCAAGCTTTTTAGTCCGTGGTAGCATTTTTTGATTCATTTTTAGTTATCAGTTACCAATACTACACTATCAGTCACCTATTCTACCGTATCAGTTACCTATACTACCGTATCAGTTACCTATACTACCGCACTGGTTCTCAATTGCAAGGTATATTACATGTACAACAATAGTAATATACATATAAGGATTTTAAATTAATATGAGGATTTTATATGAATATAAGGATTCAGTCCTCAATGATAGGATGGACACTGGATCTTGTATGAGATGTAACAGTGTATATAAAAAATACGATATACCAAGGACCGTACGTACAAATATAAAGTAAACACCGCGGTGTATGATTACGGTGTGCAAAACAAGAAACCGAAAAAAACTCAAACCTTTACTGCAATATGAACTTTTACACAAACTTTCAACCGGCAAAGACAGTACACTATGAAATGTAAGCACCTTAATCTTGTATTTTAAATGGCCATTACTCTATTTTTGTAGATAAGGTTGTGGGCATGAGCATTATAGGCTCAACTTTTCATAAGGATTTACTGCTGGGACAAGAATTAGAAGTTGGCCTATGTTGAACGAGCAAGATAAAATCATACCTCTCAAACTGTGGCTGGATTAGTTTAAAATATGATACATTGTATCATAACAGTCAGAGTGTATAAGATATTACAACTCGAAACTTACTTTAATTCTATTTTACTTTTATGTTACTTGCTCGATTACTTTGGAGGATTAAAAGAGAAAAAAAAAGTGGAGCCCTTTTCAGTGTGCTGGTTCCATTCAAAGTTCCTTCAATATATGTTTTGTGACGTCAGAACGAATATATCTTTTCAGTAAGTGCCTTACACATAGATATGCTTTATGTAAAAAGCCCGCCACATGTTTTTCCAGTCCTTTGCTTTTGTAACCCATTTGTCTTCTCCTCCATAGACGCCACTGTTACCTATTGGGGTTACTTGTGGGCATATTCTTCACGTCAAACGAAGAAAAGGGCTTTCATTTTCTTCCTAAGTTTTATGATCTCCTTTTTACTTGTTTGGTCCTCTTTTTGTAAACATTATTACTTTTGTGACTGGAAAGGGCGAAGACCTATCATATAGTGTCAACTAGGATATAGCCAATATGTCAGTTTCTCATTCTTTACATCATTTTACTTGCTCACCCTCTCTCTCTATATATTTTTTGTGCAAGTGAGTTTAATCCACAAACTATTTCACAAGCCAAAACCAAAACAGAAAAACAAGCGAAGCTTAAAATTGGCGCATTTTGTAAATTACTCCGTTTGATCAATGAAAGAATTATTTTGGCGTCTGACTCGGAAGCACTTAGCCCAGGGCGCGCCCGTTAGCTACGCACATATCGCCCGGTAGTATAATAGGATTGGCTCAACGGACCCCTTATTTAGAGGTAATTAGCTCTCTCTGCCCGCGACTCAAATATTTTTTAAATTTGCTCTTAATTTGAACTCGAATCTACTGTGTTTTTTTGTCTTGTTATAAGGTTTATGCAATCGAAACCACCATATTGGATAAAAAGTGTTGGCTTTGCCCTACCCGTATTTTTACTTCTCCTTTTTTCCTCTTTTATTTTACAAAACAGGTTTTATGATGTTGTTAAGATGAAGTAAAACCAATGAAATAGGGGGGAGAGTATATTTTTTTGTTAAAGTTCTTTGAAGTGACGCGTTGTATAGACCCAGCCCGAGGGCTAGCAGCAATGAAATATATACACAAAGGGCAACAGACTTAAAAAAATAAAATTGTATAGAAATTTATTTTGGGTTAACATTTGGTCTTTCTCAAATTAGTAAACTAAATACGAATACATTTGATGGAAATAGAGGAAGAAAAAATAAATTGAGAGATAATTTTCTATTACAGTAATACTTATTCACTTGTAAGTAAAATTTTTATTTAAGGGAGCCGTTTCTTTGTCTTTGGGCTGCCATGTTTACATTAATAGCTCACGTGATATCTGACGATTTTAATGTTTTCTTCTTACCTGTGAGTTAAAAAAGTCATAAAGTTGGTGCGAATTAATCGATGGGTGTTTGTTTTTTTATTATCTAGCATTTATGTACTAACAGTTGCTTTGGTGGTTATCCTAAGCGCAGACTACGACCAACCCCAAGTTAACATATTTCATACATTACATTCAAGATATGAAAGCAGCTTTATTTACCATAATTGGAATTGGCATTCATTTCATTTAAGTAAAACAGACATAAAATGAAAAAGAAAGAATACGTAGTTTAATAATATAAAAGAATAAGAATGATGCATACAACACATATGAAATATATTTTAATATTACAATGTCACATGTTTCATCTGTGTTTTTATTGATAATATATTTGAGATTAACAGTGATATTTGGGATTGTGGTCATATTGCTATCTTTGAAATTTCTTGGTGGGCAGCACGGGTTGTCAGACCTCCCTCTATTATCCTTCTCTTTACACTAGCTCCCTGTGAGAGGCGTTTCATGTGATGTCACGGGGGTGGGTAGGCCCACTGGCCACAGAGAAGGATATAAAAATTAGAGCGCAAACTCCCGGAAACTGCAGAGATTGCAGGGAGCTATCCTATCACAGGGCGGCTACAGTGATTGCCCTAACCAATCCGAGCAAGCCCCTGGTGGGTGTAAAAAAAACGCCATGCTTTTGCCTGTATTTAAGGAGTGCCCCATGGGATCATACTGGCTATTTTGTGCCCGCTAATAAAAGTCCGCACTCTAGTTCTTATATGCCTGTCTACGGTGCTGGCATTGACAGCAAAAAAAAAAAAAACACACACACACACACACATAGACGCATTGGTCCTAAGCCTACGTCTATTTAGAGCACACCGGCACAAATATCCATAGATACTATTGTGACAAAGTTTACTCTTGCTCCATCGAAAACCTATACTTGAGCTGGAAGAATTATTCTACGCCAAGCAAATGTCTGACACTGCAGGGGCACGTGCTGCATGTATGTAATCTTACGATGATTATAGTGAGTTTGTGCACCTTTTTTTTTTAAACTGCTTAACCAGATGTACAAACGATTATAATTTTACCTCGGTCGTACAAAATAAGGAGTAATTGCAAGACAGCACAAATTTTCTGCATTTGAGGGACAAATTACGGGACTGTTACTATGCTACAACTGATGACATGTCTGAGTTAGCAGCCCAGTACTGTATGGCGTACGTTGCGCGATGTGCTCGTCGTTTGTTCGAAGTATATTCCTGGTGCTATTATTAAGCCCGAACGTATGAAACTATTACACCCATCATACCAAGTCATTCCCGTGGCACGTGACCTTCCATGCCGCTGACAGTTTGACGCCATTTTGTCCATTGACTCACCACTTCCAGCTATTAGGATTCTGATTTCTATGATTTTTAACGGCTGGACGTCGAAACTAAAAGAGTGTCTTGAGCGTGTATCAATAACACACCGTCTGCCCATGGTAAGTGATGGCCAGTATGCCAAATTGAAACCAATGACGTCACGTGAATAGAGCTCCATCGAAATCCTATATTTCAGCTTGTAGGATTCTTCCCATTTCAATGATAGATTATAGAATAAACGTTTACCAATGGCGACTAAAACATATCGAACGTGAATGAAGGTGTGGGGGAGGAGGGGGGAGGGGAGGAGGGGTAGGAGGGGAGAAAAAGGTGGCAGGAGAAGGGGTGGAGTACAAATTACTGACAATAGCAATGTCAGATTGACTATATGTAGGCCCACTGTGAAAAAAAAGGCAATAGGCAATAAAAATGTACGAAGGAAGTGGTGAGTATGAATTCAGACATATCTATGGCAAGCCAACTGTGTCAATATGTGACACATAGGGACTATCGGCATATGTAGATACGTAGTGAGTGTAAGATCTGTGATGCCGTCAGCCGTTGTATATAGTCCCACACTTTAATTCCTGATCCAGCTTGTGAGATATATTTTATCGAAACACCAGAAAACACTTTTTCAACGAACTTTTACATGCGTTAAAATTCGTATTTACAAAACAAACAAAATAAAATTTCTATAAGCTAAATCAAAAATGATCTAAACCAGACATGTTTTTAACAGAGTTAGACACCGTTGACATAAGTATTAATAGACCTACACCCAGGTAACTCTATACCAAAAACTGAGAATTTGACAAATGTTGAATTCAAACTATTCATCATTTTGAGATGAGAGAAATTAAACCTCGAAAAGAACAGAAAATCAAACGTAAGTGGAAAAGTATTCCAATGTTATTTGCACTTATGGTAAAAACAAATAAGGTATTAATTACGATTTAATTATGCGGTATACTCATTAATGCTTTAATTTTTCATAAATTGGGTAGACATGAAGATAACCGTACCCATCATACGGTGGGTACGATTATCTGTATTCTGTATACCCATTGGATTCAAACCTTTATCCATTAAAATCAATCTTTATCTGTTAAAATCAATCTTCATCAATTAAAATCAATCTTCATCTATTACAATCGATCTTCATCTATTACAATCCATCTTTAACTATTAAAATCAATTTTTATCTATTAAAATCAATCTTTATCTATTAAAATCAATTTTTATCTATTAAAATAAATCATTATCCATTAAAGTTAATCTTTATCTGTTAAAATCAATCTTTATCTCTTACAATCAATCTTGATCTATTCAAACCAATCTTTTCATATTAAAACCAATCCTTACATATTAAAATCAATCTTTATCTATTAGAATGAATCTGTGTCCATTAAAATTAATCTTTATTCATTAAAATCAGTCCATAAACATCATATAGTTGTTGGTATTGCATGTCCTTGTAATGTAGTTGTATATGAGTGGCTAAACAAATTTGATCTGGTTTTTGACATTTTGTTGCAAACGTGTTTGCATGTATAACAACTTTGGAAGATATGCATGACGCCACTTATGACGTCATACTTTTCCAGTTCTTATCAAGTTCTGTCTCGAATTGATGTCAAGTTTATGCTTGGTTACTTCCTTTGTGAGATATACATATTGTGTTTTGGGAAAATTAAAGTGTATTTGTCATACCTCCAAATACATAATTCAACCATGAAAATGAGATTCATTGTATCTCCAAACATTTAATTCAATCTGAAAAATAAACTTAATTGTACAAAAAGAAAAATAAAACACACACACACAGTTCAACCGTGAATATGAAATCCATTCTACATACACTTCCGTTCTACCTCCGAATACAGCCAACACTTAAAATGAAATTCATTGTACCTCCAGAGGCACAATTCAAACGACAATAATAGGAATAATAATGATAAAATAAAAAAAACAGACCTCAGACCGTTAATGTACCTGGGTATCTTTACTTACGGAAAATGCCTTTAGCACTAGGAAACCTCATCAGGTTTGTAAGAAGTAAAATATTTTGTTGGCTCAAACATTATGAAAAAAATATGCCAGATTGGTGATTTTACTTAGTGGATTGTGAGACATTTACTTGTCTACTTATCGAAGTTCGTGAAATTCAGAGAAGTTTCAGCACCCTGTTTGGATGTTTTTTTTTTTTTTGCTAAAATATAAATTGTTCATTGTATGTTAAGCTTTGTTGATGCAGTATAAAGTGATATTATCTGAACAGATCATCTGGATATATCTGATATTGTTTATGCAACGTAAACCCACTGCAACGTGACCCACGTGTCCCCTGTAACGTGACCCACGTATCCACTGTAATAAGCCCCACGTGTCCACTGTAACGTTACCCACGTACCAGTGCAATGTGACCCACATGCCAGTGTAGTGTGACCCACCTATCCAATGTAATATGACCCACCTATCCGATATGATCCACCTACCAATGTAATGTGACCCACATGTCCAATATAATGTGACTCACATGAACAATGTAATATGACCCACATATCCAATGTAATGTGACCCAAATACCAATGTGATGTGACCCAAATACCAATGTAATGTGACCCACATATCCATTGTAATATGACTTATCAAGTGTTAAATTCCTCTGCATTGTTATTGACAGTAAATGGCGTCATTTGAAATATAGATATATTGAATGTCATTGTGAATATGGTATCACCTGTGGATCTTTTCCTTTTACCTTTATTGCAAGACCTATCCACCTTTAGAATGAATTGGTTGTATTTGCAGGTTTATTAACTCATGTGCACCTGCTCCCTAAACTCATTCTTTTACAATTCAAAATGGCTTGTTTGTATAATAGGAGCAAAAAGATCAGCATGATTTCGAAAAATCTGGAAATCCTATTAAAACATTTTTTTTTTCGAAAATACGTGAAATTTATATGGTAAGTTTGGCTGTATTATTATATTATTTATTATCATTGTCACTATTATTATTAGCAGAAGTAGTGTTATTGGTATTATTATTATTAATATCACTTTGAATGTTATATTCCTGAAACTTCTTACATAGTTGTCACAATCTTAGACTTCTGCCTCTTCAGCTGACTTGCATGTCTTCCCTATTAAGAAAATTTGCTAAATATATTCAAAATGGCATTGAACTGAAACTGCCGAATTAAATGAAAAAGTACATTTCAGCCCACTTCACAGCCAGCTTTTCTTCCGTGGGTTCGGTAGGTTGTAAAGTTATTTGCTGCAGTATCGCCTTCCAGTAACAAGGAGGAGATTAGAAGGAGCTACAGAAAATGCAATACAAACCACCAAATCCAGTGAAGGTAACCTTTGAAGATGCGTTGCAGAGTTAAGATCGAATTACGTCTACCAAAAGTAGACTTACCGGTGAGTTGCCCGTTACCAACAATGATCATGTCATCTTTATTTCAACCATTTTAATATAATATCTACAACTCCCTTTGTTTCGGGATGTATTATGTAAAAGTATGCATGAAGTAAAAAGTAACAAATTAAACAGCGATACACAATAAAGACACAACAAAAGCAATGAATAATGAAGTGGTTTAAAGGAAACACAAGAAAGCTACATAAGCTTGTGATAGTGAATCACATGACAAGGCAAACGAAAAAGAAGTATGAATAAGAGCTGAGGGGGGGGGGGGGGCAACAACTAAGTAAACACAAAGTAGGTATGTGACTTGGCATAATGCCAAAGATCGATGGAAAAAAGACTAAAAATGGGGAGACAACAAATCAATTTTTTTAGTTACGCTCGGAAGAAGGAACGGAGGGTAAATTTGTAATCGCGTTGGAAAAGAACATTACAAGCGGCATGCCGGACAAATCCGATGGTTTCGTTATCCTTTCAAGCAAGTGTTGGCATGTACCGTTTTTCTAACGCACATACCCTAACACCTGCAAACAATTACATACTTGTCTCATCTAAGGAAACAATTACATACTTGTCTCATCTAAGACCCAAGGTCTCTATATTCACGAGTATTATTTCACGTGTTATGATTGGCTGAAACATAATGGATATTTGCATCTAAAGGGGAAAAAACTCGCATTACTTGTTACTGACTGTGTAAGTGATTACGTTGACATGCATATTTTTTTTTCTAAATTGATGATGATAGAGAGAGAAAACGTTCTCCACGGAAGCTCATGACCATTGTGTGAACAATGTCCAGGAGTCCATATTACAATAACTAAAATATGCTCAAGTAATAAGGAATCTACATCTTTTAAAGTTTCTTATTGTTCACAATTTCATAAATGGAGCTGCTTCTGGTGAGAAAACTGCCAGTGAATTGTACATTTTATCATCATTAATACGCATGAACTTCTCATTGCACTTTTCATCCGTCATTCCAAATATTCACCAGTCATGAAATCCATCAGTTTCCTCAACCAATCACGTAACCTTCCCGCCATTTCAGTTGTGTTGAATCGAGATCACCATTTTTAAAATAAGTCATCAAATGTGTACTTCGTTTCATATTATAATATTTAGGATTTTTTTCCTGAAAAGTAAAAGTGGCGACGATATGAAATTAATGTTCAATTCGAGGTGACACTTTCATCATAATTCCTATGCAAGTTATAACAGCTTAAACTGCCACAAAAACAACCGAAGTCCAATTTTGCAGATTTTTTTTTCATTTTTGTTCTGTTTGTTAATTAACTCGTCATAGCATATAACAAAGAAGTTAGGTCATACCCATAGTTCTTTACCTTTTTTTAATTAACGCTTTACCAACTTATGAGACACATCAAAATGAGCTGCAAATATATTTTTTCATTTCCGGTTTTCCCAACATGTATCTGATCTCACTTCCGGTATTTAGAAGGAGTAGTTCGTCCCACGTGCTCCGTGGCGCCGGTACGCTTTGATCCACGTCTGGTTGCTAAGATACACTCTGTACAGCTGTTCTTCTGTTCGTTGCAGTCTCTGCCAACTTTTTCTACTCTTTCTCTCCCTCCCTTCCTCTTTTCTCTCTCATTGAACTCAAATTGAAGATAAAGACTTATAAAGACAGATAATTTGCTGGTAAAGTGACTCTAGGGTTTCTTGGTGGAAAAAAAAAAAATACACGCAAACGAAATAAAGTGCAAATAACCTAAACATGGAAGAAGGGGAAAACCCCCGGCAGACGGTCAGTCTGGCAAGTTTCTCTTTAAAATGCTGTAATATCTAGTCATTACAATATGTCATGGAACCGAGAAAAGAATCCCCAAATGTAACATGATCCTCATCACCAACATTACGACCATCGTCATAAGGACCTCCACTACCATCATCATGATAGCTGTTGAGCCACGTGACTGACAGCACATTGTTGACGTCATGACATCATATTGTCTTCTCCATTGTGTTTTTTTCTCACTGTTTGCTTTTTCCTCTTTTTAAAATTTTACGTTAAGTGCCAATAGACGGCGCGCGCCTGTTGATTCCCCCCCCCCCTCCCCCCTCTGCTGCGTCCCTCAATCAAAGAATTCACTCTGTGTTAGGCTGGTCAAAAAGGGCCGTATAATTCCTCATTACGCCTGAGGGTTATGTCCGACAGAATTCCAAGTCCAGTGATTATCTCTCTTTAGAATTATTTCCAGCCTTGGGACTTCTGGTGGTAAAACAAGTACTTGCCATAATTATAGCTTTAATTCTCTATGAATTGGAATGATTAAGTACATACATTGTCAACGACTCTCCTCTTACATTTGTTTGTTTTGTTTTTTTAACTTCACTCTAAAAGTTTTCTCTTAATATTGTCAGATATCGGAATCAATAGAATGCTTTACATCAGTGGTAACAGTTTGAAGATCCTTTACATAAGCATTTTGTAAACGTTAATTTTTTTTCTTTCTTACTTACACTGTCTTCATCTCCTTACCCTGTCATCTTCTCTTTTCATAGGTCCAACTTCTTTTAAATCATTATCATGTCATCTTCGAGAACTGTGATGCTGCGTAAGATTTTAGAGGAGTAACTGAGGTGTTTGAAATAGAACCCGATGCAGGAATGGCATTTAAAAAAAATATGACAAACTCTTCCTCTTCTGTGGAAGAAAACCATTCACCTGTCGATGTTATATATGAAAAGATTATCAAGTACAGCTTGTTTCGTCCTTTACATCTCTTGATATGTCTTTATAAGTTTAAACATTGACGTTTTCTAATCAATTCCTAGCAATCAGGTCTACTCGCTAAAATCTCAATTTTATTCCTAAGTTTACACGTCACGGTTGGCTTTTTCCAATTTTATTCACTTATAGGTAGGATACACCTCCTGATAAAGGTCAATAAAAGTCTGGTTCTTACCGAGTGATAAAAACCACCCGGTAAAAGCCGATCAACACGGCTTACACCTTGGTAGGTGATATCAATATGTGTAAAGAAAAAATACATGCTTCCTAAGGAAAAAGATACCCTGGGGACACAAAAATTCTCAATTGCCCTTGAAAAGTAAAGTTAAGTAAACAAAGAGTAACATATCATGTGAATCCCTCTTGACGTCATACTCTTGCATACTTAAATGGCCAATGGTTATTTTGATAGACCTATGTGTTGGTTAAGCGATCGCATTTTTGTTGCATGTGTTTAGGCAAGTTTGTATGTGTTTTCGAATCTGTGTTTTCTTCTCAGGTTTACGACTTTCAGATCTATTGTCTCTTTCTTAAATTTTTCCTGTCCCACACCAAAGGTATTTGATAGCGTATATATAGAATTGATCCTTTATAAATGTATTCATTATTATTATTATTCATATTATGGCTATTACTATCACCATTAATATAAATGCCTCGTTACGTCATCATGCATTTGTGTGTAAATTATCGTGTATCTGTGCCGAAACCAGCTTTTGAGGACTTCGCGGACTTTGGCCAAAAAAAAAAAATCATGTACAATGTTATAAGAGGGATAAGTGTCTAATTGGCACCCTTAATCCCTCACCTGTAACGTGTCCAATACTCGTATATGTGGGTGTGATTTTTCATTACCCTTAACCTTGGCAGTTAACGTTATGTTCTTTAATGTTTCAAGAGCGGTAGACAAACTGCTTACGAAAACAAATATGCCATCAGCAGATACGTGAGCTGTTAGTACACAGCTATGATTAATTAGCTGAATAATTGATTCATTAATTAAAATACCGACAGCAGGTTTACACAGATATGGGTAGTAAATCTCAAGTGGCATATAATTACCTGTAACAATGTTTGGAGCTGTCACATTTATCAAGTGTTTCACGTGACCTTACATTGTGTACGTCTACCATTAGTGCACGTGATCGTTTCATGTATAATGACTTGAGTGCTTGACTTTGAATGTGAGAGATCTTATTGTTTTGTTACAATTCTTTTAAAATGCATGTGTCTTGAAAAAAAGGAGAGCTCTGAAAGATAGTTTATGAAAATGAAAATATGATTGAACAATGAATGAACAAGGGATGATTAAGCCACAGACATAACTTTTTTCCAAGAGGGCGAATATTCTTCGCATAATCTGGTATTGGCCACGGTCTGTTGTAGAAAGTAGATTAACATGATTACCGTGAATGTTTCAAGGGGGGGGGGGGGGGAAGTCCTTGAGACATAAAAATGAAGCATAACTGTTTGACAATCATCATTCAAAAGTTTCTCTTAAAAAGATTGCTGCCATTTTTGCCTCATGTTGAATGTAAACATAATTGGGTAAATTAAATTCCGACCCCGTAACCAACTGACAGCAATAATGTTGACATATTTCTTTGTTTTCTCTTTTTCTTTACGGTAACTTCCATAAATGCCCATACACTTGCCAACTTTGTGGGTTGATTTACTGAGGTGTATCACGCAAAAATCTGATAATGGAATTATTAATACTCTTATTCGAATCCATCAATAACAGTTAAACATATTTGCCAATAAATTGAATAAAACAAAAGCCTTTCAGATCTTGGGTATTTGAATCAGTACTAATGTGAAAAGTGTCTGGTCACGAATTTTCAGAAAGCCAATTGGAATTTTAATTACTCACTCACAAATGTTGTAGGTGACACATTTGACCATTAGTTTTTAGTGTGTGAAGAAAACGTGACAGGTTTAGGAAAATTGATTGAATTTCACGATACAAATCAATGTGCCGCTTGAACCTTCCTAGAAAGGGAAAACGCTTAAAAACGAAAACATGAAGCGATAGCAAACATTTGGAGAAAAAGTGATTTATCCAAGTAGATCGGGGAAAACTTTGTCTATAACATTAAAACATAGCTATCAGTGTTTGGTTTTAAGATCACAAAGTTTTGTCTTAGGATTGCTACATCTAGCAGTATTATTGAAATGACTAAATTAAATGATATTAAACGTCACAGAAAGAAATATCTACTTGAAATTAGTTCATTGTTTTTCCTTCACCATCACCCAATTGATGAAAATGAGTGAACGTTTCTAAAGTTCTAATAAACTGGAAGTACCAAGTACCTTAAAAGCTGTAAGGAATCTTTTAACATACAACGAGTAACAAGTAACAGTATAAGACAGCGCTAAAAATTAATTTCAGATCTTACATTTCATTATGAGTTCCTTTGAAATGTTAATGCTATTAACTTATTACCACAACGACTACAGCGTGCTTTTTTTATTTTCCAGTTCTGGGTATTGACAAAACATTTAAAACCTACTACGTATTACCGCTACAATTAAGTAATATTTTCAAGAAGAGATATAAACCTACACAGATGAAACTTTCTATGTTTGTCTGGTCAAATATGAGCAACAATATGACAAAATATTTGTATTGTTTATCGATTCCTAAATATTGTGGTACTATCCTTTGTAATTGTACTACTTATACCCTCCCCCTGTTCAAACTGTAGCCAATGTTTAGCCATTCATTCGATTTCCTGGGGGAGGGGACTCAAGAAACCAGCTTCAAATAGGCCTATATGCACATGGAGAGTCAGAGACATATTATATGTGCTTGTATGTGCATGAAGACAAGGAACATTATGCCCCCCCCCCTCCCTATTTAAAAGTGGAATATGAGTTGGCAATCGCAATCTCCTGGTCATCTATCTTTTCTCTTCGTCAGTGTTTCAGGGAAGAGAAAGTATAGGGGACAAAGATCATCTGTCACAAACTATGAATTAGAACTCTGCACTCATCTTCCAGGTATTTGAATATCAAAATTGTCTCGACATTTGTGTTGGCCCTACAAAATTCAGACTCTGAAAGAAAGCATAGCAGTTCATCACCGTTACTTGAAATCAAACAGACCAATGGGGATGGATATGAATAGTAATGCATGCTGTAGTGGCTATGACATATTCAGTGGAATTTGACTTTCATTGACAAATTTTCAACTCATATTCCAGCTTTAAGTTGAAAGTAAATTCATGGTATACAGAAATTAAATAATTGTTATGAAGGTCATATTGTTATCTTCAGTAGATAAACGTTGTGCACTTAACGTAAGTTAATTCTCTTCTTGAGTGCTGTATTTACTAACCACTGGTTGCGCTTTGTTATGTTTGACACGTTACAGCGTTATAATTGCTATTTTATTCTTCTAACCCGCAGGAAAACTAAGTTAGATATTAATATCATTTTTACACCACCAAAAGGAAATTAAATTTTCAACAACTTCCTTCTCTAATATCTTCTCTCGAGCGCATTTCATACAGTGGGCAGTAATAACTGATGAAGCGTCTTGAAGGTCACACACAACCATTACGGATTGTTATACCACTTGACTTCCTGGCTTCCCGCTGTTACCAGTTCCGCGATCACCGTATAAACGAAGGCCTATGGTCAAAGGCATTGTGCGTCGCACCGGTTAGCGAATTTAATATTTTATAGAATTCAAATAAGGTCTCTGTATGGACAAACAAGGATAAAAACTTTGTAAAGAAGAGATGAGTGAATCATATTTTGCTAAAAATGGATCTTGTCAAGTCCAAAGGGCTAAATCTAGAAAAGTGATAGTCTCGAGTGCAGGAGAAGTGGAGGACTACATAAAGGGGATGTGGTCAAAACCGCTGTAATAATAATAATATTTGTAACATTGTGTCGTTGGACGCGGATAGAAGGTATGGTACGATTGCCGACTTTAAAAAAAAATGTAAATTCACACTCCTTTAAGGAGTCGTTCCTATTCGTTAAGGCAAACACAAAATTCATTATCAAATATGTCGCACCCAAAAGAGCCTCCGATTAAGCTGATAAAAACATATGTATGATAGCAATGGTGCAGGTAGGGGTTGGTTAGGTCACTGAAATTTGGCAGTCTCCGAGAAAGTAATATCATTGGAGAAATTGGTACCATCTAAAAATGGCGCACCGTCTGACTGGATTTGTGAAAACTTGTTCCTTTTTGCTTAGTGACAATTGAAGAAAATTTTAAAAGAGCATTTTGTTCACTGCAGGTATGTATATCCCGACTCCAATATCTAGGTTCATAACTCAAGACATTATTAATTATTTAAAAAAGACTGTTGTGGTAAAGAAAAAAATTCAAACGTCACGAGGTTACAAAAAGGTTATGCTACACCGACAAATTACTACAAAAAATTCTTTGTTGTTCTTCAAAAGTGAAATGTGTGTATTTAACTTAGAAATTTGACTAAAATAGATTCGTTTTTTATTGTCAATTGAGTCTGGAATGTCTTAATTGCTAAACAGTAATTAGGCTCGTAACTCTTAAAATACTATTTTTTTGTCAATTAAGATCATAAAAGATATTGGCGTACAAATGATGCTCGTGACGTTTACTCAGTATGACGTCACGTAGGTCTGACTTCCCATAGTACGAAGCGACAATGTGAAAATGAAACTCATGCGAAAAATATATGATTTCCTAACAAAACATGACGATGAAATATGATTTCACGAGCAAAGAGAGAAAAATCGCTCTTGAACATTTTCAATGAAATTTCAATCGGTGTTTCCTGGGGGATCTTCAGGCCCTATAAGTCAACTCAGAAGGATTTTGCTTCAGTTTGCAGAAATTTGATCCTCTCCCATAATTTACCTTACGTCCATTTACTTTTTGGTCCATGTAGTGAGCTCATCAGGTACCGTAATTCAACAATATAAACTTCCAAATTAATAATTAAATTAAATTAATAATAAACTTTTTTTCTTCTAAAACGGTGTCTTAGCGTACCACGGTCTGTGTGGTGGGGGGGGGGGGGGGTAGCCTCATTAAATTTTACAAATGATACTGTAGTGTATATATTACTTTGCTTCCTCTGTAACGAACGACTTATTTACATTGGTGATTCCAAATCAAGCACTGGCTTCTATTTCAATCCAGGATACTAACAAATAAAGCTTGAATACATGTTAGATTGCTTAAAAAGCATCTTTACCACTGGCCTTATTACTCAACCGCCATATGCAATATGTCCTATCAATTACCATTCCAAACCCTCCCCCCCCCCCTCCCAAGTCTACTCATTTCTCTACAACGAGATGTAGTATAAATATCCAGTGTGCCAAATGATTCCGCTCCTCTTGCAAATCTTTACTCGGGATAAGTGAAGAAAAAACGACAGACCCATGAAATTTTCCTGCCTTCCTTCGTGGCTTTATATCTTCCTAGATTCACCTACCGGTATCTGCAATACTTCCTCGTCTCCTGCCAGAAAGTCCATCTTCCCACAGGCCTCGGTTTAATATTTGTTCAATCTTTCCCTCTCACAGCCGATAAAATGGACCACAGATAACCATCGATCGGGCGTCAACTGGTGGCAATTCTTATTATTATCGTTAGTGTTATCTGTTACTATTTTTTCTTTACTAGCATGCGTGTTTGCGTTTATCCAAGGTTACAAAATCAAACAGCCCCTGCCTAACCCCGTCAGCGTACGCCTCTCAGAGGACTTACTAACACCCAGGATTCGCCGTGGAAACAGGTTGCATAGCTAAACAAATACAGTTGACTATATGAGAGTAAGTGTTTAATGTAGCTAATGATTAATAATCATAGCGCATTTGGTACAGGTGGTCAGACTGAAGACATGAGGGCACACATAACCACTGGTCTCGTCTATCGACCCCATCATGCGAGACTTCGAGGTTTAATGTCTAACAGCAAAATGATGTCGGCATATGACTCTCACATGTTATACTTTAGATTATTGTGGTCACCGATGGGAACAATCTAACACCTTTGAAGGAATCTTGCTTCTCCTTTCAAAGAAAATTAAAATATGCGATTAAAGTACAGATACCGCTGTACAGACACCGACATACAAACATACAGACACTCGGGTAGACAGAACTGGACACAAACGATTAATTACGCAGCAATGGTTATAAGTAAACAAACAGTATAATGATATAAAAACAAACATAATTTAGACACACTAGGGAGTGAGAACTTATGAAAAACAAATGGTTGAGGTTGGATTGTATTCGGTGGTGGGGGTGATTAACAATGTAAAGATGTAAAGACGTAACACTCTCTTGCATACAGAAGACATAGATGACTTCTCCATTATTGTCATCTCAAAATAAAAGTCCAGACGATACCCAAACTCCCAACACAAATGAGAAATACTCCCTAACAATCAAGACATTTTCCCCTCAAAAC
This sequence comes from Stichopus chloronotus, assembly GCA_021234535.1. NCBI lineage: Eukaryota > Metazoa > Echinodermata > Holothuroidea > Aspidochirotida > Stichopodidae > Stichopus > Stichopus chloronotus. The sequence goes on from CM037847.1 coordinate 7,448,699, forward strand.
AACATCCACTTGGTGCACAAAAGCACTTCAAATTTTAATGTCATATTTTACAGCAAATGAAGTTAGAGACAGCCTCCTAAATAATAATTCATGGTCATTGCACGATGACCTCAAATTTGTGCATTGGCACCACCGTGCTTTGGTCAAGGTTCCAACTTCTTCCAGGTCGAGACCTGGTCGAGGCTATTAAAACATTTTTGTCGCTTTCAAGCCATCCGCATCTATTTATTTAGACTCGGAACATATTAAGAGTTGCTGATCTGTTGCGAGGCATTACTATGGATTTTTACCAATATTCAAAAATTTTGCCTGGCCTTGGTTACAAATACTTCTCAATTTCGAGGACTGCCTCATTGCCAAGTGGACACTGATACGGTTAATGAATACGGAAAACGAGGGCGCACTCACGGAACAAACTCAATCATGCCCCTGTTACGTGTTGGAAAGTCCAACGAAGAGATCAAATATGAAAATGTTTTTGAAATCAGGTTTAAATGAAACGTCTGATCAATTAATAATGCGGATGGTCAATACGGTCTCACACAAGCAGGTTAGACCATCAGGTCAGGTCTCAGCAAGGCAATAAGGAAGTTTCCTAACTTAAAATCACAATTTTTAAATTTCCAACTTTGCATGCCAATTGCACGGCATATGCATACAAACGGAATACAAACATACGGCATAGGAGTACCAGTCACGTTGTCTCAGATGGTCATGTAGGTCAGACCCAGACAAAAGCTAATTATTAACATTATATGTAAACATCGAGGACCGAAAGTCTTCATGTAATCCACCCGCAGTGGGGTCACAATCATTGAGATAAAGATATTACTAACACAGAACCGTATTGCAACCTGTGCTAGGAATTCTACCTCAATCTATAACACTGGCGGGTTATGCGTGCGCGCGCCCTCCGACGGTGACACAGGGGTGGACCCAAAAATTGCTGTAAGTGGAACGGGGACGAACGAAGTGTGTTCATGATCTTGTTGACTTCAGGAGTGTTTTTATATCCAGGAAGCTGTTGCAATATGAGACAATTTGAGTAAAGAAACTTAGTTCAACGGGCTCCGAGGGGGATGAATCGAACATTTCGATTGAAACCTTCAATCTAATATATTGATAAAAATTTTTTATTCGATTCAATTTTTCAGTCAAAATTTGGATTGGTCCCTGATCAGAGTCTACTAGTTTACAATGCTTCAAGAGAGTATGTCTATATATTTTTTTTTCTTAGTGGCGTTCGATAGTATGAGAAACATTCTCGTTCAATGAAGTATTTTGACGAACGAATATTCGTTACTTTTTGCGAAGATATTTAAAATATATCTTTCATGTAGAATCAAATAAAGTGATCATTTTTAAATAATAAGTCCATATGTTGCAGGTAATTACACGCATAATGCTAAAACGATTTTTACTCAAATGTCAAACTAACATGTTTTGAAGAGTTTGAACAGTTAGGAATATTAAATTCCCTAAAATATTGAGCCAAAAATTCTGCCTTAGAAATTAAAGTCGGATAACCGAACTGGATACAACGACTAACGTAAAATATAGGGTGTAAGAAGATCTGGCTATGGACATATTCCAGGAAGCAGTTTCAAATTGCCCCCCCCCCCCCGAATGGGTGTACCACTGAATATGACCCCCTGACAGATATATTGCAAACTGGTGAGTAGAGCATATGCAAACCGCTTCACCGTATAAATTAACTTTTATCAAAAAATGGAATCCGATCTTACAGGTACCTTGTTCAACCGTTCAAATTTGTTGCTAATGATTTGCAACATCCCAAAAGAAAACTGATTTTCTATGCAGATATCAATTCATAATTTAACTGGCTCCAAATTGTTGTAATTACCTCACCCCCCCCCCTAACTCCCGACCAAATTCTAAGTCGATCAAGGAATTCAATATCTTTCAACTCAAGATCATGTCATAACCCCGCTAACGTCGTGAATTTTTATTGTTACGTATATAGCCTACCATATACCAAACTCTGACTGAGCTGACATATTCAGGCTCTTAGTAGATAATTTATTCAAAAATAAAAAAAAGTTCGGGGAAATCAAAAATGAATAGTGATACTAGGAGACAAAAGTTCGACCTTGAAAGGTTCGTATTAAGAAACTATACCCTAGGTTTTGCCAAAATATTTGGTTAAGAACCCACGGCCAGTAGGCCCCAAGTGACCTATGTATTTTGTAACCCAGATACTAGGCAGCAACGCTCGTAGTATCTTGACGACTTACAATTCCCATGACCGCGCGCCGTCTATTGACTGTCCTGACCGCCGGACAATCACCAACGAGAGACGGTTGTCTTGAGGGTGGACAGTTACGGACAATGGGACCTTAGCACCATTCCTCACCATGATGGTCGACTACTTCGCCAGGGACGAAGTTAAATCGATTTCAGGCTGTTGGTGTGATTTATGGGGGAGTGCTTAGGCCACCGATTATTGTGTGTTAGGATAACACGACGCCGATAAATTGACCAGAAACACAGATTAAAAAAAAATAGATTTATGAAATGTTTACACGTATATATGTTAGTATATATATGTAGGCCTATACATATTTCTTTGTGGGTATACCAAGAATGCAGTAAAAGTGAAACGAAAAGAAAAAAGAACAATGTATGAAACAAAAACGATTAAATGAACGCCTCAGTGTGATCAGAGTGTTATAAACTCAAATATGGTCACTTGTAAGAACAACATCGCTGAATCTCTTGTATAAATGTAGCAGTGTGTGTCTCTGTGTGCGTGTGTCACCTTTTAGTAACGAACAAATCTGAAAACGTTAGGTACGTCACCACCTAACGTCTCTGCCGCAAATTTCACATACAACGGTAATTTCACCTCTGGAACCAAACACACTTGCACATGTACATTATAGTTCATACGTTCATTATATTCTTGTGTATGAATGAAAAATTAGCTTTGCATGATTCATTTTCTTGACGATGAAAGAACAAACTTTCCTCCAGGATAAGTATCAACTTAAAAATAATTTATAAATTGAAGATTTGTTTTATAGAATTCACCGTGAAGTAAATCGACTCACCCATAATTACTGAACTCCTGTGTAACCATAGTGTTACTCTGGTTAAAGTAATATCATTGAATTAAACCATTTATAGATAAACAGAATGACGGTCAGGCTAACTAGTCACACACCGAACAAATGACGCCTACATTAATACGCGCGGTCCTTGCTCTGTAAGGCATAACCTCTCTGCCTTCAACATTTGCCATATACGATGCACACATGGCCCGAGAATTTGTTCGTTCGATATCTAACTACATCTTTGGGAAAAAACAGAAGTAAATGCAACCGTCTGATTTTTTTTTTTGGTCTAGATAAAGTGATAATATTCAGAGAAAACTGCGTTCCAGCGTTTAACAATTTTGGAATTATATTATTCTAAAATTTCAGTTGGATTTGTGTTACGCGGTTTTCATGAGAACACCTTTGTCATGTACAGTTTGGACTTCACTTTTGTTCCATGACGCCAATCTGGTTTACCACGTTTGTACGTTAGGCTACATATGGATTAGGCCTAAGTCTGAAAATAGGCAAAAATGAAAACATGTGTAAACTTTGGATAATTCTAAGTAATATCTAAAGAATATCATTTCCGTAAACAGGGGCTTTCTTTCATACACAACAGGCTTTGTGCTATTTACGTGCATAGATGTATTACATCGTAGGCCTAGCTGTAACGCTCTGCACAGAGACTAGTCGGCAACATGTTGAAAAACGTTGCGAAATACTAACGGAAATATGGACGTGCTAAATACCAACGGATATATGAATATATTGACCTTCATCGATGCATGATTAGATGGTGATTTCCGAAAGCAGTATTTGTATACTGAGCGTTCAAATTCTATTGAATGTCGTTAAAGCGGCGAATTGAGATGCACAGTAACTGCATGGCGGCATCTTTACTATGGGAGGCCAATGTGGCATTTATAACGTATCAGTGTCTAGTGCATTAGGCACTGAGAAACTTGGATCATGTAAGCAGGAAAGAAGAGGATATCAACTAAGAACGATAACTCGGTGTTTGATGCTTAACTTTGTGTAGTTCGATCAGTGTGCTTGGATGAATTTTGCTACATATGATTGAGAGATATTACTTAAGCTTTTTGACTTCCGTCTTACTTTTTGACAATCAACCGTCGATGTATGCTTAATCCATGTACTTGGACAATTCTTTTCACTGTTTGCAACTTGTAACGGACAGAAGAACTTAAAAAGTTTAGGAATACGTGTGGGACGTCATCTGACGTTACATAAAGTCACTTTAAACTAAGAAAATTACTTTTTAAATTTTTTCTTTACATCTCTAGCTCGGTTGTTTTTGTATTGTCACTGAAATGAAAACCTCAAACAGTGGCAAAGACTGAAGCAAAAGCAATAGCTAACTAAATGAAGACAGAACGGTTCTTCAGACCGTCTAATATGAGAGACGAGATATAATTTTACGTTCAGCCTGTACCATACATTGGCTTGGCAACTGCTCTGGAATGTCTCCCACAACTTGTATAGTGATGGTGCACGAATCTTCAAATCCCAAAGTTTTTACACGTAAATCTGAATCACGAACCACCTGATTGTATACACTGTCTGACAAATGCTTAATTTTCAACTTCATACTAAATGATACAAATAGACGGTGAGGTTTGAAAGATAGTCAGTCTTGGGGGGGGGGGGGACTTTTTAGCCGTTGCAAGGGGTTGAAAACACATGACCTTTCAAAGGACTGCAACCAATCATGCCACCCAGGAGTGGCACCATGCACGATGAGAAAGGGAGGAAAGAAAGGGATGGCGGGGGGGGGGGGGGGAAGTGATGAGAGGATGACGGTGATGTAACCACGAAACTGTCTTCAGGGCACTTGGAGATGCCAGGGAGGATGTAAGTCCATTCTCTCACCAGCTCTCTGTATATGGTTGGGCTGATCAAACAAACAAAAACCTACTCTCTATGCTGCTTTGTGAAGAATAATTCATTGACATCGTTGATTATCTTAGCAATGGTATATATAACTGTCAATTGTTCCTTAAAATAGACTAACTGATGACATAATCTATGACGGCATCCTTTTCCTTTACAATAGGAGATAAAGAAATAGGGAATGAAAAAAAAAAGAGAGAAACGATTCAGTGAAACAGAATGAAAAATAAATTGAAAGTTAGTACTATTGAAAATCACATTAGTGTCGATTTGGAGTATAGGAATAGCCTATGGAGCATAGCGACAAAATCCAGGTAATATTTATGAATATATACATAAAATGGATATGATATAATGGCAAGGTGTATGTGATTGACATTAAAGAACAAACACAAGTGATTCATTAGTCACGTGGGAGTTACGGAAATGATTAAGGTAGAGACTGTTGATGCATTGATAATGGTAGAGGGCACGAAATTGGTAAATTTAATGAGCTAGCGGAATTTTTACTTTTGGAGGTGTTGGAATGCGGACATGCAGGTTTATGTAGTGTCAATCAATGTGATATATAGACCGTGGTTGACATTTTACATACATGACAGTTTAATGATGTAATGATATTAAGGTGTTGGTTTAGATAGGATAGAGCGCGTGGGTAGGGTGATCAGTGCTGTACAAGTGATGTGTTAGGGGGTGAGAAGGGTTTAATCAGGCAGATGAGTCAACGAAAAATGAAATAGGAATGTTGAAGTGAATTAAAAACAAGATCGAACACATCTCCTGCAACGATTACATAACATGTTATTAATCGGTGAATGAAACGCTTAAATACGGCTCACGTTTGGAATGTGTGATTGTGCGGGATGTTGCTCTGTTTGAACAGAACTGAGTGTCCCTACAGGGGGCGCTGTTGTGTCTAAGAATGGGTTAGTCCTCGTCATCATGATGTTTTGCGTCACATTTTGGTGGCGTAATTGCCAGCAGGTGACGACCAACTACCATGTGCCACGTCAGGGTGCGTTAATATTCACAGATATATCGCTGTGGATGCAGTGGACGCATTACGGTGGTACGGTGTATAGAATGGGAGGGTGATACGTTGTATCGGAAAACAGGCTATACTTAAGTTTCAACTCAGGTACTAAATATAGACGCCCTATGCGTTGACGTCATACAATAACAAACAAGAGCGCCCTCCTTAGGGCAATCAAACGAACGGCGTGTAAATAACGAAGTTCTGTTCGCGGGCTCAACGCTGCAACTTACACGCACACTCTTTGGCGCTGATGTAGACTGCGCGGAGCAAGAGGCTCAATTAACGCACTTGCGCATCTATCTCGGAGATTTTCCCAGGGTCTGAATTCGGGGAATCACTGTGCTTTTCCACGAATTGCCTTAAAGAGGGTGCTGTTCTGTGTCATTGTGACATCATGTGCAAGAGGTCTATTGGCCATCAGCAATAAGTCAAGAAATCAAACACCATGCAAAGACATATTTAAGAAACATGCTTCAGCCTAAATGATTACTTAAACGAAAGATCGAAAAAAATAAAGATGTCATCTAGTCATCGCAGGAGGAGTAAGTTGGTGGTGTTGTCAGTGGTGCCGTCAGGTGTCATTATGGGAAGTACTAATACAAAAAGTGGAATATACCAGTTATCGAATGGTGCCGAAAGGGTCAGTCAAGGGTGCTATCACTGGTCATCATGGGGAGTACTAACACAACAAGTGGAATACAGCAGTCTTTGAATGGTGCAGAGGCTGTAAGGTAATGGTGCTCCCTGGCAACAGACTGAATATGGTAGTCAGTGAGTGGTGCAGAAGAGATCAGACGATGGTGCTACGAGGGTGTCATCATAGGTTATTACTGGTGCGTTTGATTTTCATTTCATCCGCGGTCCAAAAAAAAAAAAAAATCCAGAAAGAGTGCTATTGGTGAAACTTAATGGGACAGAAAGTGATTTTATTTTCTAATTAAATAGAGAAAACGTAGTTATTCAAAAGAATTTTAAAGTGATATCTCAAGTGTTGAACATATTTACCGAATGCGAGAGAGTTTATTACAGAGACAAAATTTGTCAGTTATTAAAGTCTGAATAATCTAATGTTTTAAAAACAACACTTGTTTGGTAAAAAAGTTGCAAAATGATGAAAATAAATTGCAGAAGACATTCCTTAACATGAAGTGGAGTACGGACCAAATTCTCCAATTTCAGTGTTGTGTGAGACACCGCACTATGTCGTGTAACTTATGAACTTATTCTAAATAAAAAAAACAATAGACTCCAATCTGTTTTTTTTTAAATTACAGATGTAAATAAAAGTCTAACAACAAAAATGTAATACGTTTGGAAAGCTCTGTACAAAATGGGTTGTTTGATAATGCCGAAAATGATTAAGTTTGCAACTGGCTCTCTCCGTATACTCTAAGTAGACGGTGTGCCATAGAGTTCTTTGCTTGTTTTCCTGGCCCGGTTTGGTTTCAAAATTTAGACATTATGTTTATCGATCAGTTTCAATGTATTTCCTTCTGTTGAAGCGGTAGGGTTCTCTTAGGCGAGCAAACAGGGCCTGGTTGACGTCATCGACACCACTAGGGTGACGAAAATATGTCGTTTGACCACAAGTATATGTAAAGGGAAATTAAAATATGGTTGAATACGATGCATGTTAGCTAGCACCCTTTTTTCTTTAATCCATTTCATACTTTCATAATTCTGTCACATCAGAACTTTTTTTATTTCTAGAAAAAAAGTATTAATTTTCTTATCGGGAATAATTTAAACCAAAAAGTAACGTCGCCAACGAGATAAACGAAGACTTGACTAGGGCAATGTTCGAAGATCGTACATGCTCCTCCAACACTTCGAACTGACGAGTCACTACGAGAGCAACTGAAGTTTAGCGATATGAAATATTACCAACAAAATATGACTTTGTCGATGCCTCGAAAAAAAATCATAAATTTGGAAAATGATCAACGATCTGTTTTATTTACGTACATGAATTGATTGGTCGTGGTAATGGCGAAGCGGACGGTTTCACGTCCGCCGACAACCGTCGCCCCTATTGTTGCCCGCAGTATCATTTTATCTCCATTCCAAATGCGCAAATGCAAACCCCCCTTTCTTCATTTACATTTTTCTTTTCCTTGCCTCTTCGTTTTTTATCTTCTTCCTATTTTTCTTTTCCGTTTTTTTTTTTTGAAAAGGAGCTTTTCGAAATTAAAATATAATTTTCGTCGAACGAAAAGGAAAAGGAAGATGAAGAGGGAAAAAAAAGAACTGCGAGAGATTGTTGTCTCCGTCCATAGAAGATGATCAATAACATAAGGTGGATTTGCTGGAAAAGGCGTTCTGTACGTGTTACGCTTATAGATGAGAATACGGAGAAATCGCTCCCTCCCGCCCATGTCCCAAGGGATGTCGGATACACCTGTTGTGCTTCGTACGAAGTGCATATATGATTCCCCGCGGATGCCGAGAAAAAAATATATAGGGGGGGAGAAAGTAAATGTCTTCGAGTTTGCGCGAATATTTTTTTGTCGATTTCAGAGCATTATTTTTCTCTATTTCTCCCTCTTCTAATAGGCCGCGTCAGATTTGGATTTCCTGCTTTCAGTGGCGTGTAATGACGTCTCACAAATTTGATTCCGGCGGTTGAGACAGGAAACACTGGATGATGAAATGTATGAGATAAAGTTAGCCGAAAACCATTCATGGTTTTTTTTTCTCTCTCTCTATCTCTTTCCAGTAATTTTTTCTCTCTTCTGTTTCCATCTCATCTTATTTCTCTTATCTTATTCTATTAATTCCTTTTCATGTGTCTGATTATTTTTCATATTTTATGTATGTGTATTTTTTTATTTTATTTTTTTTTTGTGTGTGTGTGTGTGTGTGTGTGATGAAAGTGTATTATAGAGGTTAACTTTTTTTCTGTGAGGACGCGCTGGAGATTTTATCTCGGTTGTCTAGGATCTGTTTACTCGACTTGGCGTTTCGCCCACCGGAGTCGATAATCGTTATGATGCTCTTGTATTTTATTCATGCCATTGAAAAATGAGAGAGAGAAAAAAAGAATTTTTTTCTACTCTTCTTGTGCTTACGCGTCTGCGTTTATCTTTCCCTTATTAAATAGTTACGACGAAAGATAAGACATTTGGTATAAGATGCGTATGTAAGAAGCATCACTACCTTGCGTGATTAATGAGGGAAAGAAGAGCTTTCTTTTAATACCCCCATATGGCAGCTTCCGTCGTGTGTAGAATCACAAAACTGGAAATATGTATATCTACATATGTATATAGATATATATATATACATACACATATATAAATATAGATATAGACCCATAATAAGAAATCAAACAAATCATAAAAATAAAAACATGATGAGTCTCCAGGAGTACTTCTTTTATCTTCCATTTGACTTCTTTTTTTGCTTATTTCTTTTTCTTCTCATTTTTATTATTTACATCATTCCAGTTTGTAAGGCTTAATGGGGAAAGCAGAAGGTTTGCGAGGCTTAAGGCAACCCTTTTGTCTAGTAATGGAGGAAAGCTAATGTTTCGAATGCGAACATATTGACGAGGGATAGATATAGTAGAGAGAAAGAGGGGGGGGGGAGAAAAAAGAGAAAGATTTTTGTTTGGTGTAAAATTTGGAATCATACTGAATATAAGAAAAGGGAGTCGATCCGCACACCTGCCGATGTTGGTGTTTTCCTGTTGCAGATCATTTATTTCGGTGTCTGTCGAGCGATTCACCTTATTCTGACAAACCCCCCATTCGTCATATGCCACATCAGTGGTCCCAAAATGTAATTAAAGACGAGGCAATCGCTCTCTTTCCCTATCAGATCTATTTAAATACTTTTTTTTTCTTTCATATACATACTTTTTTTTGCTGACTGAATTTTTTAAAATGTGCCGGCCTGTTGCCGAAACGGCGTCCTATAAGCCTGTCTCTACGGAAAACCGTGTCCGGATGGGTATGACTACTCCCTCCTTTGTTGCTCAATAACTTTATTATTTATACGTTTTTAATGCCCCCCAATTCCTACCGGGCAGCTGTTCCCCTCATTTCTTACTTCACAAACAAAGGAAGAAAATTTCCCTTCTCTTTATTTCCTCTTTACTCTAAAAAATATCGGGAAGAGAAACTTGAAGGCAAAAATTTCGGCGTTGGAAGCAAAACAACCAGACTTGTTTGTCCTTCGTCGTAGAGGAGGCTCTTCCTCGACAGCTGCGGTCGCCTCCTCGACCGAGCCGAGTCTGTCTATGGCTTGCTTGGAACAATTCAAAACTTCTTTTATGTTCGACTTTGTCTATCTATACGAACGGACGGTACCAAATGCCACGTGCGAGATCGGGGAGGACGTGTGTAGGACACTAAAGGAGCACACGTCGTCAGGATTGACGCATTGCGTCCGGGCCTCAACGGGACGGTCTCCCAGCGGTCTGGTGACGGATCAGCAACCTCTGCGTATTAATGTCAACACCTAGAACCGCTGTAAATTGATTGAGGGTAACGTTGCAATCCACTCCACGCACCAACTGTCAGGTTCTTTCTCTCTCAATTTTTTTTTTGTTGCCTTAACGACTCCGTGCACCTGTAATCTTAACATAAATCTCGTCCGACTTGGCCGTCTTTTTTTTTCTTGCCTCAGCGACCAGGTTATGACTACCTTGGGGCGTGGCTCTTCTTTTCCTTCCGTGGTTGTTAGCTTGTCCGATCCGTTAAACAATGGCATCTCCACGACATAACCCAAATCGACATAATTAAGAAGAGCCATCTTTGAAGCAATCTTCAGCAAACACACTCACTCAAAAAGCAAAGAGAGATCCAGAAGTAAAAAAAAAAAATAAAAATGAAAAACGGCGTCAATGGATTTTTGTGTGAGAGTCTGTGATTTGTGCGGCGGTGGCATTATGTGACGGCACGTATGTTGATAAGGAGGAGATTCAAGTGTAGGGGCCTCGCGGGACATTGCTATACGGCGATCAATGTTAGTATGGTATACGTACACGAATTGTAATAACGCGTCCATGCCGAGACTTTTCCACTGACAGATTTTTTTTTTTTAAATAATATTTTTGCATTCCGTTGCTGGGTGCTTCCCATCGTGAGATATTGGAGTTATTTGTGTACATCATCATTGTTCTAAACGCCGAGGCCGGTGTATGCCTGGCGAATAATACACAGGATGAAGATCGAACTAATGATAGAACAAGCTTAACAGATACTCAAGAAACTTGTTTGGTTATTATTTTGTCTCGAAAAATATCTGCAACAAAGTGAGAAATCATTTATTGTTTGTCATAATGTACAAAAGCCATCGTTATACTAAATATTCACGGCAAATTTGGGCACCTTTTCGTCACCACTCTGGAATTATTATATTGGTAACCCTAGGATACCAACTTTGTAGTGGAAAAAGTGCCTAAAGGCTTAATCTACGTGGGCGATTTTCAAAATGCAACATTTGAAAAAGAAAGAATTTTATTTTTTAATCCATAAAGAAGGCTCTGAAGGGTCCAAAATGAAGAATTTACTTTAAAAAGTTCCCAAAAGGCAAACGCTCTCGCAGTGATATACATTAGTGGAGGCTCTTCTTAGATTGAGTGAGAAGATGTATTATTTTGCTGCTTTGAAAAGAAATTTCAAAATTGTTTTCCTGTTTATTAAAGGTCCAAAAAAATTAATGGAAAAAGATGAAGGAGTTGACAACATTTGACTCTGTCTTATAAATTCGTATTTGCTTTCAGACTGCCACGCGTTCTAACCGATTACCATCGGCAATGGTGGTGCACTTATAACCAGGCCAACTACTTTGTGTCAACATACATATTTAAAGATGCATATATTAGAACACCACAATGGAATGAGTTAAAACACAATTAAGAAGATTTTATTGTATCTGAAAATACTGTCCTTGTCTCGTTTGGCTTCTTCTTTTTTTCTTCTTGTTTTTTTTCTTTCTTTTGAGATTTTGATCATATATTTTAACCAATTTACTTTTTTTCACATATTAAAAAAAAAAGTCGCGATGCGTTAAACGTATTGTGCGTCTGCTAATTTCGTGTGTTAGACTGTCACCTGTTGTTACTTTCCAACTACGCCCAATCAATTCAATTAAAGTGCCATCGTTTTAACCACCAAAATATTCACAGTTTTCCTTTTTTTATTGAATACCTTTTCATTTAATTACTGAGCGGAACAATATTAGGAAAAAACATTATCCGATGCTATCGATCATATTACAGTTTTTTGTAAGAGTTTGATCATAAATTGAAAGGCAATGCAAACCCGAAATAACTTCATTCATGGTGAAATTAAAACGTATGTTGAATATTCATGAACAAAGCAGAAAGTCGGCCTTGTCTTTATAAGTTCATATAATTTCATTGTTCCTCGGTGCTCTTTAATCTGTAATTAATTAATCATTGGACCCCTTTGGCTACAAAGCACTCTCTACAATACCGACACTTTACGATGAAGCCAAATGGTTGTCAATTCACAGCTATCTGACGGTGCCGTTTTCGTGAATATTTCTCGTGCGTTTAACAAAATAAATTAGTCAAAATTCCAAACTTATGTTTAGGAGAATCATACTTTTTATTCCCAATATTTCCTTAATAAAAAAATGCACGTAGCAGAAAGTGCATGTAAAACCCAGATCTAATGGTGTAGTTTGTGCACCTTTATTTCAGCTGTGTGCTTTAATGACAAACAGAGAAACACTTTCAAAATTAAGAATTATTCAAATTGGTAGGAAGAAGTGATATTGAATTTATTTTTTGATGGTTTGCTCTTAAATATCTTAAATTTGTACGTACATACGTCATTCACCTTTCAATTGGAAATTTAATCTTTTCGGTTTTATCGTGGTTTGAGTCTGCAACGTGAATTGTTCGTAAAATAAAGAAGTTTGCTCTAAAAGCATTCTTCAACGACTGTTAAATAGAGGGCGCAGTCTGCCAACGGAAGCGTTCATGTGAATGCAACATACCCGGGCGATACATCATTATTGTCTGCACCGCACACTCACACACAATAGGCTAACCGTGTTGTGTGCCGTCATTCAATAATGCATAGTATCATAAAAGCTCATACCCATCATTATAATTAACATCATAATATAATAAACTAAACGGCGAAGGTCACATACAGAAACACATCATAATGCCACATGCGCTATTGTTTACTGGCAGAAAGGATTGCCATAAACACCGACAAGAACAGAATAAAAGAGAAAAGAATAGATCGAGGAAGGGAATAATGATAGCGAGATGTCAAAGAGTGGAAGAAAAGAAATAGCTGAAATAGGAATTTTTATTTCCTTTTTCTCATTGTAAAGTTAATTAATTTATGTTCGACTTATTATATTGTTTTTCACACAGGACCAATCATAATTTTATTTTATTATTATTAATATTATTTATATTTCAATTATATTTTCCTTTTTTCTAATATCTCTGTAAAACGAGAGAGTAAAAGAAAAATCACTTCACAGTTGAAAGAAAACATGCAACACAGTAGCAAAGCTTTCTCATTATTCTACTGGTATCTTGTTTGTTTTGTAACGTATATATTACAAGATAAGCACTTCAGTGCCACCTTTGTATCCAAGAATATAAATCATAGCTCAAAGGCTTAATTATTTTCTAATGATTTCTCTTGGCGTTCTTAGAGGCCACTCCACTGCAGAAGCTGTTTTATTTTACAGGTGATTTAACCCGAGAGGACTAGTTAATTATTAAACTGTTTTTATTGCCATTGTACTGCAGCGGCAGTTGCTGTTGAGTTTTCCTTCTCTCAAGTTTCAAGATTCCTTAGAGTATTATAGTCCCTGTTTTGTCTGAATTGAATTTTATCTTGGCAAAAATTCCAAATATTTCGGCATTTTCCATTTTTCATGTTGTAAAAGCTAAGTGAAGCTCATGTAAAGGAAGCTGATTGAAAAAGGTGACATTCAATTCACTTACAAATTCTGGTAATTTTTCTTTTGATAAACACGTGTTGATAGTATTCAGATTAACTGTAATGTTTCATCTCAAGGATTTAATTTTTTCAGACGATATCTCATTCCGAATAAAATCATTTACTTTTACTAAAGTTTCTATATTCAAGACGTATGAAAGAAACTTATCGAATCATGTGTATCTCACAGAATGAATACTTGCTGTAATAATAAATGCTTAAATGGAAAAAACGCGTTTGTTTCACAGAAAACAACAATATGTTTAAAACCAATGTCTGAACACACAGAATGACAGATTATTCAAACTAAGGAAGGACAGCAGCGTCCTTTTCAAGAAATACCTTTCTCACAGATAGAAATTCAGTTATTTGTTGCTCAACAATAATTTGTTCACCCAAAGTTTCCAAAAGTCATCTTCCGTTGTATCTTCATGCATCTTCCGTTACTGATCACGTTCACAATCTTTTGAGGAAATGATGGCTTTTTGCAGATGTTTATAGTTGAGACTGAAAGGTTTAACAGGGCTAAAGACATTTTCTTTGTATGCCATGTTGGAACTGAAGGTCTGTGGTATGTATAGAGTACACAAATATCAAATAAACACACACACATATATATATATATATATATATATATATATATATATATATATATATATATATATATATATATATATATATATATATATATATATATATATATATATATATATATATATATATATTTGTCGTACAGAAAGGAGTACAAGTCGGACATTAGGTGTGGCGCTCTTCAAATATATAACACAGTAACAGGGAATACGTCATGTATGGGTGATTCTCTATATGTTGAATTACACCTACGCAAAGATGTTTCAAACTGTGGACAAAGGTAACTCCCGGTGCGTCCGCCAGATGAGTTGATCCTCGGAAAGAATGCCTTAAATGAGCCACCTCCTTTTCACTACGTTTTCAGTTATTACAGCTAACATTTGTAATTGGATGTTGAAGAGCACCACTTTTTGCACCAAAATTTGGATGAGCACAATTTGGATGAAGTGAAAATTTATTAAAGAGAATTTAGATTGTTTTCAAACATCAAAAATGTCGCAGTGATATTTGTGTCGATGGACTTGTTAAGGGGACGGGAGTCACCATTTTAAACTTAAACCCCCTCTTACTCTGAGTAGCCAACATACGGAGATTGTAAATACCGTGATAGGTCAGGCCGTTAGCTATCACGTGAACCGGGAGAAAATGCCTGTTACACGAGCCTTGAATGTCCTGGAAGATCGCTATTTTAGAGTTAAGTCAATAGTAGAGATTTAATAATGGTGTGCTACTTAAATAGTGTTTCCTAAATAGATTTTCACTTGCATTTTGTTGTCCTCATTCGCTTGCATTTCTTTTCAAAACACCTTTCATCTGTTCTTGATGATATTTAGAAAAATAAAACATAAAAAGTCACCAGTGAAGCCCTGATACCATTCTTCGGTCCATCCCAGCCGTAAATTTGACTTGAAATTCCAAAGTTCCAAGTTCCATTTGAGCACAACTGGCCAAATTGCAAGAGGTTTTATTATTGAATGATTTAAATGAGCTTGTTTGGTCACACGGACCCTCCTGTGTACAGTACTGTTGAGGAAGGAGAGATGTTGTATTCAACTCATTTATATATTTCAGCATACCCTATTAATGCCACATTGACTTGCACACTAAATCGCAAAAGCACATATGGTCTTCAAAGTCTTGAAGAAGTTGTCGCCAATCGCCGTGTATGAGCTACCTCTAAGGGGAAAGCTGATATTTTGACCATTCATGGCACTTTTAGTTTCCTGTACCTTAGGTGGCGGTTAGGTTTCGATCACGAGGTCAACAAACGTAAATGAAGAGACAGTGTGCAGTTATTTCCTCCATTAGCCTCCAAAATTTGTAAAAAGCAATAACATCGATTGCCTTGAATTTTTTGCTGCATATACTTAATCCCGACAGCTAAGATATATAAAATATGGAGAAAGGTACATATCGTAAAAGATGGATCTTTAGGGTCTTTCACCGACACAGTTGATCACCTGTTGAGAGACCCTCCCAACAGCTAGGTAGGGTGTGCTCCCTTATGCAAGTATTTTCCGATTCGCTCACGAGTTTGAGATCGAATAGATGGCGCTATTCCAATCCTTGTTAAAGCCAGTTGGCGACGGGTTCGCACGGTGACCGTTGAGGTCATAATCGCTGGGTAATAATGATGATAACAATAATAGTGATAACAGTGTAAACCAACATGGCACAAAAAAGCAGCTTCAACTTCAACCGCAACACAAGAAAAAAAAAACCCAAAGCAATTATAACATCACCAAGAGTATAAGTCCAGAATGCTGGTTGAAGACTAGCCATTCACTACATCTTTTATTCTGTCGGTTCTCTTGCAGAGGCGGTGGAAACCCGGAGGGAAGGGAAGGGGGCTCGTTACTCAGTCTCTCAATGAAAAATAAAGTGGCTTGCTAAAAGGTATGTTTAGCTTCCCCCACCACTCAAATTTTCCAAGTGATGGTGGAATAAATGATGGATAATTCAAATTGCAAATGTGAGATCTCTACTTCAAGTCTTGAAAAATACAGCAAAAAATACTTGGAGTAATGCAGTTTCCGGCCATGTGGGTGACCTTGAAAAGCCAGAAATATTCTTTGCTCTCTGATAACCGATGGTGGCGTATTAGATAGTCCTACCCTCACTCATCCCCCTAATCCCAAACTCCACCTCCAATATTTCTATGTTTTGCCGCGCCTGTTCACTTGTACGCAGGGAGTTTCCGATTCTTTGCTGTTTATGCTTTTGATTTTGAAAGAAATTTTAATGGTTCCAAAATTGCTTTGTACTTGTTAGTGTATTTGAGATGCACGTCTCAATCGGGGCTCAACTTGTCTCCTCGCCTGGATGTCGGCATTGCAGACCTCACCCCTTTCCCCTCCCTGTAAAAGTAGTCTAGCTAAGCCCCTGACTGTGCCCTAATTACGTAATATCTTGGCCTGGACTAAATAATAATTTTGAAAAAGGCAGCACTGCGTGACACAAACATTTGCCAGCTTGCTCATCGAAAGCCTACCTGAACTGACAGTGAACACATACAGTACGGTATATTGACGCTGTTTGCATGCAAAACTGCAGTACCTCACACGCACACAAACAAATTATGGTGATTTAAATTCAAAGTTATACAGAACAGCTCGACGTATTACCACATTTCATCTTTCTTTTAATTGAGATATGAAACAAACGAGTTTGTAATAATGCAGTATTAAACTGCTTAGTTTAAATATCCGCAATCAAATTTCAAGTCTTTGTCCCTCTATCAGAATAAAATAGAAGCCAAAGTCCACAACAATGTATTTTGAACATTTCAGAATACCGGCAGTGAATTGAGATTTTCATACGGAACAGCCGTTTACAAAACGGTGGAAAGGGTTCTATCACGTGTTACCGGCGTTTTGTTGCGCAAACTCTCAAAACCGTTTGTTTTGTACAAAGGAATAGTCTATAAACTGTTCTGAAAACCATATAAGTATTCTTCTACCCATTTCAAAGTTCTGTTTAATCAACTTTCTCTTAGTTAAATTGAAAGCAATTCTGAATCACACAATGTAAAGACTGTAAAGACCCTGAAACACAACTGCTATACTTCGCTATTCGCTCGTAAAAAAGACAAAAAGTTTGAAAATGTTTTCGATGATGGATTTAAAGTGAAGAGATTTATCACAATAAATTAAGCATTTACTGCAAAAAAAAAAAGGACTTAAAGAACCCCCAACAAAAAGGAACAAAAAAACAACATCTGGAGGTAGGGAATTTGGGAGTGGAAGAGAAGGGGTGGTGGATTAGTGAAAAGGGGGGGGGGGGGAGGCCACGAAAAAAGGAAACTTTTTCGAAAGAACATAAAACAACATTAAGATGTTATCTGTCATCAATTGATTTCAACACTTAAAGAGACTGTATTGTAGGTGGCCATATAGATAGAAGATGGGGCCCCATGGGTGTCCCGGATGTATAACTTTCATAGTTATTCTCAATTGTCAATGCACAGTAAGAGGAATGAATTTTTTAAATTTCTTGTCAAAATTAAGTAGTGGTGATGGATTCGCAATGCGACTTATCCACTGTCCACTGTGGATGCAGCTGTCTGCGTTTTGCACATACCAGTAGTTTCTTACGTGGTTAAGTTCAGAAGGGGGAAGTTTTTTTTTTTTTGGGGGGGGGGGTGTAAATAACTAACTGACGCACCCTTCTGTGGTGCACATTCGTACACTGAATTATACCATGGACGTAACTGACTTCAATTTAAAGAAAACTCAGTGATCACACCTTGCCACAATGCCTAAAAATCATTATCTTCTACATGATCTTTTTATGATCCATCATCTCTCTAATGTGTATCTCTTTATTGATCTTTTTTTTTTTTTTACAGTTGATTTGAGGAATCATTTATCCTTCTGGGATGACGAAATTTACGCACTCCATCTTTTCAACTAAATCGCGCATAATTTACGAGAACAGACTGAAAATACAGAAGGGTAAATATCGTGAATTAACACGCTCGTTAATCAAGAGACTAAAATGAAGTATTCAACTTCACAGTTTATGGATCATTAATTTGTCTTTAACGAGTCGCAGATTCATTTGTTAAGCAGTATTTCAGTCTCAGTATGACGAGGTTTTATATGTGTTTGTCTTAATAAAAGGTTCAGACCAAACGTTGAAGGTTTGACAAAGAAGTATTTTGAAAAAAAGGGGTCTTTTTCGTACTTTGTTCAAATTGTTTAAATCATGCGGAAGTTAGACGCATCGGTGGGTGTTTGACTTGATTTTACGTGTTTTGACTTGATTCTACGTGTTTTTACTAATAAGGGGACAGAGAAAACAAACAGGGATTTTTTTACAGCGATTAAACTGAGGTTGATAATCTGAAAGCTAGTGTAGTATTTAAGCGTTATGCACAACAGAAGGGGCTTTGTATATAATCACGATAATAAAATACGAAAGGAACGCCGAAAGGGTCATAATTCATAGATTTATCATATGGTATAAATCGTATAGTAGGCCTGCAGTGTACACCACTGGTACGGTCCATTGAGACGGAGAGGGTGATTCGGTTTAGGAGATGATAAATTGCACCGTCAGGAAATGCTGGGAAAAGGGATGAATCTCTCAAAATGGAAGGTTTGGGTTTCGGCGTAATTCGTTTCGATTTGCATGTAACTTCACGGTGGTGTTTTCTGTTATTTATACGATGACAAACAAATAGAGTACAGAAAAAAAAGGGACACACGGATTATAAATATTTAAAATATAAAGAAACATTCTATCCTGAATTTATACAACAAACTTGGACTTTTTAAAGATCATAAGTTACTAATTTGTTTATATGTTTTTGACCAGCCTACATTAAAAAAAAATGACTACCGCCAGATTAAAATTTTACTTTCAGTAAGAGCTTAATATAAGATGAAGACCATCACCAAAGTTCTCCTACATACGTTACTTACTTTTCAAGATAGTACAGTTTAAAAGCTTATAAAAAAAATCATCCACGACGCTGCCAATCTGAAGTTTTGATCACGTAACCTGATTGCTTGTAATTTGGAAGCCTTTCTTTTTCTTTCCAATCTATCGTCAACTAACTTTAACGGGTTAGCATTGATTTCAGAATCAAAGCGTCAGTAATTTGATTATCGCATGATACACCTCTGAAATTCAACACAAAATATGTACAAGTGTATGTACATGCACTTATGTATGAAAATTACAGGTAATTACAGAAAACAAAGAAAACAATTAAAAGTCTGTTTGCAATTAACTGACACAAAATGGGCAGCACGATCCTCTGAATTTCAAAAGTGTATAACGTTGAAAGAACGCAATAATTTTAAATGAAACTTTGGAGGGATGTTTGTCAACACTTCTAATATTTTATAAAGGTAATCCAAGAATTTCGTTCTCCTTTCATGATGGCTTCTTTTCCATTGTTTACAGTTTTAAAAGAGAAAACAATCTCATTTGCCGAAGTTCTCCAATAGTCATGTGCGAGTAAGTTCGAATTTCACATTGATAACCTCGTATCATCAAATCGCATGCAAATATGTCATGTTACTTTGAAATGCCCAGATGATTCTACGACACACTTCGACCAACATGTAAGTCAGTATGCACAAATTTAATGTAATGACGAGCTCAGAAGGTAAAGTTTAAATGTTAAGAAACAATAAATGCAAACTATTTGTGACCCGATTATAGGTACAGTTGTGTGTGTATGCGTGTTGCTTTTTTGTCCTTTTCAGTGGAAATAAAGTGTCAATCTATGTACCAAATCAGTGTCTTTGTTTCTGCCCTTATTTTGCGCCATACCGTAGAGTATATGTATTCGATGGCCTTATGTGTAACCTGCAATGTCACCGCCATATGGTAGCTGATAACCATCAACGAAATACTCTATGGTGACGTAAAAAAAAAACGCCAATTACTAAAAGAGATCACTGAGATTAACCTAGATTTTGGAATAAAAACCGGCCATAACGTTCAGGCATTGCACGGAGATCTTTTCCATAAGTTTTTTTTTCTTTTGAAGATAACATATTTCGTTGTCTTGATCAGCTAGCTGTTATCTACTGGGGTCACCAGTCTAAAATACGAGACAGAAACCTCTATTGGGTTTTAAATATAAAATAACTTAAGTAATAGAAGACACTGTCCATATTTGCGACAAAGGCCTTCGGTAACCCATTATTCTA
This sequence comes from Stichopus chloronotus, assembly GCA_021234535.1. Classification (NCBI taxonomy): domain Eukaryota; kingdom Metazoa; phylum Echinodermata; class Holothuroidea; order Aspidochirotida; family Stichopodidae; genus Stichopus; species Stichopus chloronotus. The sequence continues at coordinate 7,469,406 of CM037847.1, forward strand.
TAGATAACTCGATAGATAGGTTCTAGAGCTTTTAAAGGCTCTGAATTAGCATATATGCAACTTTGGCGTTCCATATTTGAGTTTGATTCAGGGTTTGACCTAGAAGTGAGGTCGTCTGCACCCACCGGTACATATATATGTATAACAGAGATCGAAAACAATTTAGCCAGTTTTCACCGCTTCTTAACCATAACACTGCAAAACTGGAAGCCATAAATTTGTCGAATCTACATAACCGCAAAATCCACTGACCATACGTGATTTGGTTTACATATATTCACTAACTCACAGGGTCAAAAATTCACACTCGTGGACCGGAAATCCATAGTCAGTCGGGTACCCGGGTACCCCAAAATTATAGCTTCCGTTAGGCCACGAACTTGCTCTGAAGTCATAATGCGACATTCTGTTTTGTATGTTAATATAACACCCTCGTACCGTCCCATGTAACACAAAACGCCCTTACAACGTTTTCAAAACGTAATAAGTTTCATAACGTTTTGGAAACGTTTTAAAAACGTTTTGTGTTCCACGCGGTTACAAGCGAGATGATTCAACAGTGAAGACATTCAAGTAAGTAAAGAATTGTAAATTGTAAGTTTTCTTTTTGTCACAGGCACAACGTACTTCACTTTGGATCGCTTTGGTAGCAAAATTTCAGAACCGGATCCTGCCGTTGTCGGTCAGGTAACAGGTCATTATGTCAAACTCTCGGCATGTATCGATACAAAATCAGTTATCGAAAGACATGTCTACCTGCAGTTAAATCATTCTAGACCGTGGGAATTTTTGGACGGGGAGGGGCTGTCCGAAGGGGCAGCCCTTTAAAAAAAGGACACTTTGGTGCGACGCCGGATATATGTCTGAATCACGAAATGGAGCGCGGTTATGGTTATCACGTCATATCCAAAAAAAGGCAAGAGAGGTGTCAAAGAGAAAAATAGTGGAAAATGGATGAGTGTGACCAGAGCGAAGGGAAAGCGATTGCTTAGCCTGAGCGAAGTAAAATCTGACTAAACTGACTGTACATCAGAAACGGGTTGAAGCAATCAGGAGGGTAGCACATGCGCAGTATATTTCATCATTTTTTCCTCTCCGACTGTGCCTAACTTGAACTCGTCTATTGTTTACTGCAACATTTCAGTGAATTTGCACCATCGGCAAATAGTGCCACAAATACTTTGTGGCTGACCGTTCAGATTCCCCTATGTCCCTCCACGTACAGTGTATGGGGGCACCCCCAGTGAGAGATGGAGGGGTATATGTCCCAGAGGCTCCAATTTCAAACAGTAAATAAAACTGAGGCTATATTTTCTCAAAGCACCATACGAATGAAACGTCCGTGGGATGATAACTTTTGGAGGATTTCTTAGTCAGCAAACCTGTTGTACACCTTTTTTTTTTAATAATTCGGAGAGACTACTTTTAGCCCCATACGGACCACCATACCTATGTGTCGTTATTCATGGAATTCCGCTTTAACAGAAAACGTAACAAGAACATTACTGTCAGGCTAAGAGATGATGCTCTCTGCAGTTGGGTTGAAAAGCTTCATGTTACTCACAAAAACAAGATCAACCAGGAGAGAAAAGTCCCCTCTGCGGAGACGAACTTTGCGAAGAACACACTTTCCTGCACCTGCCCTGCTTTGACCCCAACTCCCCGCCCCTCCCGCCTTACGATAGGCAAAGAGAAGGGAGGCACCTTTTCACGGCATAAGTGTTTGCTTTGTGTGGAGTACCGTAGGTTTCCGTACCGCTTATAAAAACCCTAAGCCCTGATGTGGCACACGAGAGTGAACATTGTACATATAGGCTGGAGATTTATCATGTTCAGTTCAAATACTTTTCTTTTCATATTGTCATTATTTAAAACTGGTATTTTTTCTCCGCCATGAGACTTCCCATTACTAACACTTTGGCAGCATAAACTTACTTTGAAAGCTACATGTAAAAGTCATTTTATGTGATGCTGCACTCTAAAAACGTTGTTAAGTTGTTTGTCAAGAATTTTGGCTTTTTTATCATTATTTTTTTTTTGTTTTGGGGGGACATTTTAAAGAAATTAAATTAAAATATTAATTTCAACTCTATGAAAAAAAAATGAATGAGTTGCATGATTTTCATATTAATAACTTTTGAGTGTTTTTTTCTCATTTTAAAATAGACAACCTTAATGTGCGCAAATTAGCAATATTTAAATAACTGAAAACTTCCTCGTGGGTAATATAAAGAGAGAATCCCACAATGCACAGTTGAAATGCGATTAAAGGAACTATCGTATATGAGGATGATGTAAACTCCGTGTCCTGGTGAAATGAATGAAATATGTGAGCAAATGACGAATGACCCTTCGCAAGAACTTCAACAAAATCCCGATAAAGGGTCTACCGGTGCATGTTCTATTTCACCAGTTCAGTCAAACTCCTGTCCCCATACCCCCCCCCCCCCCCCCCCACTCTTCCCTGATCATCTACACATTATGATTGAGTGAACGCAGATTGCCTTTTCATCAACATCACGAGGACAGGAGGAAAATATTTATCATATTGTATAATCATAGTCTTTATTTTCATTTTGAATCCAAAAGTTTTCTCGTACTTATATTTCTTCATGCAATGAGCGAGAAATAAAACTAGGGCAAACCAAAACCAGAGCCAAATGGGAGATACAAAAAAAAAAATACGAAAAAGATAGTTCATGTCCTGAGCTGAACACAGGCACTTGTTTTCATAACGCGTAATGTTTTTAACACATTCGAATAAAGTCTTTGGTTATAAAATTTGCGTTAATGAATAAAGTACGTCGAAAAGTTTTTGCTGTGTCCGTAGGGGGTACGTCGGCAAGGTACAAGACACCCTGCGGGGTGGTAGTCATGAATACATTGTAAGAACACGAACTAACGACACTTTCTTGCGATTAAGGTTCTTTCATTAATTCAACCAAATCAAATAAAAAATAAAAAGAATTCGACTACCATATCACCTAACTTGTGGTTTTCATAACACTTACTAAGGAGCCTTAGTTTGGATGTTTGGATCGAGGGAAACACCCCCCCCCCCCCCACACACACACACACATATATATATATAAACGTACTGTAAGAATAGCGCGATAATTATAATTTATAATACCATTGTTATTGATTCTTCCTTTGTTTCAGTTAATTGGCCCCTCTTATGACAGGCCACGCTATTTGTATTCGAGAAACTTAAGAGTGTTATCATGACTACTAGCCGTCTTCTTTAATAACTGCCTGCAATGGTCTCTTGATGTCGCAGTTTTGTCCATCTAAGCCTAGCGTTTGCCTTTCGCTGGAAACAGATGGTCATTTCCCACTAATTTGTTCCAGCGGAGATTTAAAATCTCATTAAAAATTGATGGAGGAAAAAAAAAGTTCGAGCACCTCTTCCTAGAGAATACCCTGACCTATTTCTTCCCCGGTGGATGGAAATAATGAAATATTTTGATTCCCTTGAAACAACTTTTTCATAGGTGTCACTTTGTAGTATCGTCAGGTTGTCGTGCATAAAACCGCCGGACATAGGGCTTCGTCCGCCTTTGGAGAGCCGTTAACGCCAAAAGCATTTTCTCCCAAAACGCCGACACCTAGGTGATTATTAATTGGCATAATATTATTGTTATTTAAAGTTCATCATCAAGTCTCGAACACGTGCTTGTCATAGATGTCGCATAACATTTTTTGCAGGCATTATGCAATTTTCGGTCGTAAACTTGTTGTTTCTATTTTTCTTATTTCCACTTCTATTGAAGGAGGAAAAATATTTTTTTTTAATGAAATAAACTTGGCCGTCTTGAGGAGAGTTGGCGTTGTCAGATTCGTTTCAAACATTTACGATGGAAGAAAACTTCAGGCAACATTTACACCTTTACCCATTGCATATCCATTGAACCGAGTATGGAAAAGGTCGTCGAAAAAAACGAAAAGGTGGCGTATAGCTTCAACTCGTTTATGTTTATGTTAGAGATGAACGTTGCGGTTTTCTGGGAAGAGTTGGCCCACGAGGAAGTTTTCCAGTTTGCATCTGTCCTGTAAACATCGGTAAGAAGAGGAGTTTGTCACCAATTCTTTGTCGACTTTGGTACTCAATTTAGCTTCATCACATGGCTCAACAGATGGTTGAATTTTTCTGACTCCCGAAAATCTTTAAAGTTAAAAAATACTCAGCAACTGTACCTAGATGAAATGGTATTACAGTACTTCTTTGGGGTAAAATGATACACTGGACGTAGGTTTTTGTTTGGGTTGGGTTGTAGCCATTCCGACGAAAACAATTACAACGAAAATATTTACTTTCTTCAGTTTGTTAAATTTCCAGTCTCTCTTCGGCTATCATCATGGGAAGATAATGCAAAGAAACTCAAGGCATAAGATTTGGTCCTTCTCTTCCATCTTTCCAACCTTTTGTGTAGTGGGTTATATTGTTTGCGTTCTGTTCACTCATTGACTTCTTTACATTGTTGTTCCTCATTGTTGTTTTCTATTGTTGTTTTCTATTGTTTTCCTTTTCTGCTCTTGAGTACTTGTACAGTAACTGACTGCGTTGATGTTGCATTTGAACTGTTAGTTGGATCCTGAAGAACTATAGCTTAGAAACAACAAAAGGGAAGAAATGAATTTGGTGGAATGGCTCAAATCAATGAAAGACGCTTCTTTTGTTCTCAATCCTTTGTGCTTTCAATTGTTTTCAGTAACCAATCAGCTAATATACTTCAGACTTTTAAAAATAAAAGTAGGCTGTGTAGCCTCTTCACTAGTTTCCACTCATTTAAGGCAATGTCATTGGCGGATGATCCATATTTCTTGTAAGATCAGACACGTGAGCCAGGTTCAGAATTCGTAGTGAAGAGAGGGGAGGGGGTAAAACAAACATAAGTGGGGGCCCATGTGACCTGATGTTTGCGTTTGTCCTGCCTGTTGATGTCTGAGTGTTAACTTGCAGTGTATAGGGATTCATCCTTTTAGTGTGAAGTTTGAAAAAAAAAGGGGGGCACCCTGCTATTCAATTTTTAATACTTGTGCCCGACGAGCCCTGCTAAACACTACTATAGACCAGGGTGTTTTCAACATTCTTTCGCTGTGACAGAGGGGACAGATTTAGGAAAATGGACTAAGACTATCTTCAAAACTGTGCACCGTTTTATCACATGGTCATTCTGAATTAGCCCTACTGAGATCAGGAACAAAAAATGAATGTTTCAACCATCAAAATGAAAATATTAACATTATTTCTATATTATTTCTATATTTATAATATTTCTGTTAAAAGTTTCTTAATACATATCAAACCATGGAAATATATTCAGTTCTAATTTAGCATTAAATGTGAAACCATTTTGCATCTAGTTCACCCTTCATAAGCAAAAGTTTTGCAAAGGGGAAAGGGTCAGAGGAAGGGACACCTTCTCCCCCTTAGACTCTTCCCCAGGACCGCAATCAGTCATCAGTTCTTTTGTATCAGAACTAACACTCATAGGCTAAGATCAGCTTCAACACCCCTCCCCTCCCCGCCCCACCACCCCCACCACCCTCAACCCAACCCCAGTTAAGGTCATTTTCAAAATCAAACACATCCCCGAGTGGCCTTAAAGTTTTCGACAATTTTTTTTTTATGTTTGAACCCTCTGGAAAGTATTCTTGCGACGCTGTCGTCCAGTCCCTTCAACTCCTTAGTGGCGTGCGCAGGATTTTCTGGAAGGAGGTGAGGGGCTATGACAGGGCTGCCAACTGTGAGTCAGTACGTTGAGTGAAATTTAGTGAAGACTATCTATAGTTGAAGCGCCACCATCAGTTGGCTTGGAGCGTAAAGAAAATTTTGGCCCTCGCGGACAGCGGGAAATGGCACTTGTAAGCAGAATCAAAGCAGTCATTATTTTGCCCTTTCGTTTGCAATAAAACGCTCACTTCAATATACGATAAAAGATGAGCAAATGCAGAAAGATCAGACAATAACCCGATAAACACTGAGTACCACGAAATGAGTTCTTTTGTCATATGCAGTCTACAAAATAAAATTTAACAAAAAACACATATACACAGATTTTACTTTTTTCATTTTACTTTTTTGCTCCAGTTTCGGGTCCACAGCGGAACTTTGAGCGTTTGACTAAAGGGGGAGGGGGGGGGGGTGCAATTAAAGGGCTGCTACGATTGAGCGTAAATGTGGTGTGAGATTTATCCGCGGAGACTACCTAAGCGGTGCGCCACCATCATTTGACCAGCAGTGGACTAGAAAATTTTTGATTTACCAAATCACTCAAATCGCCGGGAAAAAGCACTTCACATACCCTGTAACGACATCACTGTTACTAATTCAAAAGTTAAAGATGCAGTTAGCAAGTAAGATTTGACGGCGGACTGATCCACGCCCTCATGAAGAAGGCTGGGCATTGTGAGGGGGGGGGGGGTGGTCCAATTCCCCCCCTGCGTACGTCACTGTCCCCACACCTAGTGCTTGCCTGGATACTCTACCATCAATGCAAGCAAAAAAGTCACGCAGTGAGTTACAATTGACTCTCTCTCTATATATATATATCACATTTAATTAGTTGTTAACGTATGATAAGGGTACGGTTTGATCAATACTTCAAAAAAAAAAAAACAACAACAACAACAAAAAAAAAACATATAATCAATGATACAAAAGGAATAAATCATCAAAACTAAGAAAAAGATAAAGAGAGCATTTTAGTGAGATATAACTGTGTTCGTGACTAAAGAACAATCTAATTAACGTTGAAAATTCTGATTTTGCATCTGCAATTTTTCGAATCTTACTCAATAGATTGAGCAGAGAACCCAATAAATCCAACTGCAAATTACAGAGGAACTTCAAGGCCACGAAACCTTTATGACTAAGCTGTACGTAAGTCCGATAAACTATATCCTCATTGTGTGGTAGGCTACATTACTCCGGCACACGTGTGCATTTATTCATATAGGACAAAACGTCCGTAACATGGAAAGACGCCTGTACATGTAACGCAATAGCCAAGTCTTCAGGTTAACAACATTCTAACGCTCCCTGCTACGATTTCAATTGCCATGCCAATAGTTTCATTATTTTTTACCTGATCTTATTCTTTTATATTCTACCTCTTTTTTGGCAAATATCCATACAAATTGTTTGAAGACAGAAAAGAATGTGAAAAGTATCGTATAATGTTCGAGTTTTCTGAAATCGTATTCAAACTGACAGGCGAGATTGAGAGCTGTAGTAGTCTATACACTCTATATGTAAGGGAGTAATGAACTATCGTATGCAGTAATGCCTACGGGGGTAACGCGTTCCCGCCCTTTGTTCGGCAAACGACCAACGCATGCTTCCAGATATGTATATATAACGCTCTGTAGTATGTGTGTATATATAAAATTATACCAAGCAGAGGTCTCCCTATGTGTTTCTGGTGAGTTTTTAGTGTCTTCAAAGTTACAGAGATGCATTAGAAATAGTCACTCGTTAGGCAATAGGCACAGGGTGACTCCTAGCTGAATCTTACTTAATGACAATCCCTCAGGCAAGAAAAAATTATGGAAATTTTTTTTTTCTTTTTGCTAAACTGAAGGAAAATATGGTACATCAAGTGCGTTAACCTCCACCATATGAAGCTTAGGTCAAGTTCAAACGACCAAGTCCTAATAAGCCTGTTGATAGCTCTCAGCTTGACCTTCGGTAAGACTACGCTATGAAGAAAGAGAATCGGTGAGTTACGCTTATTAAGCAACATGGCAACAGGAGGAGCAAAAATGAATTGCAAGAGGCAGGCAAGTGCTTTTTATGTAGCGCCCCCATATGTATTTATTATATATATTTATTATATATATTTATTATATATATTTATTATATATATTTATTACATATATTTATTATATATATATATTATATATATATATATCATATATATATATGTATTATATATATATATGTATGTATTATATATACATATGTATTATATATATGTATTGTACATACTTGTATCATTGAACCGGAGTAGGAAGAAGGGGTGGGGTGCTCGAACCATATATTTTTAAATCTGTTCTGTGAGGGGTCTTGGAAAGCTCATGAGGAGATCCTGCCTACCCCAAAAAACACCCAGGCCAACAAATGATGAACAATATTAACTGAAGGACGGAGAGGAAAAAAAAAAACTCTCATGACTTAAAGCAAGTCCTCACAATTTTCCTAAGTGATGTTTGGGACGTTGACTCCCAGAGAAATGAGAGAGGCCTCGGAGGGAGGGGGGGGGGGGGTGAGTGGTCTCATTGAACACATGTGACCTAATATGTAGTTGGATAAAGCTAACTCTATGCATTGAACTTCTTGGGGCTTTGCATGATCCTGTAATTTCAGGTGATAGGCTTACCTTGAAGACATCAAACACTTTCCTTAATGTTAGGATATCACACGACACACGGAGTGGCCTTTAAAAAAAAAAAACTGAGTATTTTTGGCTTACAGACTCAAATATCACTAAGCCACTTTCGATTTTCCAAAAAAATCTAAATCTCCTTCAATTGTCCTGATTTTCACATCATCTGAACTTTCATCAGTACTCTTCAACATCAAAGAAGAAAAAAAAACATGATGAAAAAGTGATTGCCGTTGCTCATTTTAGGTCCTTTCACGAGGGTTAAGAAAACTCGCGAATGTACAAAATCTAAATGGTAGCTTGGCACCAGCACGTATACTCTGCAGTGAATGCACAACTGCATAAATTCACCTTTAACTCTGCGCGTACATTGCATAGCGCCACTCTCCTGTTGGCGTTGACAGGAAGAGCGAAGAAGTGGAAACTTGCCTTAAGTTATCAAATGAGCACACATTTTGTTGCTTCTTCATTTGGTGACATTGAACGTCGAAGCAACAGAGACGAAAGCGTTCCTGAGGGTTAGAGTACCTTTATGAGGATAAATTAAGGCAGGACGCCCTCTATCATGTAACGACGCAGTACCGTTTTATCTCTTCAACATTTACATAATTTTTCCAAGTTTACTGCAACCTTGGCTTCTTCCACATTTCTTCCACATCTATGAAGAGTGCTTCAAGTCACCTCTACAGCTAAAAAAAGGGGCAATGCCTTTTAATCAAGGAAAAAAAAAAGCACCTCCGCAACTCGAGCGTCCAGACGGTTGGCGGGATCGTCTCTTGATCCATCAGCCTAACGCAGGGCCTAAGTCAATGGACAACTATAGTTACGACTCTGGATGTTATACAACTGATTTAATCCGGAGTGGTATGGAAGATTCAATGCTTACCGACGTTTTTCTGGCTCGTCTGATATAGAAGCTCTAGTTCCTGCCATAGCAGAACCCGTCAAAAGAAAAAAAAAAAAAAGGAAAAAAAAAAAGGAAAAACAAAATGGCAAAAAGGCAACGATCTGCAGCATCCACCTTTCCAGCTGGAACTTCGCTATGAAACAATCCCGGCAAATTGACGAGGCTGTGGAACAAAATAAAATCACTTGAAAAAGAAAAAGAGGTAATTTCCATCCGTGCTCTTTTGAATGAGCAAGAGTAATATTCTCGGAGGAGGCTGTCTTCGATATGCACGGCATTGCGGAACCAGCAGAGGAGGCAGGTACCGATGAGACTGTCACCAATTTAATTAAAGAAAAGCTGCATCTTAGCCTTAAAAAGAGCACATAGATCCCTCTCATTGCATAACTCCAAAATCGATCCAGACCAAACAAACCCGTAGCTGACCATTACCAAGGGCAATTACAGTCGGTAAAATTCAGCTCCTGTAACGTCCGCGATAGTTTTTGTAAGGCTGACACTCAACTGAAAGGTTCAGGAATTTACATCAATGAGGAATTGACATCGAAAAGGCCAGAACTTTTTTTCCATCGCTCGAAGGCACCCTAATGACTTGTTCAGCGCTCATGGAAATCGGATGGCATTTTTTTTTTTGTGGATAGAGATGGGACAAGGGAGAAAATTTCTTGCAAAGGACGATGTAGATAGGTTCTGAAATCTTCCAGATATGTTCCCCATTGAGCCATGTTTTTCTTTTTACCTTTGTCAATTGTAAACCTCCAGCTTCATGTGGACCTCTCATAGCTTTTTTTTTTCTGTTACGTACTTGAGCCGTTTTCAGCTCCTTATTTTGTTTTTTCCTGGCTCCTACGATATCTTCTCACCCAGCTAAATGACCTACTGTAACGCCAGCTGTACCTATAATGATATTTTTTTCCAGCTGCAGAAAACGCGTACATATTAAGCAATACGTTTGACCTGATCAGCACCCATGTACTTTCCGGTCGATTCTCCTGTGAGCGAACTTTCTTAGACCAATCTACTATGGGATCCCCCAACCAGTCTTTCTTATGTCTTTCATCTCTTTATTGTTCCATTGTTCTTTGTTCCTTATCCTTTTCACTTTTATTTGTTTTATTTTTTTATTGGTCTCTGCTGTGCGTATGTTAAGGGTGTGTGTGTGCTGGTGATTGTATAATATCTTGTAACTGTTTCAGATCATCTTTGTTGTTCGAAGCCATCACGGGGACCTTCACCCACCGGTAAATGTCAATATTGTTCCTGCCTCAATCAGCTGGCATATAAAACATGTCTGTATAATACGCTCTAAACAATAGAAAATCTTTGCTGTGTCTACTGCAACTTCTACTAAAAGCAATTGAAACCATGAATGAAAACGACACATGTGTATTTAACTCACTTCACTTACCATCAATGTGCCCATGCCTGTTATCAATAATATTGGTAATTGTACTTCATGATTACGAGTACAAAACTCTGAATGAAATATCAATTAAGGTGCTCCTGCTGTAAATATGTTTCTCTTTATCATGTTACTGCTAGATCTTTAAAACAGTATTTTCGACAAGCACCAAACTTCTCTCAGCTCACTTATTCATGAATTTTCCGCAGTTAGAGTTATGGACACCTGGTTCCACGATGCCTAACGCCATGTATCCTTTGTTCAATCTTCCCGGTTATAAGGCTGAATATTAACTGTAACTTTACTTCAGTCTCGTTATGAATAGTTAAAAAGAAAAATTACAATGAAATATGTAGTTAAAGAGACTGAGGAGTAATCACCCCTGAAAAAGAAGGAAACAAAGCTTAAATCAATATACAACAACAAAGGAAAAATAGAACAAACAGCAGAAAAAAAAAAAAAAACGAAAAACGAAGAAAAATAAGTAACAGGTGAAATTAATCTTGTGTACAAACTCAATGGGTTTTTAAGGGAAATAGGGCGTTAAGAAGAAACCATAATGGATCATGGAATACAACGAAAATAGGTTTAAACATTGATTAACCATTCAATCTCATCAATAAACATCTGTAAAAGCTTCCTCTCTTCAAAACATTATGCATTTGATGAGTAACGGAAGATGCATCATTTGAATTTTGAAAAGTTTGGGTGAACAAATTACTGTTGAGCAACAAATAACTGAATTTCTATCTGAGAGAAACTTATTCCTTGAGAAGAAGGCTACTGTTCTTTCTTATTTTGAATAATATATCATTCTATGTCCGCAAACATTGGTTTTAAAAATATGGATGCTTTCTGTGAAACAAACGCCTTATTTCCCTTTAAGTCCATTCTTAAAGAATCGGTAGAGGAGCGGGAGTTGCTGTACAGGTCAATGGAAATTATACTTATTCACTTAGACCAAACCTGATTTTTTTTTAAAGAAGGCATCATGGAAACACTTTTTATTGAACTAGTAACTTCTTGCAATACTTCTTTTGTGATAGGTGTAATTAACTGTAAAAAGGTGTTAATCGTAGCTAAATTTCTTGAAAAATTATCCCTGGTCTTTGAACGCATGCATGGCTACCTCACGTAAAGGTTGTATACTGATGTGTGATATTAATTGTAATCTATTAAGCTCAAACGACGATAATGCTAATGTGTTTGTAAATCTTGTCAATTCATACTGCTTTGATTCTATGCACACCCTACCCACTCACCCTACCCAGTCACCGCTACTTCAGCCACACATATTGATACGATAATAGCCAATGTTAATCAGCACTGCAAGCCAGGGATTTTGTTAGATGATATTTCTGATCACTTTCCATTTTTTTTTGTCTCAACGATATTTCTTCTCTACCTGTTACTTTCTCTGAAAACACTCCATCATATTCCAGGAAAGTTATCCAACGTACATATTGCATTCACTGTTTAACCTTGATGATCTGTCACATTGATTTTTCTGAACTGACAGTGTGGCAGGGAGAGATAAGGGTGATGACCACGGTCCAAAGGGCCTCTCCTCGAGCCTATTTTAACTGACAGCAGGCTTCGGTGATATGGGTAATTCAGGCATTCGATGACCGTGCTGTTCATCCAGGGAGCTGTAATTTAACAGCTGTAAATAACAGCTCCATGGTTCATGACTTTTGGCTACTGAAGTTCATAGATTATCAGCCTGTGTACATTGCCTCAATTATGAGATGTGGTAAACTGAATTCATGGTTTTGGAAAATTGGCGGGCGAAGTTGGGAGCAGACCGCGCGGTCACGTTTACGAGTACAACATTTTGCATTACAGAGCTTTAAAATTCTTGAGTACAAGTGCGGGTACAAATTAGGCTAACTTCTTATGAGTCGCTTACAGATAATTGTGCCGTGCGAACTCATGTGCGAGTGAGTACTCACTGACAAGTCTGTTTGAGAGTTAAATGTAAAAAAATAGAAACAAACGGATAAATGTTCTGTAGTAATATTTTCTTCTGAAACCGATTTTTTTTTTCTTTCTAGGGTCATAGCAGGGTCTTGTTCTGACAAGCACTTAGTCAAGCCCCTAAGGATTCATGAGAATAAAACGAGTTGCTGGCATGAACGAGATTTTTAGCCAATCAGCGATCTTTATAGAGTGGCACAGCCACAGCATATAGGCTTATGGTAAGGAGTTGGGTTCGTGCGAATAATTGAGCTAGCTCATTCGCCCGTGCTCAGCTTTTTGTTTGTGCGAAAAGTTTCCACCTTACTCTATAAAGTTTTCTTTCCCATACAAAAGACAGTGCGTCTGGGACCTAGTGCTGTCAAGGGTACCGGTACGGTTACGCATGAACTATTACCTTGATACCAGCTTGTTGATAGTAATGTAGGCCTACATTCAGCCACAGGAATGCATCCACTCGTCTCGTTTACACCCTTTTTCGGAAGAAAATTGATATGAACAAGTTGCAAATGAAAAGATGTGCCATCAAAAAACCTAAATTGTGACCTAAATTTGGCAAATATGATGTCACAGGCTGGGTTTTTTAGAGAATAAGTAATCGGGTGGCTAAGGTCAACATTACCATGTCAAAGCCAGCGTTGGTTTTCTCCTATTCCTCGGACTCGACTAGACTGCTCACTGTAATCTTAACCTTAAGTTGAATTGATAGTGACACCTGCTGCATTGATTGGTAAACCACTTAACAAACTTACTCCCTCCGTAAAATGTACTTATGCGACCTCCGCTGAATAACTGACAGGGAGACTCGAAAATTAATGTTTTGACGTATAAAATAACATTTGGCACTAAGTGCTACCTAGGGTTCCTTTATTTTATATAAAGGAACCATAGTACTACATATTCCATGACATAAAAGAGCCCTCAATGGGCAAAACAAAGTAACAAGATAATGAGTATGTTGCAGCTATCATTGAGAGGCCTCAGTGTAATGTAATTGCAGTAATTAACTTACTTTACCTGGAAAAAAAGTATTTCACATAACCGTGTGTTTTAGAAGTCTTGACAGTGTAACATCAGTGGACACCGCAATTAGAGTGCAGGAGGGACCAGGAAGGGAAAGGTGGGGGGGGGGGGAGGTTGAGAGACACATGGAGAGTATGACGTAACAAGAAAAATGGTATTAGGGAAGAAAAGCTACCAGACAGAGACGTGGGGGAAAAGAACGCGGTGCCTGGGAAGTATAAGAAAAGACCACCAGTGCCGTACTATTTGAATAAAGAATAATGCCCACCGTAATATTTTTTTAAATTTTTTTTCGTTGTATAGCCTACATTGAAGAATATTTAAAAGATTATCCGATTTAGCTTCACTGCCAACTTTTGAGATCATTTTTTTTTGTGAAAAAAAAAAAAAAAGGATGTAGTTGGCACAAACAGTATATCCCCTGGCGGATCCAAGGGGAGGGTTAACGTTGGCAATGGCCACATCCAAAAGTTGGTCAAAACATTGTTTATAGAATTTTACACCTAGAAAACAAGTTTTTCAATGAAATTTGAATTTCCTTATTGTTTATTTTTTTTGGAACCCAATTACAGGAAAATAAGGGGGGGGGGGAGGGGCGGAAACAGCTCCTCCCCTATAACGCCTGTACTGCAAGTTTGGTCCCTTCCAAACAATAAACCAGTGGGTATATCATTTCTTTTTGTTGTCAATTGTAGAGCAAATCTTAATGTTCTTAAGATCTGGAGTGGCTAAGTGCATGTATTAATCAACAATATATTTGACCAACCTGGCACTCCAAGTAACATAATTTCCCCACGATCAGTACAGAATAGGTTCCATGATTCAGTGGCGTAGCTACTAGGGTGTGTGTGTGTGTGTGTGGGGGGGGGGGGGTGGGGGTGCGAGAGTCCAACCCACAAAGTGTCCTCGCTCCCTCTAAACGCCCCTCCCACATGGACGATCTATATATCTGTCTCTCTCTCTCCCTCAAAAAAAAAAAAAAAAAATGACTGGGCTACTCATCTTCATAAACTCTGGCTGTGTCGAAAATCTCTGTTAAATTCAATCCACTTCAATTCATCGTAATAAGTCCACTTCCAGTTGAATTTTGGAGCAACTCGGATAGATTGACACAATGTTATCTGGGAGACCTCTTGTTTTTTGTTTTTAGTCCTCTTGGTTTGAATGATATCCTGGAAGGATATTTGGGAGAAGTGAAATTGTTCACCTCAATAGTCCATACACTATATCAGGGTGTTCCATACCCAACGCTATAGAGGATGTAACATTTACCATACCCCGGTGGGAGCAGGAACCACAACAAATGCAAGCTATAGTCGTGACAGTCTTAGCAGCCAGTTACGACACTCTGATTCTGAGTATAAATGTGAACGCATGAAACACTTGAAAGTTAGCTCTCTAAATCACGGTCGATTTTTAGAGGATCAAATTTTTGACAACCCTCTCTACATTCGACAGTCTGTTAAAATATATGTGATCAGTACTTTTCGGACTTACAGGAACAAATTGCTCTGAGGAGTGCTCCTAATTGATTGGGGTTAATTATTCCCCCCCGATTTCTGCGCGAGAAAATCCTTGTTTCTGGGAAACGTGATCCACTTGGGATACCTGGTATGTAGGGCTTTATTATTCCTAATACAAAAGCCATCATTTCCCGGATGAAACAGTTTGACATATTTGTTTCATGAAGTTTAATCGAAAGTTTGTGGCCGGTAGCAAGAACGAGGGTATTGTTTGTGTATTAAAATGGGATTAACAACGGTTCTTTTGAAATTATTTCATCGGAATCGCACATCTTGCTAGGCTCCGCATATTAGCATGTCAAGTCTCATTCCCGGCGGGCGATCTGTGGGATGATTTTAAGGGGATCCTTGAGTTGATATAAATATTAAAGTTTGTGAAGATTCTCAAGGATATAAACACATGAAAATTCTTATAATTAGCATAATTAGTCAAGTTTCACATCCAACAGTTAGAAAAACTTTTTTGAATGTTTGATTTTTGTACTGCTGCCTGTGTGCAATTGAACAGGCCTAAGTACTACTGTACTGTAATATGAAAAGTGTCTGGTCACAAATTAAGAAAAAAATAAAACAAATTGAATTTTTTAACAGGCTATTGACTCGTTAATGTCCCTTTGTATGTGAAACACTGGGATCCTCTGAGTTTGACCATTTGTCAGTGATATATATCTTAAGGAATCTTGACAGGTTTAAAAAAAATAGTGAATTTCACGAAGCAACTCAATGAGCCTCTTTAAAGTCTAAAATTTTCTAGGTATGCTCCATGCCTACCTATCGGGGTCCTCCAACTTAGATAACGGGAGCCTTCCCCTTTGGCAGAAAAGTCTTCACCCCCTTTCAAGTTGGAGGTTGTTGGTGCGTTAGTTTTTTAGCCTCACCAAAGTTTTACTCTGGAATGAAGAGAAATGTTCACTGACAAAGCCCCCAGTAGATGATGTGTAACTTGGGTGAGCAGGTTACACTGGCTTGTGTGGCTGTGTCTGTGACTTTCTGCAGCATACAATTATTTAGTTTATCTTGTTTGATGAGGGTTAATTATAGTGGGTGGTTGCAAGGACAAGGGCATTGCTTGTATATTATCATGGGATTAACCCCCAAGTCTGGGCAACTGAACTACTCCGTCCCCACAGAATTGTGTTGGGAAACTAGAAAGCAATAAAGTAAACAAAAACTGCATCTTTTTACCCGAAGTAGCCCATCTTGTACGACATGCAATTAAACTTGGAAAGTGCCATTTCCGGCGATCTTGGTTATTTAAATCTCAATTTTTCTTGGGAATCTCGGCGCCAATTATGGTGGCCGCTCCCCTTGGATATTTAACGGAAACCTCTCCATAAAAATCGTCAGTCCGCAGAGCCCCCACCCCCCCAAAAAAAAATCCTGGGGCTACGCCACTGTCATGGTTGCCAACTTGATAATTAGGCCACCACACTGGTTCCTTGGAACTCGGATATCACAGCCTGTAAGTTTTCTTCTTTAATTTGGTCCCTCACTGACCCCTGGACGGACACTCTAATCAAGGAGGTTTTACCTCCTTGCTCTAATCGTGTGACCCCCAAACCACTCACGGGCATCCGGGGATTGCTATAGCGTCAGTGAAGCGCAACGACCTGGTAATCGACACACTGGGCAAGACGCGAAACTCTAGTCAGTACACACAGATAGTTTAGCTGGTGTGGTAGGATGTGTGTGTGCTTAGGGTAGGAGGGGTGGGGGGGGGGGACTCTTTGATTGAAAACCAACAAACTTTCAAACGGCGTAGTAGTGGTAAGGAGTTGGAAATGTTGCGAACGGTGCACAATATCTGAATGTATAACTACTATATTTAACTGTTCAACTTGGGCAATTGAATTTATATTCCACACTGGCATGTGATTTAAGGCTAAAAGGAAATCTGTCTTTAACAACAACCATGTTACGTAATTTGAATGAAGTAAAGACCAACTAAACATCAACAATTTTCACAATATGATCTGATTAATTGTCGAACTTTTTGTTGTGTGTCACCAGAGATTTTAACGATGTAAGCAAGCTTATACAACCTAACGTAGTGAGAAACAGGTTCGTCGTTGTTTTGCGTTGACATCTCCTTCTCTAATTTTGTCTATGAAATAGAAGGGAAGTTGATTTCTTTAGAGGGTGGACATAGGTCTTTTAAAATCTATATCAAAACCTTTTCAGGAGTATTGTTCACTTTGTACAACCTGTCACTTAAAATTTTAACAAGACCAATTTTGTATGAAAACGGGATAAAACTGAGAAAATTAGTGAGTTATCCCGTGTATAATGGCTTATGATAAAAGAGGTATTGTACTGACCACTCTTTTCACCTAATACATCCAAAAGTGGTAGAGTACAGTCTTTTGCCTTTACGATGGTGAAGGTAATGTTTGGATACCGGATATTGATAAATGTCAGGAATATTTCGGCTTCACTCTCAGTTTTAAAAAGACAGATTAAAAGATAAATACGATCGAGTGGATCGTGCTGCATTTGGGTTCACCATTAGCACCAATTCTAGCTAATTTATTCATGGGGCAACTTCAAAAACATTCCGGACCTGTCTGCTTCTACCACTCCTTCATGCTATTGTAGGTATGTTGATGATATATTTTATTGAAATCAATCTATGAGAAATGGTAAAACATATGAGGTGCAGGTTGAGGTAATAGAAGAATCGCAATGAATTACGCATCCTCTTCCATTTTTTCCTCTGAAAACTTGGCAAATATTTTGTGGCTGAACACTTAAGAACACCGACATCAGATTTCCTGGGGGAGGGGTTGTCTGAATTATGTTTGTTACTTATCAGCGAGATTTCTATTTAAGGGGCCCGAATTGTGTTTGTAACTAACTAGTGGGCGTATCTAAGAGGAGCGCCACCATTAGTTTCAGCTGCCCGTAAGAGAAAATTTTGTCTTTTCAAAAGCCCCAGATAGCAGAAAGTGGCACTTCCAGGGTGTACTTGAACTGCATGAACCCAACCTTGAAATACAGATATCATGTCTGCAATTAATCAATTCGTACGAAAAGAAAAATCAGTCTATTAAAATGGTAATACATAATTTTGCATTTATTGCAGTCAATTTTCCCGAGTAAAGTCCCAACAATTTTCACTCTCTGGCGATTAGTTTTGTATTAGTTTGCTACAACCATGGGTGATTGCATGAGAAAGTATAAAGCTAGTTATTGTACCGATAACGATACGTAAACGATAAACCGTAAACGATAGCAAGCTAATTGTTGAGGAAAAAATGTCATGCAGTAAAGTATTTTGATAGGTGAGGAAAGCATAAGATGAGTCATGGTTGGCATGGGAGAGGGTTGCAAGGGAGAAGGTGTTCCCCATCCCCTTTTGAGAAATTTTTCACCCACTACCGTAGGGGCAATCTACTGCAATATTTGGCGTCTTTTGAAGTTATAAAATGTACTAGACTCAGATTTGAAAATGATTCAAAATGTTAACTTCTTGGCTGAGGGAGGGCGTTTTCAAGGTAGAACAGCGTAACCCAGCAATCGTGAGAACAACCGCTGCGACAGGTAGTAGTGTGTACAAACATGGCGGAAAGACTGAGGCAAGACCCGTTACCTACTCCCTGGTCGTACGGGGTTATGCAGGACGGGCGGATATTTTTTATCAAGTAAGTATTTTGCTTTTCTCAGTGTTATTGATAACTGTCTATTTGTGAATTAGGCATTCCCTCATGGGAAGAGACTTTTAATAGCAAAAGGTTTTGAGCTTGAAACTACGTTGTTTACATTTTGAAGTTGGTAACGGGCATTTGATAGTAGTACGTTGTACATAGTACAACGCTGTGTGAATCGACGATTATTAGGCAGACTGCACCGTACCTTAGCTTCGGTCACTAACAGTCACAGCTAGTTGACTTCTCCGATGTTATTCAGTTACTGCATTTAATGGTATCTCATAAAAATTCAGGGCTAAAATGAAAAAAAAAATGTGACAAGAATCAAACATAAACGTCGATCAGAGTTAACCCCAAATTAATTTAAAGTCCAGACCTACGGATTTTGTGGCAAATTTTACAGGCACTTAAAGTTTGACAGTTGGCTAACTGCCAGTTATTTACTAACAACTTTTTGATGAATAGCTCGTAAAAGCCTTGTGTTAATGTGGGGAACATGATATTGCACTTCCTCCGATGACATTTTAGTGCCTTCGTCCTATGAAAATTCAATCACCAATTTAAAACGTCCAGTGGTCTTACAGATTGCATCTTGATTTAAATACTAATTCACAGTACTTTAATTTAAATTACTCACTTGTTAGTTACAGTGTAATTAAACTTGTTGAAGGCTATGAGAAAGACAAGTCTGATTGTATTTAATATGCCCTAACCATTTTACTAGCAAAGCTTTTCTCATAAGTTCCATAGGCTACCAGATAAGTTCACATATATAAAGACCTTGTAGACATGAGCAACTGTTAGAAAATCTATTTTGTTTATGCCACCAACTTTTTGCTTTCAGTCTTGTAGATATACACAGCCTTTGCAGGCTGTAACCAGCATCTGTACAATACTAGGCTACTTTTTGTAGTCCTGCTGTAGGCCTAGTATTTATGGTGCTTGTGTTTATTCTGTCAGAATCTGAGATATTTGAAGGCTGTAAGAACCAGCCTGATAAAAACGGTGTAAAAACTCAGTGATCAACGTGCCCCTTTATCATCCGGGAATAATCCATGACTGCCATTAAAAGTGAGGTCCAGGTTTTTAACATTAATTTAGCAATTGATAGGCCTGTAGGCTGTAGTGCTGTGGTTCGTTACATTACAGTGTGTAACGAAATATTTAAGTCTCACTTTATTAACTTGCTCTGCAAAACTTGCTCCGAGTTTGCACGCAGTAATTATTTGACTAATGCTAGTTACTTGTGCATGTGGATCAATTGTTTTATTGATTTATAAGTTCATTGTGTCTGAGCTACTCAAGAATAAATTTCAGGGGAAATTCAGGTAAAAGAAAAAATAATATAAAGCATAATCATTCTTTTTGTTTAAGATCATGTACTGCATAGTGTACGTACAGTAGAAGACCTCTGCCATGTTGCTACTGTGTGTATTAATTGTACAGATTGGTTGCTTTAGATGGCTTTTTTATGTCAAAGACTCATAAAAAATGGTTCTCGAACCCTACATAACAGATAACTCGGACATACTTAACTTAAGGAAAAATAATATCGGAATAATAAAAATAATAATAATCGGAATAATAAAAAGGATGTTCCTACTGACCCATGGAAAGTTAATGAGTGCAGTGTATATAATTCCACCTCGTGTAACATTCTTGTTGCAAACAATGAGATATGCTGTATTCACAATTTGTATTTGCTGCATTCTTATAGATTTCGTGCTGCTTAACCAGTGTTGTAGTTTCTAGCATTTTCATGTGGTAGTTTAAAGGACAACTTAAGTGCAAAATAAGATCATCCTTTTCAAACTTTAGTTGTCCTGCAAAAAAATCCTGCCATGGCTTATTTCCAGGTTTGTGTGTACCATTTACTGTATGTACTGTAAGTTGAATTGTACTGCTAGCAATTCTTCACCACATTTCCTCTTACAGTGCCTGAGATATTGCAATTGATTCCACCACTCTCACGGGCTTTGGTTGTCCAAAGGACAACTTTGTACCAAAATTTGGTTGTCCTGTAGAGGATTTGGTCGTCTCAGACACCGGGACTACAGTACCGCTACACTTCATGCACTGCTAACTGTGTATATGTGTGCACCCCATTTTTTGACTCATGACCCAAGCAAGAAAGGCCTTTTTACATACAATTTCTCTGATATAGGACCGTTCATATTAGTGATACATGTCCGTTACACCCACAAGCATGGAACCAGCTTGCCCCTCCCTTGGCCTCAGAAGTAAGTCATAAAAACAAAGAAATGAAACCTGGTTCATTTTATCGTTTATGATACATTTTATTGTCTAAAACTTTGGAAAGATCTACAGTATGACCTGAGTGTGTGTTGTATAGTTTACATTGATACAGTACAGTATGCATGAAATTAGGTGGATATTTCCAGTTTGCTTACAGTTGGATTATATACCATACAATGCCAGGGACAGTGGGATTGAATTGGTGATATGCAGTAGCTGTAGTTACTGTATAATGAGTAGTCAATTAAGGTTTGTTGCATGTGTACATATAACTAATTGAAAACAGTACATATTTTCTAAAAAAAATTTGAATCCAGTTCATTCTTACAGTGTCCTATTCAAACCTTACACTGTATCATATCATGTATAAATTTGTGTGAACTGTTTGCAGGTTGTAGAACTTTTCTTACAAAGTCACAAGACTTTTTTTTAGTCTTTTCAGCACTACAGTACATGTATGTCATAGAAAGTTGAGAATTTATTTGGAATCCCCAACCGATTTAAATTTAATCATAAAATCCAGTTCTTGTCACAGTCATGGATGCCAAAGAGCCACAGTTCATCTTGAAGTCCTGAAATGAATGGTCAGTCGTCAAGCTCGAACTTGCACTGTGTGATACCATCTTTGTCATCTTTTTCTAATGCAGTGAAGAAAATTGTGATACAACATGGCTTCATCCAGTGACTGGAAAAGCAATTGCTACTGGATTCCATGATCGAAGTGGTAAGCGTTAAATTGTACATTTTCATCATTTCATCATTTTGATGCAGGAGTGTTCCAGATTATAAACTCATGGGATTGTTTAAAGGTTGCCATGTTTTTTTTTTTAATAATCAATAATAGGTGAAATCCTACAGTAACTGATCCATGTAATTGGTAAACATTTAACCAGACTAGAAATAGCTCTAAGTTGTTCAATGAATATATCCATTTGCTATGTGACATTTTTGCAGAATGGAAACAGTTGCTGTACAAGGCATTAAAAGGTGGTGGTAGAAACCATGTAACATCCAAGAAATGTATTGATCTTATCCCTTGTCCCACCAAGGTTTGTGTGTTTTCCTTTATTTTTATTTTGCCTTTTTTTTTTTTAGATTTACCTCAAGGCTGGCAAGAAGGTGTTACCCCTTCAGGGAGGACATATTATATTGAGTAAGTTGCAATTCTGAGTTGATTGTCAGATTAGGTCATTGTCCTCAGCATTCACCCCCTCCCCTGTATTCTTGAACTCATCCACTCATCTACATTTATTTCCATTCTGACGTTCATGTTCAGTACAGTGTCACTTCATCATCTTAGTACATAAACAATTCGTTTTAAAGGAGGATAGAGGGTTGTGACATGTACAGCTTCCAGAAATATTTCCACTTGCTCCTCCTAAATCATTTACAAGCAGTCTGCAAAGTTCTGGTAAACATTGATGACCTTTGACCAAACAACATTCCATGGTCAAAGCAAGGAGAAAACACTTACTAATGAATTTTACTGTTGGATGTTGATGTAGGAAAAAATTGAAAATTGAAACAAATTACAAAGAAAAAAAAAATTATTGCCTCTCTCTTGGAAACACTCTTGTGTGACTGAATTTGCCATTGAGGATGATTTTTTACCACAAATTTGTTGAAGAGATTCACTTAAACACCAGATTTGGAAGAAGAAAGTTAAAAAAGTTACGTGCTGTAAGGATGATACATGTCACAACCACACTTTATCTGTCCTCCTTTAATGTGTACTTCAGTTTTACAGACCTATCTAATGAGGTAATGAACCATACTATGCTGTCTATGGGTCCGATACTTCTCTGACTGTTCAACATTCATGGAGGGTGTCTAGTGAACCTGATCTTGTGATCAGTCATTCAAATGTTTCCAGGAGATCAACTTTTGTCTGTGATTAATTGTCACAGAGAGACAAAATCCAACTAGGAACTCTTGTTGTTTTGAAACTTTGGGTCGCCCTGTCAGTGTGAATAAAGTAGATTTGTTGAGCAGGTTATCCCTGACTGGCATGGCAGTCTCTCTCTCGTGGATGTTGTCTGTGATGACAACGTCGTAAAAGAATGTTGAATGGAATGATCTCTTCCTGCTGCTATCGCTTTACTAATCCAGTCTTATCTCGAATACCTATCTGCTTCTCTGACATTTGGAGAGAGGCAAACATACAAACAAACTGCATGAATCTCTCCTCACCCTTGGTTGGCTCCATGAACACAGTGCAGTATACTGTGCCTTTGGGAAACGCTTTGATCAAATCTCGAGTCTAAACTTCCAATCACACATTGTACGGGAGCGAAACCCTTGGTTGTTTTACAACCTTGGAATCATACTTAGCACACATTGTACGGGAGTGAAACCCTTGGTTGTTTTACAACCTTGGAATCATACTTTGATCATGGAGCTCTATGGTATGATGTAGTACATACTGTGAATGTCATTACAATTATCCCGGTGCTCTGTTGTGTTTGTTATTGTTTTTAGAAGTACTGTAAACCTGAATCTATGTTGAATGGACAGGTGAAAGCAAAGATTGCATTCAATGTAGATTGGAATCTTGAATTGCATGACAGAACAGAGCTTTCAAAACATAGAATATTATGAACATCCTCAGAAGATTTATCTACCTTCATAAGACAATAACAGTACTGCCGGTTTTCATTCTTTACAATTATTAATTGTTCTGTGACAAAGCAGTATATTTTATACCTGTGGACTTTATTCCCGATAAGTTTCCTCTGAAAGCTCTAGTCCACTTTGTGATAGAAATGAATGGATCAATGTGGTCGCTGAGAGTCTGGGTTTCTGGTCTGGGTTTCAGGGGATTGTTTGAGTACTGTTGATGTGGAGACCGACTCACTCCGGACACTGTGATTTGGAATTCTTGGTGCAAAGCTATTCTTGAAACTGGCAAATCAGTAATTCATGAAGTGCCTTTTCATGTACTTAGAAAAGAATACAGGAGCTTTTGTAGTTGGAATCTGTGATTTACAAATTGTAATGTCGCTGGATTCTTCTTTTCTTTATGTAAAAAAAAATAAAAGAAAACTTTTCCATTTTCTTTGTGAGTACATCCCCTGTTTAAATAATTTGCAGTAGTAATAACACACTATGGTGTGCTAAAACTTTGTAGCATAGCAATTACAGTGCAGTGGGTACTGTAAGTTTGGAACTACCGTACAGGTGCTGATGTTGTACAGTATGTTGCATGACCTGTCGAAATGAGCTGTTCCTGGACGTCTGCTGCCCTTAGGGGTTTGTCTGGAAAAGTGAATGAAATAAGCACCACTGACATGCTGAGCTTAACTTTAAAATGAAGTACATTCCTAACACATCATAAGCTACTTATGGAACAGTGACCTAAGTGGGGGTGTAGTACCTTCCGATCACATGCTTAAACAAATCAAAATGTGACTTTCATGCAACTGAAGATATATATCACATTTTGCAAACAGTATA